>JAZKJV010009840.1:0-328960 GCA_037367405.1 Ottelia alismoides
TAACTGGCCCCCCCAGGACCACTTCCCACGGGTTTGAGTGGCGGACCCGATTTCTCCATTTATTACCCACTAAACCCGATCACCAATCCGCCAAACCCCAGGTCCGGATCCTTCTTCTTGCATCCGGCATCCTCGCCGGAGCCGCTCCCTCGGGATCCGCGCGCTCCTGAGCTTGCCCGGACCCCCTCTTCTCGGACCCCTAGCCATATAAAGCTGGAGCTCAGCCGCCTTCCCACGCTATCTTTGGCCATTCCCCTTCTTCCCTGTGAGCTCCAGCGTGACCGCACGAGTGACAGCGAGCGTCTCCGCCTGTTGCAGCGAGGCGAGGAGGAGGAAGTCACTGATCCGGTGATACACCCGCCGCAGCTCCGCCACCTGGGCGAGCTTCGAGCCTCGGGCCGAGACGACCCTTGAGGCCAAGACCAGGAGCACCCCCTGCTCTTCCCCAGTCTCATCGATCATTCAGGTAGCCCCTTAGCTTAGCTATTTCGTTCGATTTCAGCTTTGCCCCAATTCGTCCCGCCGTCGTATTCCCTCGATTCACCCCGGTTCCGACCACCGTTCGACCATCAGACCCAACCCCCACGTTCGCCTTCCTCCGCCGCAAGTTCTGCACCCACTCACTCAACCCAGCTCGCACAGGAGCTGGGAACCGGGCTCCACCGTCTTCCACCTTCGCTGGAGCCCACCGCCCAGACGCACCAGTCACCTTCACATCGCCTAACTGGGTCGAGGCAGTTTGCCCTCGACCCGCGAGTCTTCTGAGCCCTTTTGCAGGTCCTACCGAGCCCATCTGAGGGCTTGGTCATTCAGGCCGGGAGACCCAGCTCCGCCGATCGTGCCTGAGCTCCTCCGAGCTTGGGTCGATCATCGGAGCACCGCAGCAGACACAGGAGTGCACCGGCTTGCTTTTCCGATCATCAGAGCGCTCCGAGGAGGAGGCCAACACCCGCACGAGCCCGGCGAAGTTCGCCGGGGACCAGTTCCTCCAGCACCCTCCAGCGTCGTCGGATTAGCCTCCAGCTCCAGATGCCATCCTGACCGTTGGTTGCTGGAGCCCTCTTTGACGTCAGATCCGAGGCGACAGATCCGGACCGTTAGATCCACACGTGTCCTGGCCTGGACCGTTGGATCGACCAGAGCAGCACCTGCGTTGAGAGCCGCCCCCGCCTGGACCGTCCGATCTACACGTGGCAGCCATCCAGCCGCTCCGGTTAATAAAGGGTAATTTACCCTTAGGCCCTTATCTTTGTTTTATTTCGTTTGAGTCCTGTAAATATTTAAATACGTTGTTTAGTTTTAGGTTTATTTGCATAGAGGACCCTGCGCTTTAGTGTTATTGCATATATACCCCTGCCTGTTGTGAGCCACGTGCTTCGTCACGTGTTGTTTTGGGTTATTTACAGTCTTTGCCCTTGTAGTTCTGGTTGTTATTAAATGAATGAAAGGTTTTAATTAATTGCATTTATACCCCTGTGCGTAGTTGTTTTACGCATGTGCGTTATTTTTTGGGTTATTTGCAACTAAGCCCCCTGGACTTTTGGTACGTGTTACCAATAGGTCCTCGGGACTTATTTTCCTTACATATAGGTCCCTGAGTGCCCCAGGCACGCGCTTGGTGCGTGACTTGCTGGGTATTTTGCACCTGGACCCCCAGAACTTTGGGTATTTGCATTCCAGTCCCTGTGCACAGTACCCTTTTGTTATTTTTGAATAAAATATCAAATCACCTCCAAATTCGATGAAAATTGATACATGGCTCCCGCCATGGTGTAAGATTTTTGTGAATTTTGAGGACATTTTTGATTGTGTTTGCTATTTTTAAAAATTCAAAAACCTTAGTTTTTGCTACTGTCCAGATTGAAAAATCACAAAAAAAATATAAAAACTCCCCTAAAAATTCCACAAAAATTAGCTACTGTTTAGTTTAGTTTCCTTGATTTTCTAGCCAATTTTGGCTTTTTTTCATTGTTTAAAAACCTTAAAAACTTAAAAACACCAAAAAGCCCATAAAAATTCTAGTAAATACATTAAAAACCCAAAAACAATAAATTTGGTACCCAAATTTCCTTGTTTTACCTACTTTATAGGAAAATTACCTCCAGGCCTTTTTGAGGCCTTTAGATATTTTATCTAGGGTTTCTTGGCTCGGCTGGACAGTACCCCTTGTTTTCACTACTGTTTGATTTTTAGAAAATAAAATAAATATCAAAAAATTATCAAAAATTCACCAAAAACATAAAAAATATAAAACACATAAAAATATTTTTATTTTGATTTTTGGTTGAATTTTGATGCATTAAATAATTTGTTAAAGTGTGATTGTTTTTGTTTTTCTTATTTTCTTTACATATTAAAATCAAAAAAAATATAAAAATAATTAAAAACCACTAAAAAATATTTTGTCTTTTATTTTATTTTGTTTTTACTACTTCGTAGGCCTTCGGCCAATCCGTGCTCCTCGAGTTCGACCCTGGGTGCTATACCAGGTTAAACATATAGCAGGACCGCTTCATTGCTTTGATTGATTTTATTCTTCGCGAGTGGTTCATTTTTCTTGATATACATGGTCTGATCGCTTGGGTCGCAACGACCCTATTTCTGTACCTTATACCCGAGTGCTTAGGCCTGTTGTCAGAATGGCGTCGTTGCCGGGGAGCACGGCTTAGTAGTTTTTCTTTTCTTTTCGTTTTTATTTTCGCGGCTTTTCGCGGCTCTTTCAGAGCTTGCGGCTCTTCGCGGCTTTTTGTCTATATTTTATTTTCACTTTATTTTGCTTTATTTTCTTTTATTTTTGTATTTGTTTTCTTTTGTATGTTTATTTTATTTTACATTTTTTTGCATATATACCCTTTTATTTTCATTTTCATTTCCTTTTATTTTTCTGTTATTATTATTTGATTATTGGTTCTGACCACTTTGTTGTCTCTTGCGAAGGCCCGAGGACCGAGGCGGCTACTCTCGAGAAGCCGACGCAACCGCGGGATTCGGAGGCGGCTCCTTTCTTCGTGGAGCTGCAGGAGAGAGTGAGATAGAGTTGAGTGGGCGAGGTCTTTTATTTTATTTCTTTATTATTGTAATAATACAGGGACTTGGACTTGGACAGTTGTGGACTTGCCGTAGCGGGACTGTTTCGCCGAGCACCGGTGTGCTCGGGGGACCCTTAGGACTTGCGCGGTTTTTCGCGGCTTTTCACGGTTTTCTTTTCTTTTTCTTTCTGCCTTTTCCGGTGTTTACGCGGTTTTTGCTCGAGCCCCTAGACTTAGGATTTTCTGGTGATTGTGCTGTAATTAGTAGGATCCACACACCTAACTGCTTATCTGTTCCCATAGATCGTTAATTGGACCTACTTAAAAATCACTAATAAAAATAACCGATTCATTTGCCTTCGTAGCCTACGTGCCGCAGCCCGTCCTGTAAAGCGCTTACTCCTACCCCCGATTTGTCGGACAGAGGAGGGACGGGCCAAGACCGGACTCTTTGGCTTGGAGGTCGGTGACCGGTTAGACGGCTCTTCGCTAGACTTGCTCATCTAGGACTCGGCTTTCCCCGTTGCATCATATAGATAGTTTCCTTTCTGTCTTTACATTTATGCGCGGATCATATTGCATGTAGAGTGCTGGAGACAGGTACGCATTTCTTACTCAGCATGCATCATTGATTTATCGCGCATCGGCTTTTCGTCTTCTCCCCCCTTTTTTGGACTTAATAATCAGGAGAACCGAAAAATTCGTTAGGCCATTTGTTTGCTTTGAAAAATACTAAAAAAGTGAAACCATAAAATTGGGACTGGCTAATACTACTGATCTTAAAATCCGCTCACCCTAAAAAACTTTGTCTTGGGGAGAGCAACCCCCTCATTGTATGGTTTGGATACGCGAGAGAGTGACCCGCACCCTAGGTAGAGCCCCCTGGTGCTAGTCCCGACTGATTACCGACTTTTCCGTGCGGGCCAGTCGGTTGGGTTAGCATCGGATATCCTAACAGGTCACGTAAGCGCTCTGATATTTTGTGTGTTCACCAAATAAAATTGACAAGATAAATTGACCGAACTTTCACGGTCTTCAGCTCGCGTTGCGTTGGTGAACCGTGGGTTTGTTTGTGATCATAGTTGCTCCAGATCTCATCCGCCTTACTCGCCAGATCAAGATGATGGGTAGACGGTCTCTTAGGCAGCCTCTGGCTGCATCGCTTTCGGGCACGTCTACCTCATCATCTAGGTTGGCTCGCGAGAGCTCAGACCCGCTCTTCGAGCCCGAGTACGACTCCACCCTGTTCCCCCTCGACCCCTTTTCTGTTCTACCTGAGAGACACGAGCCGAGGAGAGACTGATTGATTTGACAGCACCTGAGTTGGGCTCGTTTGATTTTGCAGACGTCATGGCCGGAGCCGGCAGTTCAGATGATCACTCCCGTCAGCCCGAGCACTTTGTACTTGACCAGGGAGCGATCAACTCCACCCTGATCGCATCACTTGAGACAGTCCAGCAGCAGTTACGCGATCAGGGGGCATTCATGATAGAGATGAGGCGAGAGATGGAGAGGCTCAGAGCAGAGCGAGACCAGCAGAGCGAGCCTTAGGAGATACCTGATGCAGAGGCACGAGCCGCAGCAGCAGCAACCGCAGCAGCAGCAGCCGCCGCAGCGGGAGGCACCGCGGCAGGAGGACCACCACGACCGATGCGGGATTTACACAATACCGGATCTACTCTGATGCATCACTGGGTAGTGGTGCCGGCGATTGTGGGGGACTTCAAGTTCCCCCCGAACACCTTACAGATGCTACCCCGCTTCCACGGACTTGCCACTGAGGAGCCCCACCTCCACCTCCAAGAGTTCCTGATGATCTGCAGCACTGTCCACGATCGCCATGTGGACCAGGACACGATCCGGATGATAGCCTTCCCGTTTTCACTGGCAGATAGAGCAGCCACCTGGCTGAAGCATCTTGGGAGGTTTGTCTACACCTGGAAGCAGCTCCGCACCGAGTACTTGAACAAGTACTATCCACTCGGGCGGACGAATGCAGCGAGGGCCCTGATCAGCAACTTCTCCATGTTCCCCAACGAGCAGTTTCACGAGGCACGGGAGAGGTTCCGAGAGCTCCTAGACCGATGCCCGCACCACGACATCTCCAAGCTGAACCTAGTTCAGAGATTTTTCAGTGGGTTGACGCCAGAGCTTCAGGGTCTGGTGAACGCTTCTTGCAGCGGGTCCTACTTTGCCAAGGACCATGACCAGGTCTGGGCCATTTACGAGGAGATGGCCGAAAACTACATGGTGATGTCCCAGACCAGGTTGTATACTCAGAAGACCCAGCCACAGCAGCCAGGACCCGTGCAGTACCAGCGGATAGCACGGGTCGATGCAGGTCCATCCAGTTCGTCCGCAGCCGCAGCAGCACAGGAAGAGTCGACAGCTGCGGACATGGGCATCATCAGCGAAAAGTTGGACCGCATGGAGCTGATAGAGAAGAAGCAGTGCCAGAGCATCACTCAGATGGAACAGATGGCACAGGTTCTGAGCGACATGAAGACACAGCTCATGTGTCTCCAGGAGGCACAGACGGCTTCTCAGCCCTGTCTTTAGTCGCGAGGCGACTCCGGCAGCAGCAGCAGCTCGTCGCAGCGCTCCAGCACCCCAGTGCAGCCTAGACAGGTTCACCTTGTACAGGCGGAGCCGTACCAGCAGCCGCAGCCCACCTACCAGTCCCCACCATCTCCAGAGATGCAGATGGTGGTATACCAGCCGGACCAGCCTCTGACAGTACTCCCGCCAGCCCCCTATGATGCCGAGCCGTTGATGGATGTCAACGGGATTTGGTATGACCGCCCCCAGCCTGGGATCCGACGAGACCATCCCGGATTCAGGTGGGGGAGTGGTGGTGCCCAGCCCCAACAGCAGCCGTTAGGACAGGGAGGGCAGTACTCCCAGCAGAGAGATCACCAGCCGCAGCAGCAGCCCCCAGCATATCAGCAGCACCAGCCATCATCCTTCGGTCCTCGTCCCTATCAGCAGCAGGGACAGTCGTGGAGACGTGAGCAGCAGGCTCACCCAGATCAGCAGCAGCACCCTTCCTCGTACCCCTCTTACCACTAGCAGCAGTTCCAGCAGCCTCACCCCCAGAGGGGCTACCCGTCGGGCTCCCACGAGAGCCCTGCTTTGGATGACATCGCCCGCCTCCTCACGGACCAGCATGCCACATTCAGATGGGAGATGGACGAGTTCCGCCAGGAGATGCGGGACTTGGTGAGAGGGAAGGCCGCCATTCCAGCCCAGATTGAGTCGAATCCGAATAACCTCAAGAGGAAATCTGAGCAGGTAGTATACACTGAGTTTGCCACTCCTAGTGACCCATTTGTTGATACATCTTCGGATCTATTTGATGCTGATTTTGTCACACTTAGGAGAGGTAGGACCCCAGCAGGCGGCGGCACCTCATCTGAGCTTCACCACGAGGATACTTCAGAGGCGCCACATGAGGAGGAGGAGAGCGGTACTGAGGCCGCTCCAGATGATGACGGTGGCACTGAGGCCACCAAGGATGCTGATCCCACCGGCGGTACTGAGGCCGCCGCTTCACCAGATCGAGGAGGTGGTACTGACGCCACCAGGATAGCCGAGCGAACCCGCAGTACTGAGGCCGCGAGACGTCTACCACCAGCAGCAGCAGAGCCAGCCCATGGTGGTACTGAGGCCACCGGTGTTTGTACAGAGAGAGATGTTGTTTTTCCCTGCCTTGATGTATCTCAGGACTTTGGTTTGAATAAAGGAAAAGGTTTAGTTTCTTCTGGTCCCACTGTGGTGCATGATGTATGTGTGGATCCGGTCATCGAACCGTCTAGGCCTTTTCCTAGTCCTTCATCTGCGAAGGACCCTGTCATCCCCTTCCCTAGAGCACTTCAGATGGGGAAGGGGAAGAAAAAAGAAAATCCAAAAAAGAGAGAGCTTGAGGAGTTCAGCCAGAGCATGATCGATCGATTCCACATCCAGCTGACCCTCCAGGAGGCTTTGCAGCACATCCCCCTTCTCCAGCGTTCTTTGAGAGACAGGACTACAGTCAGGAGGAGGAGGAGGAACCACACTTCAGAGATACCTGTGCTGACGAAAGCCACGTGTTTTGCGATCCAGAACCGCCTGCCAGCCAAGAGGCCAGATTCAGGGGCCCCGTATGTCAGATGCCAGATTAGTGAGCAGAGGTTCGACCGTACTCTACAAGATAGCGGATCGTCGATCAACCTTCTTCCGGCAGCCCTTCTCGACCGCTTCGAGTTGGGCACTCTTCGACAGAGCAGGACAGTCCTTCAGTTCGCTGATCAATCTGTCAAGAGGCCGAAGGGGTTGTTACGAGACGTTATCGTCACGATTCAGGGCCTGAAATTCCCCGTGGACTTCGTAGTGTTGGACATGGAGATCCCTAAGTCAGTGGCCGATACCCCCATCATCCTTGGTCGTCCGTTCTTGGCCACAGCCAAGGCGGTGACTGATCATGATAGCGGGAAGGTGTACTTTCGCGTCGAGGGCGAGAGTATACAAATAGAGACGGTCGAGGACTACAGAGCTAGAGAGAGAGCCAGCTCAGATGCGAGTACAGATTCAGAGCAGCTGACAGACGCAGAGCCAGACATCCACCAGGACTGTGATTTTGTGATCACAGACGATGAGGCAGCTTGGGCAGATCCTGCAGCACAGACCATCCTCTCATATTCAGATACAGCTGATGCCGAGATGATAGCAAAGGAGAGTCTCGATAGCACAGCCCTGGTTCAGGATACCATAGAGGCAGCAGAGCCGGTCCTTGATCGCGACACGATGTTCAGTGATGGTGGTGCTGAGGTCACCTTGCTCTACGGTGGTACTGATGCCACCGCGGTTGATACAGATCCCTCGGATTCAGAGTCTGACTGGGCCGATTGTGATGATCAGATGCCAGACCTGATTCCACCTGAGCCTACAGATGAGGAGGAGGCAGCTGCAGAGCAGACCAGAGACAGTGCAGTTGAGCAGCCTTTTCCCGATCCAGTTTGCGAGAGTACGCTTTCACATTCCCAGGCAGATTTGGCAGACTTAGCAGCTTTCACTCAGTTTCTTCCACAACCAGATTTGCCAGCACCTAGCATTCCAGAGCTGAAGCCGCTCCCTACTTCGCTGAAGTATCGATTCCTTGCGGGCGAGCCAGAGATGTACCCAGTCATCATCTCCGCCGAGTTGACTAGAGAGCAAGAATCTCGTTTGATGGGGGTTCTTGAAAAGAACCGCAAGGCAATCGGATGGAGCGTAGCAGATCTCCATGGGATTAGTCCATCAGTGTGCTCCCACCATATCTATCTCGAGGAGGGGGCGAAGCCGTCGCGTGAGTTCCAGCGGCGACTGAACCCCAACCTGAGAGAGGTTGTGATGAAGGAAATATCGAAATGGTGGAGTGCGGATTTTATTTATCCCATTTCCGACTCCACGTGGGTCATCCCCTTGCATGTGGTGCCCAAGAAGACGGGCATCACGACTGTGATCAGTGAGTCGGGAGAGGAGATCGCTACACGAGTACCCGCCTCTTGGAGGGTTTGTGTTGACTACATGAGACTCAACCAAGCCACCAAGAAGGACCATTTCCCCCTACCTTTTATTGATCAGATCATTGAGAGACTGGCAGGGAAGAGCCATTACTGCTTCCTGGATGGGTACTCAGGCTACAACCAAGTGGCCATCGCTCCTGAGGATCAGGAGAAGACCACCTTTACCTGTCCCTTCGGCACATATGCTTTCCGACGCATGCCATTTGGGCTATGCAATGCCCCTGCGACTTTTCAGAGGTGCATGCTGTCGATCTTCTCGGACATGGTAGGGGAGTGTTTGGAGGTCTTCATGGACGATTTCTCGGTCTACGGCGACGGATTCGATTCTTGTCTTGACTGCCTAGATCGGGTACTCTAGCGATGTATTGAGTTTCATTTGGTTTTATCTTGGGAGAAGAGTCACTTCATGGTGACTCAAGGGACGGTGCTTGGCCATATCATCTCCAACAGGGGCATGGAGGTGGATCCGGCCAAGGTTGATGTCATTAGGAAACTCGCACCACCGTCCAATCTGAGGCAGCTACGGTCATTCCTGGGGCACGTTGGATTTTATAGGAGATTTATTCAGGATTTCAGCAGGATTGCCCGACCGTTGACTGACCTCTTGACGAAAGACACCGAGTTCCTTGTCAATGACAAGTGTCTTTCGTCGTTCGCGACTCTCCAGCAGTGTGTCATAGAGGCTCCTGTCCTCCAGCCGCCTGATTGGTCTCTCCCATTCGAGATCATGACGGACGCCTACGACTTTGCCGTAGGGGCAGTGCTGGGACAGAGGAGGGATGGAGTTCCATTTGCCATACACTATGCTAGCCGCACATTGGATTCCGCCCAGCGGAATTACACGGTCACAGAGAAGGAGATGCTAGCCGTAGTGTTTGCCCTAGATAAGTTCAGATCGTATATCATTGGATCTAGAGTGACTTTGTTTACAGATCACACCGCCATCAGGTACCTCATGGCAAAGAAGGATGCCAAGGCCAGACTGACTAGATGGATCCTTCTACTCCAGGAGTTCGATATTGAGATCAAGGATAAGCCTGGAGTCAAGAATGTGGTGGCGGATCATCTCTCCCGACTAGAGCAGCCTGAGGATTCTGAGCAGATTGACCCTATTAGAGATACCTTCCCAGATGAGGCGATCCTTGCTATCGCCTCACTCCCATGGTACGCCGATATTGTGAACTTTCTCGTTGCTGGGAAAGTCCCACAAGATTGGCCCAGGCAGAGGCTTGAGACCTTCCTAGCGAAGGCCAAGTCCTACC
This sequence comes from Ottelia alismoides, assembly GCA_037367405.1. Lineage (NCBI taxonomy): Eukaryota > Viridiplantae > Streptophyta > Magnoliopsida > Alismatales > Hydrocharitaceae > Ottelia > Ottelia alismoides. The sequence goes on from JAZKJV010009840.1 coordinate 9,835, forward strand.
ACTGGGAGGATCCCATCCTTTACCACGAAGGAGGGGACAGCGTCTGGCGTCGGTGTATTCCTCAGGAGGAACACCATAGCGTCCTCACTTACTGCCACAAGCTTGAGGCAGGAGGACATCATTCTGGGAGGAGAACGGCACAGAAAGTGCTCCAATCTGGCTTGTGGTGGCCTACCCTCTTCAAGGACTCAGATGAGTTCGTGAAGAGGTGTACTGACTGTCAGAGGATGGGCACCTGTGGACAGCGTGATATGATGCCGATGCAGCCCATTCACTTATGTGAGGTTTTTGACGCATGGGGCATCGATTTCATGGGTCCATTCCCTAAGAGTCAGGGATTTGAGTACATTCTGTTGGCCGTTGATTACGTGAGTCGTTGGGTGGAGGCTATCCCCGCCCGAGCCGCTGATGCGAGGACAGTTTGCAGATTTTTGAGGAAGCATATCATCACGCGGTTCGGGGTTCCACGAGTTCTGATTTCTGATGGGGGATCTCACTTCATCAATGACCAGGTGAAGGCACTTGCTAGCGAGTTCGGCATAGATCATCGTGTTGCTACACCTTACCATCCACAGACGAATGGTCTAGCCGAAGTGTCGAATAGGGAGATCAAGACTATTCTGCAGAAAGTCGTCCGCCCTGACCGAAAGGATTGGTCACAGCTTTTGGACTCGGTCTTGTGGGCATATAGGACGTCTTTCAAGACACCTTTGGGCACATCTCCCTTTCGCCTCGTGTATGGCAAGCCATGCCATTTACCTGTTGAGCTGAGGCACAAGTCACTTTGGGCAGTTACAGATATTTTGATGGATCCAGATGGTATGGGAGACCAGAGGAGGGCAGAGCTAGCTTCCCTGGAGGAGCTTAGAGATGCAGCTTTCTCAAGCAGCCTACATTATAAGGAGAAAATCAAGGAGTGGCATGATTCTCATATCAGCCACAAGCATTTTGAGATTGGACAGAGAGTATGGCTGTTTGATGCGAGGCTACGATTATTTCCAGGGAAGCAACAGAGCAAATGGAAGGGACATTATCTGGTTAGAAAGGTACACGACAACGGTAGCATAGATATATCCGAGTTGTCTTCTGAGAGTACCTTTCGAGTGAACGGCCAGCGGCTCAAACCATTTATAGATCATGAGTCGCGGGTCGTTGATCTTGCCCCTATTCATTTTGCGTGAGATGTGGTCTTTGACTCACATCTAATGCATCTCACGCCTGAGTTTCACTGATCTTCTGCCTTGTATAGATCCAGATGTCCATATCACTACATTCTTTAGTCCCACATCCCTTTCCCCATCTTGTGATTATGCTATACTTAGGGTGCACTTTACCCCAAGTATAGGGGGGATGTGAGGCCTTTTGGGTATTTCTTTTGTTTCTGTCTACCCATGTTTTTGCTGCCTATACTTAGGGATATTTCACCCTAAGTATAGGGGGGTAGACCCTGTACATTCTGCATTCAGGTTTTCCCTTAGTATACAGCCTGCTATACTTAGGATTACTTGATCCTAAGTATAGGGGGGAGACCTGAGTCCCTCTTGACTTTTCATTCTTCTTTTTGTATAGCCCTTCTTTTCACTTCCCTATACCTAGCACGAGTTATGTCTTCTTCATCGCTCTTGACTCTGAGGACATCGTTCGAGCTAAGTATAGGGGGGGTGTATATATTTCATATATACTTTAGCCATAACTCGTACTTTGTGTGAGTGTGTTAATAAATAAAATGGCTAAAAACCACAAAAATTAAAAATTTTCATGTACATAATCTTCTTTTATTTGCACATACATAGCTAGTGTACAAATTATTTTTGTAAAAATGATTTCAAAAATCTTTTGTGTAAAGCTTGTGTAAATATTTTTGTATCAAAATTATGTATATAGTACAAACTTTTTCCAAAATGTTTTGAAAATCAAAAGTTTGCAAAAATCTTGTGTAAATGTGTGTAAATATCTTTTTGCAAAACTTGCACTTCATACATCATCCATTCATGATTTCAAAACATTTTTCAAAAATTTTGCATGATTGTAAAACTTTGTGTAAATAAGCATATTTTTGTACATATGTATATAGTTTTTCTGGATGATAGTTGACATTTAAACTAGCCTGGAATTAAATTGATAAATGGAGCTTGATTAAGATCTTAATCCACCTAATTTCTAAGAGGAACCTTATAGGGCTTAGGTTTAAGGCTTTTCAGGTCCATGATGACTTAATTCTTTGAGTCCACTAGGCTATGGTCACATGTCATCTCAATGAGCCTAAGTAGAGCACTTAACAACAACACATGACTCACATAGATTATGGCTTTACTTGGACACCAGCACTATGCACCGAGTTCTCTACGGATGAGGTGGTGAGGAGGCAGTCTTCCTTGACTTGGGGTAGCATATGAGGGTAGTACTTCTAGGCGGAACCTCTCTTCTTCTTATAGTGAAGGAAGTGCGTCTCAACTTGGTCTGGTTGCCATGAAGTCTAACGACGGGAGTTGTGGGTTGCAATAAAGCTTCAAAAGAGGGATAGTCTACTGGCTCAAGAGGAAAAACTCCTTGTATATATGCTGCACATGTATATGTTGTACAGATGCACTTGAAAAAAAATGTGCAAAAAGAAAAGAACTCCAAAAAAGTGGTGGGTCTGAGAGAAAATGGTAATCCCACCGGAGTATGTATATAGAGTGCAATAAGCAAAGCTTGGTTTCATGTTCCACCTGTTGTAGCTTGCAGCAGGGAGACTTGGCTACACTGGTCAAGCTCCCAAGGGTACTTGGCTACACTGGCCTTGACCCATTCTCTTCTTCCCCCTCTTCTTGAGCCGGTTGAACTTAACCTTAGAAGGGAATACCCCGCTTCTCGAGGAAAGAGTGGCCAGATTAAGGTCATAGAGTTACCTTGTTGGGGAGGGTTGTCAAGTTGCCATTTCTGAGGTGGAGAGCTTAGACTTCACATTCACAGGACAAGAAAAGATTCATGGTCTTCAGGGTTTGTGATTGATGACTTGTTCTGAACTGGAGCATTGAGGAGTCTTGGTTATAGATTAGTGGAACTTGGAGGCTGTTGAGTTTTAAGTTTAAGTCTGAATAAGGTTCCGACACATTAATAATCCAAAGATCTGATCGAGCTCCATACCCCAATTTAATGAAGGCAAGTTTAATAATCAACCTTGATCCATGTGCATCCTCTTTTTCTTTTTCTTTCTTTCTTCTTCACTTCTTTTTCAAATAAGTGTTTGCTAAGGGACTAGCAAAGTTAAGTGTAGGGGGGTGATGAATACCCATTCATCACTCTTTATTCTTATATTTTAGCTACAAAAACCTTTGCAAATGCATGTAGATATGTGTAAATAGGAATAATTACCAAAAGCATGCATTGTGTAAAAACCTATAATTAGCATGTTTTTGTGCAAAAATAAAAGAATAAAGATTAAAAAGAAAAAGAGGGAGATATTTAGAATAAATATTGAGCAACCTAACCCAAGGGAGGGCTCAGCATGGGCCTGACCGCATAAAAGCCAAAGTAGAGGGAGATAGGTGCTCTTGTGTATATATTTATGTAAATAAATAAAAATATTTTTCCTCACCAAAAATATGCTTGTAAATACGTGTATATATTTATAAAAGATAAAAACAAAATAAAAAGTTAAAAACCAAAAAGATCAAAAATACCCCTTTCATCATGTACATAAACCACACCTATATATCTATTAATATATAAAAGTAATTTTTATAATTTTTGTAAATAGGCTATATTATATATTGTACATAAATAAAATAAAAAGAATCAAAACCAAAACAAAATAAAAATAGAAAAATTAAAAATACAAAAATACATTGTACATATACCATGTATATAGATGTACATATCTACTTATTTTACCTATGTAAATAAATAATAAAAATCAAATAAAAACATCCTTTTATTCCTTATTTTATACTGTAAATAAATAAAATATAAAATAAGGATAAAATTGTATAAAAATAATATATAAAAATCAAAAATCAAAACCCCATACATTGTGTATATACCTATATATAGTACATATCATGTATATAACCTATTTTTCATTCTAAAAATTAATTAAAAATCACCAAAAAATAGAAAAAAATAAAATAAAAATACTTCATGTTTTGAGTTTTTGCAGATTCGGCCCCTAGCTATGTGTATTTGTCATCTCAAGATTCAGCCACGTGGCCGAACCGCATTGGCTCCTGGGGATGTTGACTGCCCGGTCAACTGGCCCCCCCAGGACCACTTCCCACGGGTTTGAGTGGCGGACCCGAGTTCTCCATTTATTACCCGCTCAACCCGATCACCAATCCGCCAAACCCCGGGTCCGAATCCTTCTTCTTGCATCCGGCATCCTCGCCGGAGCCGCTCCCTCGGGATCCACGCGCTCCTGAGCTTGCCCGGACCCCCTCTTCTCGGACCCCTAGCCATATAAAGCTGGAGCTCAGCCGCCTTCCCACGCTATCTTTGGCCATTCCCCTTCTTCCCTGTGAGCTCCAGCGTGACCGCACGAGTGACAGCGAGCGTCTCCGCCTGTTGCAGCGAGGCGAGGAGGAGGAAGTCACTGATCCGGCGATACACCCGCCGCAGCTCCGCCACCTGGGCGATCTTCGAGCCTCGGGCCGAGACGACCCTTGAGGCCAAGACCAGGAGCACCCCCTGCTCTTCCCCAGTCTCATCGATCATTCAGGTAGCCCCTTAGCTTAGCTATTTCGTTCGATTTCAGCTTTCCCCCAATTCGTCCCGCCGTCGTATTCCCTCGATTCACCCCGGTTCCGACCACCGTTCGACCATCGGACCCGACCCCCACGTTCGCCTTCCTCTGCCGCACGTTCTGCACCCACTCACTCAACCCATCTCGCACAGGAGCTGGGAACCGGGCTCCACCGTCTTCCACCTTCGCCGGAGCCCGCTGCCCCGACGCACCAGTCACCTTCACATCGCCTAACTAGGTCGAGGCAGTTTGCCCTCGACCCGCGAGTCTTCTGAGCCCTTTTGCAGGTCCTACCGAGCCCATCTGAGGGCTTGGTCATTCAGGTCGGGAGACCCAGCTCCGCCGACCGTGCCTGAGCTCCTCCGAGCTTGGGTCGATCATTGGAGCACCGCAGCAGACGCAGGAGCGCACCGGCTTGCTTTTCCGATCATCAGAGCGCTCCGAGGAGGAGGCCAGCCCTGCACGAGCCCGGCGAAGTTCGCCGGGGACCAGTTCCTCCAGCACCCTCCAGCGTCGTCGGATTAGCCTCCAGCTCCAGATGCCATCCTGACCGTTGGTTGCTGGAGCCCTCTTTGACGTCAGATCCGAGGCGACAGATCCGGACCGTTAGATCCACACGTATCCTGGCCTGGACCGTTGGATCGACTAGAGCAGCACCTGCGTTGAGAGCCGCCCCCGCCTGGACCGTCCGATCTACACGTGGCAGCCATCCAGCCGCTCCGGTTAATAAAGGGTAATTTACCCTTAGGCCCTTATCTTTGTTTTATTTCGTTTGAGTCCTGTAAATATTTAAATACGTTTTTTAGTTTTAGGTTTATTTGCATAGAGGACCCTGCGCTTTAGTGTTATTGCATATATACCCCTGCCTGTTGTGAGCCACGTGCTTCGTCACGTGTTGTTTTGGGTTATTTGCAGTCTTTGCCCTTGTAGTTCTGGTTGTTATGAAATGAATGAAAGGTTTTAATTAATTGCATTTATACCCCTGTACGTGGTTGTTTTACGCATGTGCGTTATTTTTTGGGTTATTTGCAACTAAGCCCCCTGGACTTTTGGTACTTGTTACCAATAGGTCCTCGGGACTTATTTTCCTTACATATAGGTCCCTGAGTGCCCCAGGCACGAGCTTGGCGCGTGACTTGCTGGGTATTTTGCACCTGGACCCCCAGAACTTTGGGTATTTGCATTTCAGTCCCTGTGCACAGTACCCTTTTGTTATTTTTGAATAAAATATCAAATCACCTCCAATTCGATGAAAATTTGAAACATGGCTCCTGCCATGGTGTAGGATTTTTGTGAATTTTTGAGGACATTTTTGATTGTGTTTGCTATTTTTAAAAATTCAAAAACCTTAGTTTTTGCTACTGTCTAGATTGAAAAATCACAAAAAAATATAAAAACTCCCCTAAAAATTCCACAAAAATTAGCTACTGTTTAGTTTAGTTTCCTTGATTTTCTAGCCAATTTTGGCTTTTTTTCATTGTTTAAAAACCTTAAAAACTTAAAAACACCAAAAAGCCAATAAAAATTCTAGTAAATACATTAAAAACCCAAAAACAATAAATTTGGTACCCAAATTTTCCTTGTTTTACCTACTTTATAGGAAAATTACCTCCAGGCCTTTTTGAGGCCCTTAGATATTTTATCTAGGGTTTCTTGGCTCGGCTGGACAGTACCCCTTGTTTTCACTACTGTTTGATTTTTAGAAAATAAAATAAATATCAGAAAATTATCAAAAATTCATCAAAAACATAAAAAAATATAACACATAAAAATATTTTTATTTTGATTTTTGGTTGAATTTTGATGCATTAAATAATTTGTTAAAGTGTGATTGTTTTTGTTTTTCTTATTTTATTTACATATTAAAAATCGAAAAAATATAAAAATAATTAAAAACCACTAAAAAATATTTTGTCTTTTATTTTATTTTGTTTTTACTACTTCGTAGGCCTTCGGCCAATCCGTGCTCCTCGAGTTCGACCCTGGGTGCTATACCAGGTTAAACATTTAGCAGGACCGCTTCCTTGCTTTGATTGATTTTATTCTTCGCGAGTGGTTCATTTTTCTTGATATACATGGTCTGATCGCTTGGGTCGCAACGACCCTATTTCTGTACCTTATACCCGAGTGCTTAGGCCTGCTATCACTATACCAGGTTAATAAATTAGCGAGGACCGCTCTCGTGTTTTCTTGATTAATTGATTATTTGGTGGTTCCTTTATTTTTCTTGATTGAGTCCGAGTCGAGAGGTTGAGGTCGCAACAACCATTGACACCTATCTCCCTTAGTCTCTCGGATTTTTTGGCTCATCAGTATGCCACATTCTACAAGGATACACTTACTACACACCAGATTGGGGACATGGATTCTACTACAGTACATGCGAGGGATATGACGACTACCACAATGGATGTTCTGACCCAACGATTGATCGAGATCGCCTTGGTCTTCCAGCTAGAGTTCGAGTCAGTCCCATACTTTTCAGTTGAGGAGTCTTGGATATCAGATCTTCTAATATTCCAGGAGATGGAGGAGCCCACGCTACTAAAGTCATCAGTCCAGGCTCAGCTTCTACTCTGCAGAGGTACTTCTCTGATTCAGACAGATATCATGACTCAGCCCAGCAGTCAAAGCTCGATGTGGGATACTGATGAATACTCATTCATCACTCTTTATTCTTATATTTTAGCTACAAAAACCTTTGCAAATACATGTAGATAGTTGTAAATAGAAATAATTACCAAAAGCATGCATTGTGTAAAAACCTATAATTAGCATGTTTTTGTGCAAAAATAAAAGAATAAAGATTAAAAAGACAAAGAGGGAAATATTTAGAATAAATATTGAGCAACCTAACCCAAGGGAGGGCTCAGCATGGGCCTGACCGCATAAAAGCCAAAGTAGAGGGAGATAGGGGCTCATGTGTGTAAATATTTATGTAAATAAATAAAAGTATTTTCCTCCCAAAAAAAACTTAAAATATTCTTGTAAATATTTGTAGATATTTCTAAATATAAAATCAAGATAAAAAGATAAAAATTAAAAAGAAAACAAAAGCACCACTTGTATATATCCACCATGTACATAACCCACTCATCGATATTTATTTAACCTTATAAATAAATAAAATTAATTTCCAAGATTTTTATAAATATTCTAAATTATATAATGTAAATAAATAAAATAAAAACAATTAAAAAAACAAAATAACAGAATTAAAAACATAAAAATACATTGTAAATATACCATGTATATATATGTACATATGTATTTATTTCACTTATGTATATAAATAATAAAAATGAAATAAAAATGTCTTTTTATTCCTCATTTTATGATATACATAAATAAAATATAAAATAGGAATAAAGTTGTATAAAAATAACAATTAAAAATCAAAAATTAAAAACTATATATTGTATATACCTATATATGAACCTACTATGTACATACCCTATTTTTACTTCTAAAAATTAATTAAAAATCACTAAAAAATAGAAAAAAATAAAAATATTTCATATTTTGACTTTCCCTTAATTCGGCCATTTTCTATGCTTAATTTCATTTTCAAAAACCAGCCACGTGGCCGCTTCCTACCGGTCCTGAGATTGTTGACCGCCCGGTCAACTACCCCCCCAGGACCACTTCCCACGGATTTAGGCGCCCGACCCGACTTCTACCCATTTTAGCGCCTAAACCCGATACCCTATAACCTAAACCCCGGGTTCGACTCCTTCATGACACACCCGAGACCCTCGTCGGAGCTACCGCATAGGGATCAGCGCTCCAGAACGCCCTACCTGCGCCCTTCTTCCCGGACCCTCCAGCGTATAAAGCCGAGCTCCGCCACCTTAATTTGTCATCTTTGGCCATTTGATTCCACCTCCCGTGAGCTCCATTACATAGGCGAGAGTGACAGCTTGTCCCCCGTGGTGTCGAAGCGAGGAGAGGAAGCGAGACCACTGATCCGGCGAAGCTTCGCCGCCTTGCTCTGCCACCAGCAGGAGCTCGAGCCTCGGAGGGAGACGCTCCTCGAGGCGACGACCCTGAGCTGCACAAGCTCACCCTCAGTCTCATCAGCCACCCAGGTAGCCCCGTAGTCTCTTCTTTTTCGTTAATTTCCGATTACCCCCTTTTCGCTGCTCCGCCGTTCGCCGTCGATTCCGTCCACATCCAACCCCCAATCGATCATCGGGCTTCGCCATAGCCATCGCCTTCTTCCCGTGCATCTTCTCCGCATACCCATTCAACCCAGCTTGCACAGGAGCTGGGGTTCGAGCTCCACCGTCCCCACCTTCGCCGAAGCTCGCCCATTTCACACCATAGTTCACCATCACCCCGCCTAACCGGGTCGAGGCAGTTTGCCCTCGACCCGCGAGTCTCCTGGTTCTTTTTGCAGGAACATCCAAGACCATCTGAGGGCTTGGACCATCAGGTCCAGGAGCTTCATCTCCGCCGACCTCGTCAGAGCTCTCCAGAGCTCGGCTGGGTCATCGGAGACCACCAGCAGCTGCGGAACGTCATCGCGGAGCTTCTCCGATCTTCAGGCGCAGCAGGGGAGGTCAGGATCGTGCATTCGCCGGCCAACTGTTCTTCCGGGATCCTCCCCGACCGTCCGATCAGCCCTCTCGCTCCAGTTTTCATCTTGACCGTCCGTTCCAGGAGCCGCCTTCACCGTCAGATCTGAGGAGGACTGATCCTAGCCGCCCGATGCTCGAGGGTTAGCCACAGAGAGCCTCCACCGTCCGATGCACCACGTGGACTAGCCCCAGCCGTCGGATCACCCCGAGGAGCGTAGCTTTGGAGCCCCAGTCGCCCAGCACCGTCAGATGCTCCACGTGGCGCGCATCCATCGACCGCATTAATAAAGGGTAATTTACCCTTAGGCCCCCTCTGCTATTTTATTTCGCATTTAGTCATGTAATTAGTTAGTGTAGTTGTTTAAGTTTTTGGATATTTGCATAGAGACCCTCGTGCTTGGTTTTATTTGCTGATATGCCCCTGTGTATGGTGTGACACGTGTATTGACACGTGATCTTCTGGGCTTTTTACATTATCTACCCTGTAGTTCTGAAGGTTAATGAATGAATGAAAGTTTTTGTATATTTACATGTATACCCCTGTGCGTATTGTAATTGAGCATGTGCGGATATTTTTGGGTATTTTGCAGATAAGTCCCTGGGCTTTTGGTACCTGTTACCAAATAGCCCTCGGAACTTATTTTTCTTTCATTTGGGTCCCTGAGTGCCTCAGGCGCGGGTAACGCACGTGTTTACCTGGGTTATTTGCACCAGACCCCCCAGAACTTCTGGTATTGGCACATAGGTCCCTGTGCACAGTGCCCCCTTTTGATTTTTGAATAAAATAGCAAATATACTCCAAATCCAATGAAAATTGGAAACATGGCTCCTGCTATAGTGTAAAATTTTCGAGGATTTTTAGAGACATTTCTGTGTCGATTTGATATTTTAAAAATTCAAAAACATCTATTTTCTTCATTGTCTAACTTTAAAAATCACAAAAAAATATTAAAATTCATTTAAAAATTACAAAAAAAATTGTCTATTGTTTGTTTATGCTTGCTTGATTTTCTAACCAATTTTGGCTATTTTTCATTACTTAAAACACCTAAAAATTAAAAAACACTCAAAATCCCATAAAAATTCTAATAAATAGATAAAAAATCTAAAAATAATAATCTAGGTGCCTAAATTTTCCTTGTTTTATTCTCTTTACAGGAAAATTACCTCCCAGCTAATTTGGGGCCTTTAGATATTTTATCTAGGTCCTTTTAGCTCGGCTGGACAGTACCTACATTTTCAGTCACTGTTTGATTTTTAGAAAATTAAAAAAATATCAGAAAAATCCCAAAAAATCACCAAAAACACTAAAAATTATAAAAACACATAAAAATATTTTTGTTAGAATTTTTGGTTGATTTTTAGTGTGTTTATTAATTTGTTGAAGTGTGTAGTTCCTTAGCTTTTATTATTTTCTTAATTCACTAAAAATCCAAAAAAATATAAAATAATTAAAAACCACCAAAAAAATATTTTCTTCTTTTATTTTATTTCCTCTTTGACTACTTCGTAGGTCGCAAGGCCAACCCGTGCTCCTTGTGTTCGACCCTGGTCGTTATACCAGGTTAAATTAATAGCAAGACCGCTATTTCGTATTTTGATTGATTTTTATCTCTCTTGGTGGTCTATTTTTTCTTGATTGACCTAGCTGAGTGATCGAGGTCGCAACGACCGATTAGCTCCTTTACCTTAGTCGCTCAGTAGGTTTATCAGAATGGTGCCGTTGCCGGGGAGTACGGCTTAGTAGTTTTCATTTTATTTTCGTTTTTGATTTCGCAGCTTTTCACTGCTCTTTCAGAGCCCGCGACTTTTCGCGGCTTTTTGTCTATATTTGATTTTTGCGTTATTTTGTTTTGCTTTATTTTATTTTATTTTTGCTTTTATTTGTTTTTGAGTGTTTATTTTATTTTGCATTTTTGCATATATACCCTCATTTCATTTTCATTTATTTTTCTTATTATTATTATTTGATTATTTTGGTCTGACCACTCTGTTCTTTCTTGCGAGGGCCCGAGGACCGAGGCGGCCGATTTCGAGAAGCCGACGCAACCGCGAGACTCGGAGGCGGCTCCTTTCTTTACGGAGCCGCAGGAGAGAGCGAGAGAGAGTTGAGTGGGAGAGGCTTTATTTTTCTTTCATTATTATTGTAATAATACAGGTACTCAGAGACTTGAACTGTGGACTTGATTAGCGGGTCTGTTTCACCGAGCACCGGTGTGCTCGGGGGACCCTTAGGATTTTCGCGGCTTTTTCGCGGTTTTGTTTTCTTTTCTTTTTTTTGCCTTTTTCGGTGTTTACGTGATTTTTCATCGAGCCCCTAGACTTAGGATTTTCTGCTTGCTTGTGTCGTAATTAGTAGGATCCCCACACTTAATTATCTGCATGTTCCCATAGTGCGATTAATTGGACCTACTAATAATTAATTAATAAAAATAACTGATTCATCTCCTTCGTAGCCTACGTGCCACAGCCTACCCCGTAAAGCGCTTTCTCCTACCCCCGATTTGTCGGGCAGTGGGGTAGGCCAAGACCGGACCCTTTAGCTTGGAGGTCGGTGATCGGTTAGACGGTTCTGCGAGTAGACTTGCCCATCTAGGACTCGATTTTCATCGCTGCATCATTTAGGTAGTTTATTTTCTGTCTTTAAATTCTGCGCGGATCACTTGCATGTAGAGTGCTGGAGGCAAGGTACGCATTTCTATCTCAGCATGCATCATTGATTTCATCGCGCATCGGCTTTTTCGTCTTCTCCTCCCTGTTTTGGATTAAATAACCAGGAGAACCGAAAAATTTGTTAGGCCTTTATTTTTATTGAAAAAAATTATTAAAAAGAAAAAACCATAAAATTGGGACTACTAAGACTATTGACCCTAAACGACACCTCACTTAAAAAATTGTCTTGGGGAGAGCAACCCCCTCATTGTTTGGTTTGCTTGCGTGAGAGAGTGACCCGCACCCTAGGTAGAGCCCTCCGGTGCTATTTCCAGCTGACTACCGACTCTTCCGTGCGGGCCAGTCGGTTGGAGTAGTATCGGGTATCCCAACAGGTCACGTAAGCGCTCTGATAGATTGATTGTTCACCTAATAAAATTGGACAAGATAATTTGATTGAGCCTTTACGATCTTCAGCTCGTGTTGTGTTGGTGAACAGAGGGTTTGGTTGCTCATCATAGTTTTTCCAGATCTCATCCGCCCTACTCGACAGATCACGATGATGGGTAGACGCTCTCTTAGGCAGCCTCTGGCTCCATCGCTTTCGGGCACGTCTACCCAATCATCTAGGTTGGCCCGCGAGAGCCGAGACCAGTTCTCCGAGCCCGAGTATGATTCTGCCATGTTCCCCCTCGACCCCCTTTCTTTCGGTTCTGAGAGATATGAGCCAGAGGAGAGACTCGCAGATTTGACAGCACCTGAGTTTGGCTCATTTGATTTTGCAGACGCCATGGCCGGCAGTTCTGAGGATCGCTCCCGTCAGCCTGAGCACTTCGTATTGGATCAGGGAGCGATCAACTCCACCCTGATCGCCTCGTTAGAGACCGTCCAGCAGCAGTTGAGAGATCAGGGAGATTTCATGCTCGACATGAGGAGAGAGATGGAGCAGATGCGAGCAGAGCGCGAGGAGCGCAGAGAGGGACCGAGGATCCCAGAGGATGCAGATGCAGCAGCCGCAGCAGCAGTCGCAGCAGCCGCCGTAGCGGCAGCAGCTGCTGCAGCCGCGGCAGGAGGACCACCGAGACCGATGCGGGAGTTACACAACCCCGGATTGATGCTGACGCACCACTGGATAATACTTCTAGCCATCGTGGGGGACTTCAAGTTCCCCCTGAACACCTTACAGCTACTCCCTCGCTTCCACGGGCTCGCTACTGAGGAGCCCCATCTCCACCTCCAGGAGTTTTTGATGATTTGCAGTACTGTCCACGACCGTCATGTGGACCAGGACACGATCAGGATGATCGCCTTCCCCTTTTCCCAAGCAGACAGAGCAGCCACCTGGCTGAAGCACTTGGGGAGGTTTGTTTACACCTGGGAGCAGCTCCGCACCGAGTACTTGAACAAGTACTATCCATTCGGGCGGACCAATGCAGCGAGAGCCCTCATCAGCAACTTCTTCATGCTCCCCAACGAGCAATTCCATGAGACATGGGAGAGGTTTCGCGAGCTTACTGACCGATGCCCGCACCATGATATCTCGAAGCCGAACCTTGTGCAGAGCTTCTTCAGCGGGCTGACACCAGAGCTACAGGGCTAGGTGAATGCTTCTTGTGGCGGGTCCTATTTCGCCAAGGATCACGACCAGGTCTGGGACATCTACGAGGAGATGGCCGATAACTATATGGTGATGTCCCAGACTCGGTTGTACACTCAGGGCAGACCGCAGCAGCAGCCAGGACCCGTGCAGTACCAGAGGATAGCACGGGTCGACGCCGGTCCATCCAGTTCATCCGCAGTAGCAGCAGCACAGGCAGAGTCGTCCGCTACGGATATAGGCATCATTAGCGAGAAGTTGGATCGGATGGAGCTGATTGAGAAGAAGCAGTGCCAGGGCATCACGCAGATGGAGCAGATGGCACAGACTCTGAGCGACATGAAGACCCAGCTCATGTGTCTCCAGGAGGCACAGACGGCTTCACAGCCCCGTCTTCAGTCGCGAGGCGATACCGGCGGCAGCAGCAGCTCGTCCCAGTGCTCCAGCCCCTTTCAGCAGCCTAGACAGGTTCACCTTGTACAGGCGGAGCCGTACCAGCCGCAGCAGCCCTCTTACCAGTCACCACCATCTCCAGACCTGCAGATGGTGGTATACCAGCCGGATCAGCCTCTGGCAGTACTCCCGCCAGCCCAGCTCGATGTGGGATACTGATGAATACTCATTCATCACTCTTTATTCTTATATTTTAGCTACAAAAACCTTTGCAAATACATGTAGATAGTTGTAAATAGAAATAATTACCAAAAGCATGCATTGTGTAAAAACCTATAATTAGCATGTTTTTGTGCAAAAATAAAAGAATAAAGATTAAAAAGACAAAGAGGGAAATATTTAGAATAAATATTGAGCAACCTAACCCAAGGGAGGGCTCAGCATGGGCCTGACCGCATAAAAGCCAAAGTAGAGGGAGATAGGGGCTCATGTGTGTAAATATTTATGTAAATAAATAAACGTATTTTCCTCCCAAAAATAGCTTAAAAAATTCTTGTAAATATTTGTAGATATTTCTAAATATAAAATCAAGATAAAAAGATAAAAATTAAAAAGAAAACAAAAGCACCACTTGTATATATCCACCATGTACATAACTCACTCATCTATATTTATTTAACCTTATAAATAAATAAAATTAATTTCCAAGATTTTTATAAATATTCTACATTATATAATGTAAATAAATAAAATAAAAACAATTAAAAAAACAAAATAACAAAATTAAAAACATAAAAATACATTGTAAATAGACCATGTATATATATGTACATATGTATTTATTTCACTTATGTATATAAATAATAAAAATGAAATAAAAATGTCTTTTTATTCCTCATTTTATGATATACATAAATAAAATATAAAATAGGAATAAAGTTGTATAAAAATAACAATTAAAAATCAAAAATTAAAAACTATATATTGTATATACATATGAACCTACTATGTACATACCCCATTTTTACTTCTAAAAATTAATTAAAAATCACTAAAAATAGAAAAAAAAATAAAATAAAAATATTTCATATTTTGACTTTCCCTTAATTCGGCCATTTTCTATGCTTAATTTCATTTTCAAAAACCAGCCACGTGGCCGCTTCCTACCGGTCCTGGGATTGTTGACCGCTCGGTCAACTACCCCCCCCCCCCAGGACCACTTCCCACGGATTTAGGCGCCCGACCCGACTTCTACCCATTTTAGCGCCTAAACCCGATACCCTATAACCTAAACCCCAGGTCCGACTCCTTCATGACACACCCGAGACCCTCGCCGGAGCTACCGCATCGGGATCCGCGCTCCAGAACGCCCTACCCGCGCCCTTCTTCCCGGACCCTCCAGCGTATAAAACCGAGCTCCGCCACCTTCATTTGTCATCTTTGGCCACTTGATTCCACCTCCCGTGAGCTCCATTGCGTAGGTGAGAGTGACAGCTTGTCCCCCGTGGTGTCGAAGCGAGGATAGGGAGCGAGACCACTGATCCGGCGAAGCTTCGCCTCCTTGCTCCGCCACCAGCAGGAGCTCGATCCTTAGAGGGAGACGCTCCTCGAGGCGATGACCCAGAGCTGCGCAAGCTCACCCCCAGTCTCATCAGCCACCCAGGTAGCCCCGTAGTCTCTTCTTTTTCGTTAATTTCCGATTACCCCCTTTTCGCCGCTCCGCCGTTCGCCGTCGATTCCATCCACATCCGACCCCCAATCGATCATCGGGCTTCGCCTTAGCCATCGCCTTCTTCCCGCGCATCTTCTCCGCATACCCATTCAACCCAGCTCGCACAAGAGCTGGGGTTCGAGCTCCACCGTCCCCACCTTCGCCGGAGCTCGCCCATTTCGCACCATAGTTCACCGTCACCACGCCTAACCGGGTCGAGGCTGTTTGCCCTCGACCCGCGAGTGTCCTGGTTGTTTTTGCAGGTACATCCAAGCCCATCTGAGGGCTTGGACCATCAGGTCCAGGAGCTTCATCTCCGCCGACCTCGCTGGAGCTCTCCAGAGCTCGGCTGGGTCATCGGAGACCACCAGCAGCTGCGGAACGTCATCGCGGAGCTTCTCCGATCTTCAGGCGCAGCAGGGGAGGTCAGGAGCGTGCACCTTGGGCCGGCGAACTTCGCCGGCCAACTGTTCTTCCGGGATCCTCCCCGACCGTCCGATCAGCCCTCCCGCTCCAGTTTTCATCTTGACCGTCCGTTCCAGGAGCCGCCTTCACCGTCAGATCTGAGGAGGACTGATCCTAGTCGCCCGATGCTCGAGGGTTAGCCACAGAGAGCCTCCACCGTCCGATGCACCACGTGGACTAGCCCCAGCCGTTGGATCACCCCGAGGAGCGTAGCTTTGGAGCCGCAATCGCCCAGCACCGTCAGAATGCTCCACATGGCGCGCATCCATCGGTCGCATTAATAAAGGGTAATTTACCCTTAGGCCCCCTCTGCTATTTTATTTCGCATTTAGTCCTGTATTTAGTTAGTGTAGTTGTTTAAGTTTTTGGATATTTGCATAGAGACCCTCGTGCTTGGTTTTATTTGCTGATATGCCCCTGTGTATGGTGTGACACGTGCATCGACACGTGATCTTCTGGGCTTTTTACATTATCTACCCTATAGTTCTGAAAGTTAATGAATGAATGAAAGTTTTTGTATATTTGCATTTATACCCCTGTGCGTATTGTAATTGAGCATGTGCGGATATTTTTGGGTATTTTGCAGATAAGTCCCTGGGCTTTTGGTACCTGTTACCAAATAGCCCTCGGAACTTATTTTTCTTTCATTTGGGTCCCTGAGTGCCTCAGGCGCGTGCAACGCACGTGTTTACCTGGGTTATTTGCACCAGACCCCCCAGAACTTCTGGTATTGGCACATAGGTCCCTGTGCACAGTGCCCCATTTTGATTTTTGAATAAAATAGCAAATAAACTCCAAATCCAACGAAAATTGGACACATGGCTCCTGCTATAGTGTAAAATTTTCGAGGATTTTTGGAGACATTTCTGTGTTGATTTGATATTTTTAAAAATGCAAAAACATCTATTTTCTTCACTGTCTAACTTTAAAAATCACAAAAAAAATACTAAAATTCATTTAAAAATTACAAAAAAATTGTCTACTGTTTGTTTATGCTTGCTTGATTTTCTAGCCAACATTGGCTATTTTTCATTACTTAAAACACCTAAAAATTGAAAAACACTCAAAATCTCATAACTATTCTAATAAATAGATTAGAAATCCAAAAATAATAATCTAGGTGCCTAAATTTTCCTTGTTTTATTCTCTTTACAGGAAAATTACCTCCCAGCTAATTTGGGGCCTTTAGATATTTTATCTAGGTCCTTTTAGCTCGGCTGGACAGTATCTACATTTTCAGTCACTATTTGATTTTTAGAAAATTAAATAAATATCATAGAAATTCCAAAAATTCACCAAAAACACTAAAAAATTTAAAACACATAAAAATATTTTTGTTAGAATTTTTGGTTGATTTTTAGTGTGTTTAATAATTTGTTGAAGTGTGTAGTTCCTTAGCTTTTATTATTTTCTTAATTCACTAAAAATCCAAAAAAAATATAAAAATAATTAAAAACCACCAAAAAATATTTTCTTCTTTTATTTTATTTCCTTTTTGACTACTTCGTAGGCCGCAAGGCCAACCCGTGCTCCTTGTGTTCGACCCTGGTTGCTATACCAGGTTAAATTAATAGCAAGACCACTATTTCGTATTTTGATTGATTTTTATCTCTCTTGGTGGTCTATTTTTTCTTGATTGACCTAGCTGAGTGATCGAGGTCGCAATGACCGATTAGCTCCTTTACCTTAGTCGCTCAGTAGGTTTATCAGATACCACTTTGGGATGACTGATATAGATAGTCCCGTATTTGAGCATTTTGCCCTCTAGTTTGACGAGCTAGATACATTCCATGAGGACCATATGATAGCCAGCACTGTCGTAGCTCGAGGATCAGTTTCAGACACATCGACAGCTTCTGCGTTGGTGACCAGTACAATTTCATGTTTCCATATTGATCAGAGGCAGACTTTAGTTGAGGAGGCATTTTGATGCACGGAGTGGATGGTAGCCAGTAGCGCAGATTTCCATTCAGATTCTGATCCTCCATTTCTCACTGATGATCTTGCATTACTCCCCGAGGGTTATCTGCGGGAGGATGCCCCATACGATGTGTACTCGGTTTCACTTTCTGAGAGTGTATCCGATGTGTCGGATCACGAAACCGGGTCTTTTGATCTTTCTGAGTCCGCGTTGTCTCACCTAGACGACCCTCGCGAGGATGAGCCGGTCTTTGAGATATTCGATGGTGTTTCTGATATTCCTTCATTCTATGCATCGGATATTGGTTCTTTTTGTGAGTCTCCTGATCTTGATCTTCCAGATCTTTCCAAGACAATGATTAACGTGGATGATTCCATGACTGATCATTCTTTCTCCACGTTCGATTTCTTCAGCTATACATTTCTACTCCATTCTGATCTTGAGCCGATGATTTCATTTGTGCTACCGGATCCCAATTACATCTTCCCATATCCTTGCCCGGTAGCAGACACCTGCCTGATTACCTACTTGGGTGTCTTCGTTTACATGATTGACTTCGTCGTAGTTCATCTACCACGACTACGACGACAGTACGGCATTTGCCTTACAGATGTCGTCCTGAACCTTGATACTTCATTATCCTAGCATATGTGCCCAGCTAGGGGAGTAAACTCTAGCTCTTGTTGAGAGGCACCTCAACATTGTCCACTTTGTATATACGTGTTTTGTCATGATTTATTCCTTATTTCTTTCATTTTGTTTTACACCCTAGATCTCGTTTAGGATTATCTTTGCTATACTTAGGATGTACCTCATCCTAAGTATAGGGGGTGTAAACACCGAGTTGTTCCCTTTCGTTCTGTTTCATTACTCCTAGCGTTGCCTATACTTAAGGATTCTTCACCTTAAGTATAGGGGGAGAAATGTCATCCCTTCCATCTTGTATATATGTGTCTTCATTTCTGTTATTTCCTCACCTGTCCTCCACACTGCTGATATTTCTTTCTATACTTAGGGATCTTTTACCCTAAGTATAGGGGGGACAAGAGGAGGTAGACCCTGTACATTCTCCCACTCCGATTTCCCTTTGTGTACAGCCTGCTATACTTAGGATTACTTGATCCTAAGTATAGGGGAAAACCTTGAGATTCTTTTCCATTCTATTCTTTCTTTCATCTTTGTAATATAGGTTTTCTTTTCACTTCCCTATACTAAGCACGAGTTATGTCTTCTTTATCGCTCTAGATTCATTCTGAGGACATCGTTCGAGCTAAGTATAGGGGGTGTCGTATATATTCCATATATAGCCATAACTCGTACTTTGTGTGAGTGTGTTAATAAATAAAATGGCTAAAACTCGTAAAATCCATAAAAAAATTAAAATTTTTCTTGTACATAAAATTCTTTATTGCACATACATAGCTACTTACAAAATTATTTTTGTAAAAATGTTTGTAAAAATGCTTTGTGTAAAGATTTTGTAAATATTTTGATATCAAAATTATGTATATAGTACAAAAATTTGTAAAATGTTTGAAATATAAAAAGTTTGCAAAAACCCTTTTATAAATGTGTGTAAATATTTTGCAAAATTCTGCATTCATGCATACATCCATGTTTTCAAACATTTTCAAAAATTTTGCACATTTTCAAAAATTTGTACAAATTGCATTTTTGTAAATACTTGTATAGTTTTTCCGAATCATAGTTGACATTTAAACTAGCCTGGAATTAAATTGAAAAATGGAGCTTGGTTAAGATTTTAATCCACCTAATTCTAAGAGGAACCTTGTAGGGCTTAGGGTTGAGACTTTTCAGGTCCATGGTGACTTAATTCTTTGAGTCCACTAGGCTATGATCATTGATACCGGGCCCGATCACTAGGGTATGAGGTACAAAAATCAGGTCGTTGTGACCCAAGCAATCAGACCACGTATATCAAGAAAAATCAACCACTCAAACAGATAAAATAATCAAGCGCGAAAGAAGAGCGGTCTAGCTATAAGATTAACCTGGTATAGCTCCCAGGGTCGAACACAAGGAGCACGGATTGGCCTAGGGCCTACGAAGTAGTGAAAACGAAATAAAATAAAAGAAAAGTGATTTTTAGTGGTTTTTATTAATTTTTATATTTTTTTGGATTTTTAAAAGGTTAAGAAAATAAGAGAAAGGAAATAAAAACACACTTAGGCAATTTATTAAACACACCAAAAAGCAAGCAAAAATTCAAGAAAAATTGTTTTTATGTTTTTTATGTTTTTAAGTGTTTTTGGTTAATTTTTGGTATTTTTCTAATGGGTAAATTATTTTCTAAAAATCAAACAGTGCTAAAAATAAAAGGTACTGTCCAGCAAGGCTTAAGACCCAAAAATAAAATATTTTTGGATCTCAAAAAGCCCTGAAGGTAATTTTCCTGTAATCTAGAAAAGATAAGGAAAATTTAGGCACCCTAATTATTGTTTTTGGATTTTTAAATGAATTATTATAATTTTTATGGGTTTTTAGGGGTTTTTCAATTTTTAAGGTTTTTAAGTGATGAAAAATAGCCAAAATTGGCTAGAAAATCAACCAGCAAGCAAACAACAGTATCTAATTTTTTTAGAATTTTTGGAGGTGATTTTATATTTTTTTGGTATTTTTAAACCTAGACAGTGACTAAAAAGGCTGTTTTTGAATTTTTAAAAATACTAAATAAGAGTAAAAATGTCCTCAAAAATCACTGAAATTCCTACACCATGGCAGGAGCCATGTGTCAAAATTTCATTGGATTTGGAGGTGATTTACTATTTTATTCAAAAATGTAAAGAGGGCACAGTGCACAGGGACGAATGTGCAAATACCCGAGAATCTGGGCGCCCAGGTGCAAAATACCCAGCTAGTCACGCGCGTGGCGCGTGGCTGGGGCACACAGGGACCTGATGGTAATAAAAACCAAGTCTTAGGGCCTTTTGATAACTCGTATCAAAAGCTCAGGGACGTGGTTGCAAAAGCCCACTAAAATTCGCACATGTGTAATAAAAAACACTCACAGGGGCATAACTGCAATTACTCAAAAATATTCATTCATTCCATAACAACCCAGATCTACAGGACTAGAAATGCAAATAACCCTAAGCTACACGTGTCGACGCACGTGGTCTCATACAAACAGGGGCATACATGCAAATCTTAACAAACACGAGGTCCACAGTGCAAATAACCCTACGTAAATAAAGTTCTAACAATATTTACAGGACTAAAAATAAAACGACAAACTACGAGGGGGTCCCTAAGATATTTACCCCTTTATTGGTCGATGGCCAGATGCGCGCCACGTGGTGGACGGACGGTCAGGATGGGCGGCGCTCCCCTTCTCTTCTTCTCTTGGGCTCAATCGACGGCTGAGGCGAGGCCACGTGGGTGATCTAACGACTGGGGCTCAGGTGCCTCTCTCCTCGGGTACTAACGGTCCAGATGAGGTCCTCTGGATGATCAACGGTCGCGGCTCCTCGAAAGATGGACGGCTGATGTTAGAACTGGAGCTGAGGCTTCATCGGACGGCTCTGGAGGATGGTGAAAGAACTCGACGCCGGCGAACTTCGCCGGCCTCCTGCGTGAGCTTCACTCCTCCTCAGCTGCTTCTGGATGTCGGAACAGGTTCCCGGTGCAGCCCCGCAGCTGATGGTATTGGCTGATGGCCCAGCCGAGCCCTGGAGGGGCTCCGGCGAGGCTGGCGGCGTGAAGCTCCGGTCTGGGATGTAAGGGGGGCTCAGACACCTCCCTTTGGACCTGCAAAGCAACCAGAAAGCTTCGCGGGTCGAGGGCAAAGTACCTCGACCCAAAGAAGCGGGGTGAAGGTGGCTGGTGGGTCGGGGCGAAGGAGCTCCGGCGAGCGGAAGACGGTGGAGCTCGACTCCCAGCTCCGGGGCGAGCTGGGTTGAGTGGGAGTGCGGAGAACGTGTGTGAGGAAGTGGCGAAGGTGATGGGGTGCTCCGATGATCGAGATAATAAGCGAGATGGCCGGAATCAGGGAAGCACATCGGAGAGCGGATTTGGGCGAAATCGGAAATTACACTAAATGGGTAAGCGAAAGGGATACATGGATGATGCGGAAGACTGGGCTGGAGCTTAGCTAGCTCCTGGTCCTTGCCTCAAGGGTCGTCAACGCCCGAGGCTCGAGCTCCGGGTGGTCGTCGGAGCACGGCTGCAAGAAGCGGCCGGATCGATGGTCGACGCACCTCCTCCTCGCTGCGACACCGGCGGGGGCAAGCTGTCACCTTGCTGGTCGCGATGGAGCTCACTGGAGAGAGAATGGGTAGCCAAAGATGGCGTGAAAGTGCGGCGGAGCTCGGCATATATAGTGCTAGGGTTCCGGCTAAATCGAAGTCGGGCAAGAAGATCGGAGCACGGATCCCTATGCGAACCTCCGGGCGAGGATCTCGGATGTGCGCAGATGGATTAGAACCCGGGGTTTGCATGATTAGCAGGCGGATCGAACAGGGAGAAAGCGAAGAAATCGGGTCGGGTGAGCGGGTCTGGGCTCTGGTGGTCCTGGGGGAGGTGTTGACCGGGGGTCAACAATCCCCCGTGGACCAATCAGAGCCCGCCAAGGGTGGAATTTTTATTTTATTTTTTTGGGCCTTTAAATGGCCGAATTTCCAAAAACTTAAAACATGAAAAATGTTTGTTTTAATTTTTTCTATTTTTTTGTGATTTTTAATTAATTTTTGGAAATTAAAATAAGGTATATACAAAGTAGCTATACATAGGTATATATACACTATATTGATTTTTGATTTTTTTTATTTTTAATTATTTATTTTTATACATTTTTATTCCTATTTTATATTTTATTTATTTATAGGATAAAATGAGGAATAAAAGTCTATTTTTATTTTATTTTTATTATTTATACACATGGGTTAATTAGTTAGTTATATACATGATATATACATGGTATATATACAAGATGTTTTTGTGTTTTTAATTTTGTAATTTTTATTTGATTTTTGTTTTAATTCTTTCTATTTATTCTATTTACAAAACATAGAAAGGAATATTTACAAAAAGTTTTGGAAATAAAGAAATTTGTTTACAAGGTGAAATAAATATAAGATATGTGGTCTATGTACAAGGTGTAAGGGTCTTTTTGTATTTTTTTTTATTTTTAAGATTTTTATTTTGTTTTTAATATCTTATAAATATTTACAAATATTTACAACATATTTTTGGGTGAGGAAAATATATAATTTTATTTATTTACAAATATGTGCATGTGAGCCCCTATCTCCCTCTACTTGTGGCTTTTATGCGGTCAGGCCCATGCTGAGCCCTCCCTTGGGTTAGGTTGCTCAATATTTATTCTAAATATTTCCCTCTTTTTCTTTTTCTTCTTTATTCTTTTATTTTTGCACAAAAACATGCTAATTATGTATTTTTACAAACATGCATGCTTTTGCTAATTTTCCCTATTTACACATATCTACATGCATTTGCATAGGTTTTTGTAGCTAAAATATAAGAATAAAGAGTGATGAATGGGTATTCATCACCCCCCTATACTATACTTTGCTAGTCCCTTAGCAAACACTTATTTGAAAAAGAAGTGCAAAAGAAAGAAAAAGAAAAAGAAAAAGAGAATGTACATGGATCAAGGCTGATTATTAAACTTGCCTTCATTAAATTAAGGTATGGAGCTTAATCAGATCTTTGGATTATTGATGTGTCGGAACCTTATTTAGACTTAAGCTTAAAACCTAACAGCCTCTAAGTTCCACTATTCTATAACCAAGACTCCTCAATGCTCCAGATCAGAACAAGTCATCAATCACAAACCCTGAAGACCATGAATCTTTTCTTGTCCTGTGAAAGTGAGGTCTAAGCTCTCCACCTCAGAAATGGCAACTTGACAACCCTCCCTAACAAGGTAACTCTTATGACCTCAATCTGGCCACTCTTTCCTCGAGGAGCGGGGTATTCCCTTCTAAGTTCAAGTACAACCAGCTCAAGAAGAGGGGGAAGAAGAGAATGGGTCAAGGCCAGTGTAGCCAAGTACCCTTGGGAGCTTGACCAGTGTAGCCAAGTCTCCCTGCTGCAAGCTACAACAGGTGGATCATGAAACCAAGCTTTGCTTATTGCACTTATATACATACTCCGGTGGGATTATCATTTTCTCTCAGACCCACCACTTTTTTGGAGTTATTTTCTTTTTCACATTTATTTTTTTTTTTTCGAGTGCATCTATACAACATGTACATGTGCAGCATATATACAAGGAATTTTTCCTCTTGAGCCAGTAGACTATCCCTCTTTTGAAGCTTTATTGCAACCCACAACTCCCGTCGTTAGACTTCATGGCGACCCGACCAAGTTGAGACGCACTTCCTTCACTAAATGAAGAAGAGAGGTTCCGCCTAGAAGTACTACCCTCATATGCTACCCCAAGCCAAGGAAGACTGCCTCCTCACCACCTCATCCGTAGAGAGCTCGGTGCATAGTGCGGTTGTCCAAGTAAAGCCATAATCTATATGAGTCATGTGTTGTTGTTAAGTGCTCTACTTAGGCTCATTGAGATGACATGTGATCATAGCCTAGTGGACTCAAAGAATTAAGTCACCATGGACCTGAAAAGCCTTAAACCTAAGTCCTATAAGGTTCCTCTTAGAGTTAGGTGGATTAAGATCTTAATCAAGCTCCATTTCTCAATTTGAATTCCAGGCTAGTTTAAATGTCAACTATCATCCAAGAAAAACTATATACATATGTACAAAAAGATGCATATTTACACAAATTTTACAATCATGCAAAATTTTTGAAAAATGTTTTGAAATCATGAATGATGATGCATGAAGTGCAAGTTTTGCAAAAAGATATTTACACACATTTACACAAGATTTTTGCAAACTTTTGATTTTCAAAACATTTTGGAAAAATTTTGTACTATATACATAATTTTGATACAGAAAATATTTACACCAGCTTTACACACAAAAGATTTTTGAAATCATTTTTACAAAAATAATTTGTACCCTAGCTATGTATGTGCAAAATAAAAGAAGATTATGTACATGAAAATTTTTAATTTTTGTGGTTTTTAGCCATTTTTTTTATTTATTAACACACTCACACAAAGTACGAGTTATGGCTAAAGTATATATGAAATATATACACACCCCCCTATACTTAGCTCGAACGATGTCCTCGGAGTCAAGAGCGATGAAGAAGACATAACTCGTGCTATGTATAGGGAAGTGAAAAGGAAGGCTATACAAAAGGAGATGAAAAGTCAAAAGGGACTCGGGTCTTCCTCCTATACTTAGGATCAAGTAATCCTAAGTATAGCAGGCTGTATACTAAGGGAAAACCGAGTGGAGAATGTACAGGGTCTACCCCCCCTATACTTAGGGTAAGATGCCCCTAAGTATAGGCAGCAAAAATAAGGGTAGACAGAAACAAGAGAAATACCCAAAGGGTCTCACATCCCCCCTATACTTAGGGTAAAGTGCACCCTAAGTATAGCATAATCAAAAGATGAGGAAAGGGATGTGGGACTAAAGAAAGTGATGATATAGACATCTGGATCTATGTACAGCGGAGGGTCAGTAAAGCTCAGGCGTGAGATGCATTAGATGTGAGTCAAAAGACCACATCTCACGCAAAATGAATAGGGGCAAGATCAACGACCCGCGGCTCATGATCTAGAAATGGCTTGAGCCGCTGGCCGTTCACTCGGAAGGTACTCTCAGAAGACAACTCGGATATGTCGATGCTACCGTTGTCGTGTACCTTCCGAACCAGATAAGGTCCTTTCCATTTGCTCTGTAGCTTCCCTGGAAATAATCTAAGCCTCGCATCAAACAGCCATACTCTCTGTCCAATCTCAAAATGTTTGTGGCTGATATGTGAATCATGCCACTCCTTGACTTTCTCCTTGTAATGTAGGCTGCTTGTGAAAGCTGCATCTCTAAGCTCTTCCAGGGCAGCTAGCTCTGCCCTCCTCTGGTCTCCTATACCATCTGGATCCATGAGAATGTCTGTAACTGCCCAGAGTGACTTGTGCCTCAGCTCAACAGGTAGGTGACAAGGCTTGCCATACACGAGGCGAAAGGGAGATGTGCCCAAAGGTGTCTTGAAAGACGTCCTATATGCCCACAAGACCGAGTCCAATAGCTGTGACCAATCCTTTCGGTCAGGGCGGACGACTTTCTGCAGAATAGTCTTGATCTCCCTATTCGACACTTCGGCTAGACCATTCGTCTGTGGATGGTATGGTGTAGCAACACGATGGTCTATGCCGAACTCGGTAGTAAGTGCCTTCACCTGGTCGTTGATGAAGTGAGATCCCCCATCAGAAATGAGAACTCGTGGAACCCCGAACCGCGTGATGATGTGCTTCCTCAAAAATCTGCAAACTGTCCTCGCATCAGCGGCTCGGGCGGGGATGGCCTCCACCCAACGACTCACATAATCTACGGCCAACAGAATGTACTCAAATCCCTGACTCTTAGGGAATGGACCCATGAAATCGATGCCCCATGCGACAAAAACCTCACAGAAGTGAATGGGTTGCATCGGCATCATATCACGCTGTCCACAAGTGCCCATCCTCTGACAGTCAGTACACCTCTTCACGAACTCATCTGAGTCCTTGAAGAGGGTAGGCCACCACAAACCGGATTGGAGCACTTTCTGTGCCGTTCTCCTCCCAGAATGATGTCCCCCTGCCTCAAGCTTGTGGCAGTAAGTGAGGACGCTATGGTGTTCCTCCTGAGGAATACACCGACGCCAGACGCTATCCCCTCCTTCGTGGTAAAGGATGGGATCCTCCCAATGGTAAGACTTGGCCTTCGCAAGGAAGGTCTCAAGCCTCTGCCTGGGCCAATCTTGTGGTACTTTCCCAGCA
Organism: Ottelia alismoides; assembly: GCA_037367405.1. Taxonomy (NCBI): domain Eukaryota; kingdom Viridiplantae; phylum Streptophyta; class Magnoliopsida; order Alismatales; family Hydrocharitaceae; genus Ottelia; species Ottelia alismoides. Next base: position 36,755 of record JAZKJV010009840.1, read on the forward strand.
ACGAGGAAGTTCACAATATCGGCGTACCATGGAAGTGAGGCGATAGCAAGGATCGCCTCATCTGGGAAGGTATCTCTGATCGGATCAATCTGCTCTGACTCCTCAGGCTGCTCTAAACGGGAAAGGTGATCCGCCACCACATTCTTGACTCCAGGCTTATCCTTAATCTCAATGTCGAACTCCTGGAGTAGAAGGATCCATCTAGTCAGTCTGGCCTTGGCATCCTTCTTTGCCATGAGGTACCGGATGGCGGTGTGATCTGTGTACAAGGTCACTCGGGATCCAATGATATATGATCTGAATTTATCCAGGGCAAACACTACTGCTAGCATCTCCTTCTCTGTGACCGTATAATTCCGCTGGGCGGAATCCAATGTGCGGCTAGCATAGTGTATCGCAAATGGTACTCCATCCCTCCTCTGTCCCAGCACTGCCCCTACGGCAAAATCGGAGGCGTCCGTCATGATCTCGAATGGGAGAGACCAATCAGGCGGCTGGAGGACAGGAGCCTCAATCACACATCTTTGGAGAGTAGCAAACGACGAAAGACACTTGTCATCGACAAGGAACTCGGTGTCTTTTGTCAAGAGGTCAGTCAACGGTCGGGCAATCCTGCTGAAATCCTGAATAAATCTCCTGTAAAATCCAACGTGCCCCAGGAATGACCGTAGCTGCCTCAGATTGGACGGCGGTGTGAGTTTCCTAATGACGTCGACCTTGGCCGGATCCACCTCCATGCCCCTGTTGGAGATGATGTGGCCAAGCACCGTCCCTTGAGTCACCATAAAGTGACTCTTCTCCCAAGATAGCACCAAGTGATACTCAATACATCGCTGGAGTACTCGGTCTAGGCAGTCAAGACAGGAGTCGAATCCGTCGCCGTAGACCGAGAAATCGTCCATGAAGACCTCAAGGCACTCCCCTACCATGTCTGAAAATATCGACAGCATGCACCTCTGAAAAGTCACAGGGGCGTTGCATAGCCCAAATGGCATGCGTCGAAAAGCGTATGTGCCGAAGGGACAGGTAAAGGTGGTCTTCTCCTGATCCTCAGGAGCGATGGCCACTTGGTTGTAGCCCGAGTACCCATCCAGGAAGCAATAATGGCTCTTCCCTGCCAGTCTCTCAATGATATGGTCAATAAAAGGCAGGGGGAAATGGTCCTTCTTGGTGGCTTGGTTGAGTCTCCTGTAGTCAACACAAACCCTCCAAGAGGTGGGTACCCGTGTCGCAATCTCCTCTCCCGACTCACTGATCACAGTCGTGATGCCCGTCTTCTTGGGCACCACATGCAAGGGGTTGACCCACTTAGAGTCGGAAATGGGATAAATAAAACCTGCACCCCACCACTTCGATATTTCCTTCATGACAACCTCTCTCAGGTTGGGGTTAAGACGCCGCTGGAACTCACGCGACGGCTTTGCCCCATCCTCGAGATAGATGTGGTGGGAGCAAACTGATGGATCAATCCCATGGAGATCTGCTACGCTCCATCCGATCGCCTTGCGGTTCTTTTCAAGAACCCCCATCAGACGGGATTCCTGCTCTCCAGTCAACTCGGCGGAGATGATGACTGGGTACATCTCTGGATCGCCCGCAAGGAATCGATACTTCAGCGAAGTAGGGAGCGGCTTCAGCTCTGGAATGCTGGGTGCTGGCAAATCTGGCTGTGGAAGAAACTGAGTAAACGCTGCAAGATCGGCCAAATCTGCCTGGGAAAGTGAAAGTGTACTCTCGCAAACTGGGTCGGGAGAAGGCGGCTCAACTGCACTGTCTCTGCTCTGCTCTGCCTCTACCTCCTCCTCTGTAGGCTCAGGTGAACTCAGGTCTGGCATCTGATCATAACAATCGGCCCAATCAGACTCTGAATCCGAGGGATCTGCATCAGAAATGGTGGCATCAGTACCACCGGAAAACAAGGTGGCCTCAGCACCACCATCACTAATCGCTGTGCTGCGATCGAGAACCGGCCCTGCTGCCGCAATAGTATCCTGAACCAGGTCTGTGCTCTCCAGACTCTCCTCTGCTATCATCTCTGCATCAGCTGTGTCTGAAAGTGAGAGGGTAGTCTGTGTCTCAAGGTCTGCCCAAGCTGCCTCATCATCTGTAATCACAAAGTCGCAGTCCTGGTGGATGTCTGGCTCTGCGTCTGTCAGCTGCTCTGAATCGGTACTGGCATCTGAGCGGGATCTGGATCTGACTCTATAGTCCTCGACCGTCTCTATTTGTATACTCTCGCCCTGGACGCGAAAGTACACCTTCCCGCTATCATGATCAGTCACCGCCTTGGCTGTGGCCAAGAACGGACGACCAAGGATGATGGGGGTATCGGCCACTGATTCAGGGATCTCCATGTCCAACACTACGAAGTCCACGGGGAATTGCAGACCCTGAATAGTGACGATGACGTCTCATAGCAACCCCTTCGGCCTCTTGACAGATCGATCAGCGAACTGAAGGACTGTCCTACTCTGTCGAAGAGTGCCCAACTCGAAGCGGTCGAGAAGGGCTGCCGGAAGTAGGTTGATCGAAGATCCGCTATCTAAAAGAGTACGGTCGAACCACTGCTCTCTGATCTGGCATCTGACATACGGGGCCCCTGCATCTGGCCTCTTGGCTGGCAGTCGGTTCTGAATCGCAAAGCACGTGGCTTTGGTCAGCACATGGATCTCTGAAGTGTGGTTCCTCCTCCTCCTCCTAACTGTAGTCCTCTCTCTCAAAGATCTCTGGAGAAGGGGGATGTGCTGCAAAGCCTCCTGGAGGGTCAGCTGAATGTGAAAGCGATCTATCATGCTCTGGCTGAACTCCTCAAACTCTCTCTTTTTTGAATCATTTTTCTTCCCCTTCCCCATCTGAAGGGCTCTAGGGAAGGGGATCACTGGGTCCTTCTCAGATGAAGGACTAGGAAAAGATCTACGCGGTTCAAGGACCGGATCCACACATACATCATGCACCACAGTGGGACCAAAAGAATGTAAACCTTTTCCTTTATTCATCACAGAATCCTGAGATACATGAACACGGGGAAACACAACAGCTCTCTCTCTACAAACACCGGTGGCCTCAGTACCACCATGGACGGGCTGCTCTGCTGCTGCTGGTGAAGGTAGACGTCTCGCGGCATCAGTACTGCGGGCTGGCTCGGCTGCATGGGTGGCGTCAGTACCACCTCCTAGATCTGGTGAAGTGGCGGCCTCAGTACCGCCGGTGGGATCAGCATCTCTGGTGGCCTCAGTACCACCGTCATCATCTGGAGCGGTCTCAGTACCGCTCTCCTCCTCCTCCTGTGGCGCCTCGGGATGGTGCTCAGCTGAGGCGCCGCCGCCGGCTGGGGTCCTACCGCTCCTAAGCGTGGCAAAATCAACATCAAAAAGATCTGAAGAAGTATCATCAAATGGATCGCTAGGAGTGGCTAACTCAGTATGTACTACCTGCTCAGACTTCCGCTTGAGATTGTTCGGATTGGGCTCTATCTGTGCAGGTATGGCGGCCTTCCCTCTCACCAGGTCCCGCAACTCCTGGCGGAACTCATCCATCTCCCGTCGAAATGTCGCCTGCTGATCCGTGAGGAGGCGGGCGATGTCATCCAAGGCGGGGCTCTCGTGGGAACCCGACGGGTAGCCTCTCTGTGGGTGAGGCTGCTGGTACTGCTGTGGGTGAGAGGGGTAGGACGGAGGGTGCTGCTGGTGCTGGTATCCCGGGTGAGCCTGCTGCTCACGCCTCCAAGATTGTCCCTGCTGATAGGGACGAGGACCATAGGACGACTGCTGCTGGTAGACTGGGGGCTGCTGCTGTGGCTGCTGGTGATGGTCTCTCGGCTGGGAGTACTGCCCTCCCAGTGCTGACGGCTGCTGCTGGGGCTGGGCACCACCACTCCCCCACCTGAATCCGGGATAGTCTCGTCGGATCCCAGGCTGGGGACGATCGTACCAGATCCTGTTGACATCCATCAACGGCTCTGCATCCAAGGGGGCTGGGGGTAGTACTGCCAACGGCTGGTCCGGCTGGTAGACCACCATCTGCATCTCTGGGGATGGTGGGGACTGGTAGGTGTGCTGCGGCTACTGGTACGGCTCCGCCTGTACAAGGTGAACCTGTCTAGGCTGCGCTGGAACGCTGGAGCGCTGGGACGAGCTGCTGCTGCTGCCGGAGTCGCCTCGCGACTGAAGACGGGGCTGAGAAGCCGTCTGTGTCTCCTGGAGACACATGAGCTGTGTCTTCAGGTCGCTCAAGACCTGTGCCATCTGATCCATCTGTGCTATGCTCTGGCACTGCTTCTTCTCTATCAGCTCCTTGCGGTCCAGCTTCTCGCTGATGATGCCCATGTCTGCAGCTGACGACTCTGCCTGTGCTGCTGCTGCTGCAGACGAACTGGCTGGACCTGCATCTACCCGTGCTATCCTCTGGTACTGCACGGGGCCTGGCTGATGTGGCTGGGTCTTCTGCGTGTAGAGGCGGGTCTGGGACATAACCATGTAGTTCTCCGCCATCTCCTCAAAAATAGCCCAGACCTGGTCATGGTCCTTGGCGAAGTAGGACCCGCCACAAGAAGCGTTCACCAAGCCCTGTAGCTCTGGTGACAACCCACTGAAAAAACTCTGAACCACGTTCGGCTTCGTGATGTCGTGGTGTGGGCATCTGTCTAGGAGCTCTCTGAACCTCTCCCAAGCCTCGTGGAACTGCTCGTTGGGGAACATGGAGAAGTTGCTGATCAGGGCCCTCGCTGCGTTCGTCCGCCCGAGTGGATAGTACTTGTTCAAGTACTCGGTGCGGAGCTGCTCCCAGGTGTAGACGAATCTCCCCAAGTGTTTCAGCCAGGTGGCTGCTCTGTCTGCTAGGGAAAAGGGGAAGGCAATCATCCGTATGGTATCCTTGTCCACATGCCTGTCATGGACAGTACTGCAAATCATGAGAAACTCCTGGAGGTGGAGATGGGGCTCCTCTGTAGCTAGTCCATGGAACCGCGGGAGCATCTGCAAGGTGTTCGGGGGGAACTTGAAGTCCCCCACGATAGCCGGAACCACCACCCAGTGGTGCATCAGTGTAGATCCGGGGTTGTGCAACTCCCGCATCGGTCTAGGTGGTCCTGCTCCTCCTGCGGCTGCTGCCGCTGCGGCGGCGGCCGCGGCTGCTGCAGCTGCGGTTCGTGCCTGTGCCTCATCGGGGTCCTCGGGCTCGCTCTGTGCATCTCTCTCTGCTCTGAGCCTCTCCATCTCACGCCTCATCTCTATCATAAAAGCTCCCTGATCGCGGAGCTGCTGCTGGACTGTCTCTAACTGTGCGATCAGGGTGGAGTTGATCGCTCCCTGGTCCAGTACAAAGTGCTCGGGACGGGAGTGATCGTCAGAACTTCCTGCGCCGGCCATCTCGACGTCTGCAAAATCGAAGGAGCCCAACTCAGGTGCTGTCAAATGAATAAGTCTCTCCTCGGGCTCATATCTCTCAGGTAGATCAGAAAGGGGGTCGAGGGGGAACAGGGTGGAATCATACTCGGGCTCGGAGAGCGGGTCTGAGCTCTCGCGAGCCAACCTAGATGATGTGGTAGACGCGCCCGAAAGCGGCGCAACCAAAGGCTGCCTAAGAGATCGTCTACCCATCATCTTGATCTGGCGAGTAGGCGGATGAGATCTGGAAAAATTACGATCAGAAAACAAACCCCCGGTTCACCAACGCAACGCGAGCTGAAGACCGTGAAAGTTCGGTCAAATTATCTTGTCTTTTTTTATTTTGGTGAACAATCAAGATAGCAGAGCGATTACGTGACCTGTTAGGATATCCGCTGCTAACCCAACCGACTGGCCCGCACGGATGAGTCGGTAATCAGTCGGGTTTCGCAACGGGGGGCTCTACCTAGTGTTCGGGGTCACTCTCTCGCACAAGCAAACCAAACAATGAGGGGGTTGCTCTCCCCAAGACAAAATTTTTAGGGTGAGCGAGTTTTAAGATCAATAATTTTAAACAGTCCCAATTTTATGGTTTTTCTTTTTAGGTATTTTTCAAGCAAACAAAATCGCCTAACGAATTTTTCGGTTCTCCTGGTTATTAAGTCCAAAAACGGGGGAGAAGACGAAAAAGCCGATGCACGTGAAATCAATGATGCATGCTGAGTAAGAAATGCGTACCTGCCGCCAGCACTCTACATGCAAGATGATCCGCGCATAAAATAAAGACAGAAAATAAACTAAGCTATATGATGCAGCGGTAAAAACCGAGTCCTAAACAGGCAATTTCTATTGATCGTGAAGAACAATAGTTAGTCAACCGAATCGAGTCCGGAGTCCGATCTTGGGAGTCACTCGGTGCCCGCCACAACGGGTCCTGCCAGCGCTGTATGTGACTCCTAACGGCACGTGGTCTCGAATCCAATTAAACTAACTTTTTCAGTGAATTTTAGTAAGGTCCAATTACGTTCTATAGGAACAGATATTCTATTAAGTGTTGGGCCTTAGAGATCCTACGTCACAATCAACAAAAATCCTATGTCTAGGGGCTCGAGCGAAAACCGCGAAAAATCCGGAAAATGACAGTAAGAAAAGAAAAAGAAAACCGCGATAAACGCCGCGAAAAAGCCGCAGGTCCTAATGGGTCCCCCGAGCACGCCGGTGCTCGGCGAAACAGACCCGCTACGGTCTAAGTCTAAGAGTGTCTGAATGTCCTGTATTATTACAACAATAATGAATGAATAAAATAAAAACTACCCTAATGCCTCACACCACTCAACTCTCTCCTCTCGCTCTCTCCTGCGGCTTCGTAGAGAAGGAAGCCGCCTCCGAACTCCGCGGCTGCACCGGCTCCTCGAAAGTCGCCTCTGCGGTCCTCGGGCCCTCGCAAGAAAACAGGAAGAGTGGTCAGACTAATAAAATAATCAAAATAAAAAAATGAGGATATATGTGCAAAAATGGAACTAAAATAACCACACAAAAATAAAACAAAAATAAAAAGAAAAGAAAATCAAAATAAAACAAAGTATCACAAAAAGGAAACTAAATACAAAAGCCGTGAAAAGCCGCGAGCTCCGAAGAGCCGCGAAAAACCGCGAAAACAAAAACGAAAATAAAAACACTACTAAGTCGTGCTCCCCGGCAACGGCGCCATTCTGATACCGGGCCCGATCACTAGGGTATGAGGTACAAAAATCAGGTCGTTGTGACCCAAGTAATCAGACCACGTATATCAAGAAAAATCAACCACTCAAACAGATAAAATAATCAAGCGCGAAAGAAGAGCGGTCTAGCTATAAGATTAACCTGGTATAGCTCCCAGGGTCGAACACAAGGAGCACGGATTGGCCTAGGGCCTACGAAGTAGTGAAAACGAAATAAAATAAAAGAAAAGTGATTTTTAGTGGTTTTTATTAATTTTTATATTTTTTTGGATTTTTAAAAGGTTAAGAAAATAAGAGAAAGGAAATAAAAACACACTTAGGCAATTTATTAAACACACCAAAATGCAAGCAAAAATTCAAGAAAAATTGTTTTTATGTTTTTTATGTTTTTAAGTGTTTTTGGTTAATGTTTGGTATTTTTCTAATGGGTAAATTATTTTCTAAAAATCAAACAGTGCTAAAAATAAAAGGTACTGTCCAGCAAGGCTTAAGACCCAAAAATAAAATATTTTGGATCTCAAAAAGCCCTGAAGGTAATTTTCCTGTAAGCTAGAAAAGATAAGGAAAATTTAGGCACCCTAATTATTGTTTTTGGATTTTTAAATGAATTATTATAATTTTTATGGGTTTTTAGGGGTTTTTCAATTTTTAAGGTTTTTAAGTGATGAAAAATAGCCAAAATTGGCTAGAAAATCAAACAGCAAGCAAACAACAGTATCTAATTTTTTTAGAATTTTTGGAGGTGATTTTATATTTTTTTGGTATTTTTAAACCTAGACAGTGACTAAAAAGGCTGTTTTTGAATTTTTAAAAATACTAAATAAGAGTAAAAATGTCCTCAAAAATCACTGAAATTCCTACACCATGGCAGGAGCCATGTATCAAAATTTCATTGGATTTGGAGGTGATTTACTATTTTATTCAAAAATGTAAAGAGGGCACAGTGCACAGGGACGAATGTGCAAATACCCGAGAATCTGGGGGCCCAGGTGCAAAATACCCAGCTAGTCACGCGTGTGGCGCGTGGCTGGGGCACACAGGGACCTGATGGTAATAAAAACCAAGTCTTAGGGCCTTTTGATAACTCGTATCAAAAGCTCAGGGACGTGGTTGCAAAAAGCCCACTAAAATTCGCACATGTGTAATAAAAAACACTCACAGGGGCATAACTGCAATTACTCAAAAATATTCATTCATTCCATAACAACCCAGATCTACAGGACTAGAAATGCAAATAACCCTAAGCTACACGTGTCGACGCACGTGGTCTCATACAAACAGGGGCATACATGCAAATCTTAACAAACACGAGGTCCACAGTGCAAATAACCCTACGTAAATAAAGTTCTAACAATATTTACAGGACTAAAAATAAAACGACAAACTACGAGGGGGGCCCTAAGATATTTACCCCTTTATTGGTCGACGGCCAGATGCGCGCCACGTGGTGGACGGACGGTCAGGATGGGCGGCGCTCCCCTTCTCTTCTTCTCTTGGGCTCAATCGACGGCTGAGGCGAGGCCACGTGGGTGATCTAACGACTGGGGCTCAGGTGCCTCTCTCCTCGGGTACTAACGGTCCAGATGAGGTCCTCTCGATGATCAACGGTCGCGGCTCCTCGAAAGATGGACGGCTGATGTTAGAACTGGAGCTGAGGCTTCATCGGACGGCTCTGGAGGAAGGTGAAAGAACTCGACGCCGGCGAACTTCGCCGGCCTCCTGCGTGAGCTTCACTCCTCCTCAGCTGCTTCTGGATGTCGGAACAGGTTCCCGGTGCAACCCCGCAGCTGATGGTATTGGCCGATGGCCCAGCCGAGCCCTGGAGGGGCTCCGGCGAGGCTGGCGGCGCGAAGCTCCGGTCTGGGATGTAAGGGGGGCTCAGACACCTCCCTTTGGACCTGCAAAGCAACCAGAAAGCTTCGCGGGTCGAGGGCAAAGTGCCTCGACCCAAAGAAGCGGGGTGAAGGTGGCTGGTGGGTCGGGGCGAAGGAGCTCCGGCGAGCGGAAGACGGTGGAGCTCAACTCCCAGCTCCGGGGCGAGCTGGGTTGAGTGGGAGTGCGGAGAACGTGCGTGAGGAAGTGGCGAAGGTGATGGGGTGCTCCGATGATCGAGATAATAAGCGAGATGGCCGGAATCAGGGAAGCACGTCGGAGAGCGGATTTGGGCGAAATCGGAAATTACACTAAATGGGTAAGCGAAAGGGATACCTGGATGATGCGGAAGACTGGGCTGGAGCTTAGCTAGCTCCTGGTCCTTGCCTCAAGGGTCGTCAACGCCCGAGGCTCGAGCTCCGGGTGGTCGTCGGAGCACGGCTGCAAGAAGCGGCCGGATCGATGGTCGACGCACCTCCTCCTCGCTGCGACACCGGCGGGGGCAAGCTGTCACCTTGTTGGTCGCGATGGAGCTCACTGGAGAGAGAATGGGTAGCCAAAGATGGCATGAAAGTGCGGCGGAGCTTGGCATATATAGTGCTAGGGGTCCGGCTAAATCGAAGTCGGGCAAGAAGATCGGAGCACGGATCCCTATGCGAACCTCCGGGCGAGGATCTCGGATGTGCACAGATGGATTAGAACCCGGGGTTTGCATGATTAGCAGGCGGATCGAACAGGGAGAAAGCGAAGAAATCGGGTCGGGCGAGCGGGTCTGGGCTCTGGTGGTCCTGGGGGAGGTGTTGACCGGGGGTCAACAATCCCCCGTGGACCAATCAGAGCCCGCCAAGGGTGGAATTTTTATTTTATTTTTTTGGGCCTTTAAATGGCCGAATTTCCAAAAACTTAAAACATGAAAAATGTTTGTTTTAATTTTTTCTATTTTTTTGTGATTTTTAATTAATTTTTGGAAATTAAAATAAGGTATATACAAAGTAGCTATACATAGGTATATATACACTATATTGATTTTTGTTTTTTTTTATTTTTAATTATTTATTTTTATACATTTTTATTCCTATTTTATATTTTATTTATTTATAGGATAAAATGAGGAATAAAAGGCTATTTTTATTTTATTTTTATTATTTATACACATGGGTTAATTAGTTAGTTATATACATGATATATACATGGTATATATACAAGATGTTTTTGTGTTTTTAATTTTGTAATTTTTATTTGATTTTTGTTTTAATTCTTTCTATTTATTCTATTTACAAAACATAGAAAGGAATATTTACAAAAAGTTTTGGAAATAAAGAAATTTGTTTACAAGGTGAAATAAATATAAGATATGTGGTCTATGTACAAGGTGTAAGGGTCTTTTTGTATTTTTTTTATTTTTAAGATTTTTATTTTGTTTTTAATATCTTATAAATATTTACAAATATTTACAACATATTTTTGGGTGAGGAAAATATATAATTTTATTTATTTACAAATATGTGCATGTGAGCCCCTATCTCCCTCTACTTGTGGCTTTTATGCGGTCAATATTTATTCTAAATATTTCCCTCTTTTTCTTTTTCTTCTTTATTCTTTTATTTTTGCACAAAAACATGCTAATTATGTATTTTTACAAACATGCATGCTTTTGCTAATTTTCCCTATTTACACATATCTACATGCATTTGCATAGGTTTTTGTAGCTAAAATATAAGAATAAAGAGTGATGAATGGGTATTCATCAATCATATGTCATCTTGATGAGCTTAAGTAGAATACTTAACAACACACACATGACTCTCGCAGACAATGGCTTTACTTGCACCAGCACTTTACACCTAGCTCTCTATGGATGAGTTGGTAAGGAGGCAGTCTTCTTTGACTTGGGGTAGCATATGAGGGTAGTACTTCTAGGCGGAACCTCTCTTCTTCTTTTAGTAAAGGAAGTGCGTCTCAACTTGGTCTGGTAGCAGTGAGGTCTAAAGAGAGGAGTTGTGGGTTGCAATAATGCTTCAAAAGAGGTATTGTCTACTGGCTCAAGAGGAAAAACTCCTTATGTATATATGTTGCACCATGTAGATATGTTGTACATATGCACATCAAAAAAAGTGCAAAAAGAAAAGAACTCCAAAAAAGTGGTGGGTCTGATAGAAAATGAAATACCCACCGAAGTATATATAGTCAAATAAAGCAAAGCTTATGTTACCCATGCCCATCTCATGAAGCTTGCAGCAGGGAGACTTAGCTACACTGGCTAGGCTCCCAAAGATACATGGCTACACTGGCCATGTTCCATTCTCTTCTTCCTCCTCTTCTTGAGCCGGTTGAACTTAAACTTAGAAGGGAATTCCCCACTCCTCAAGGAAAGAGTTGCCAGACTAGAGTATTAGAGTTACCTTGTTGAGGGGGGTTGTCACTTTGCCATTTCTGAGGTGGGGAGCTACATATCACTTACACAGTACAAGAAAAGATTCATGGTCATTAGAGTTTGTGTATGTAGACTTGTTCTGATCAGGATTGTTGAGGAGTCTTGACCATAGATTAGTGGAACTTAGAGGCTGTTAAGTTTCAAACCTAAGTCCAAATAAGGTTCCGACAAACTAATAATCCAAATATCTGACTGAGCTCCATACTTCAATTTAATGAAGACAAGTTTAATATTCAATCTTGATTCATCTTTCCCTTCTTTTTCTTTTTATTTTTCATTTCACTTCTTTTTCAAATAAGTATTTGCTAAGGGACTAGCAAAAGTAAAGTATATAGGGTGATGAATACTCATTCATCACTCTTTATTCCTTTATTTTAGCTATTTATCTTGGCAAAACATCATGCATATAGTTGTAAATACAATAAACTATCCATAAGCATGCATTTGTTAAATATTAATAATTAGCATGTATTTATACAAAAATAAAAGAATAAAGAAAAAATAAAAAGAAGGAGATATTTAGAATAAATATCGAGTGACCTAAACCCAAGGGAAGGCCAAGCATTGGCATGACCGCCAAATAAAATAAGTAGAGAGATAGGGCCCCTCCACCTTGTACATAAACCTTTCTCTATGTACATATTTTATTTTCACAAATAAAAATAAAAATGTGTTTCTAATCCCTTGTATATATTTCTAAAAATAAAACAAAAATAATAAAAATAAAAATAATAAAAATAAAATAATTTTCTCTCTCTCACCTTGTACATATCACATGTATATATGTATTATCATCTATTTATTTCATATTTGTAAATAGCCAAAAAAATAAAATAAAAATTATTTTATACTCTAAATTTTATGTTGTAAATAAATAAAATATAAAATTAGGGTATTTATACAAAAATAAGAAAATAAAAATAATAATATAAAATACATAGGTATTTTATACATGTATATAATATAATATATTGTATATACCTTAATTTATTTTTCATAAAAATAAATAAAAATCACTAAAAATAGTTGGAAAATAAGGGACGTTTTTCATGTTGAACATATTTTAAAATAAAATCGTTTTCTATTTTTATTTTTTTTACAAATCTTCTCTATTCCCTATTTTCTGATTGGTCGAGGGTGGACCGTTGACCCCGGTAAACTGCCCCCTGGACCACCTCCTCCGCGGATCTGGTTTTCGCCCGGTTTTCTCTAAATATTCATGAGCCAGTGCGATCGCCATTTCATTCCATTTCATGCTCCGATTATCCAGGGATGATCCGTGATCCACGCCCGACGATATCGTTAGGGATCCGCTCCTCGGATTGCGTGCTCATGCTCCAATCTTGTCGGACCTCGCTGAGTATATAGCCTCCTTGAGCTGCAACTTTTTCCGCATCTTCGACCATTGCCCTCGTTTCTTGGGAGCTCTGTCTTCTTCGTTGAGTGACAGCAAGTGAGGGAGAGCGTTGTAGTGAGGTTTCGAGGTATCTAGCCCTAGGTTCGGCGTATACTCTGTCGTGCTCCACCGCGAGGTGGGCTCAGCCTCTGGACTCATCGCTCCAATGAGGCCATGACCCCCGGAGGTCGCCGACCTCCAGCACAGATGACTTCGCCCATCAGGTAGCCTCATTTTGGTCTTAGACGCATTAGATTAGAGTTTTTAGGTTTTGGTCAACTTTAGCCGTTCAGCTCTGTTCGCCGTTGTCGGACCCTCTTTCTGTTACTCTGACGACCTGACCACCTTCATCAGCCTTCTCCCCACCTTCTACACCCCTTCAGTCACCTCGGTTCGCCCTGGAACGGGGATTGGGCCCTCCTCCGTCGTCGCTTCGCTAGAGGGCCATGCTCCGTCTCGCCCTTCACCTCGCCCTTCACCCATTTCACGTATTAATGGGTCATGGCACTTTGCCCTCGACCCAGTGATTCATCTGTGCAGGTATGGATGCCAGAGAACCTCATCTAGAGGTTTGGATTTCAGAGCACAGCAGCTCCAGGTCCCTCAGGTCGTCGGGTCATTCCAGATGTCCCCGGCCTCATCGAAGCATATCAGCAGTTGTGAATCGTCATCAGCTTCCTTTTCCCCATCCTAGCAGCCTCAGAGGATGCCTCAGCCGCACGTAGCAGTCGGACGAAGCTCGCATGAGGCGAGTTCTTTGCCATTCTTCCAGGAGGTGTCTCCACCGTTGGATCGAAGCCCCCGCTAGTTCTAATATCCGACGTTCGTCTCTGGGGAGCTCTCGACCATCCGATCCATCTAAGGATCAGATCTCATACATCCATCGCCGAACCGGTATCTGAGACTCTCTACCGTCCGATCTTAAGTGAGGACCTGTTCAGTTGTTGAATCTGTAATAAGAAGGGTAATTTGCACTTAGGCCCTCCTACCTGTTTACATTTCCGCTTTAGTCCTGTAAATATTTTTCGTAGTTATTTTTATTTTGGATAATTTGCACATAAGATCTTATAGTTTCAGAATTTGCACTTTAGTCCCTCTATTTGAGCCTCACGTGGTCTGTCACGTGCTATCTGGGTTATTTGCATATTTCTACCTGAACTTCATGGTTGTTATTGATTGAATTTTTATAAATAAGAGTTGCACTTATACCCCTGTTTGCTTGCTTCACGTCCCGCCCTCTTGCAGATCTGGACTTTTTGCAAATCTAGCCCCATACTCTTTCTGTGTGTTATTGTTTAGCTGGACATTTTCTCATAATTGCATATAGGTCCATGTGTGTTGTGTCTCTTTGATTGGTTTGAATAAATAGCAATTTTAGTCCAAAAATTATGAAATTTCGACATATGTCCCTTGCCATGGTGTAGGAATTTCTATAAATTTTTGGGTTCATTTTGTTTCCATTTGATATTTTCAAAAATTCAAAAACCCTAAAAATAACTTCTTTCTAGTTTTAAAAATAAACTAAAAAATACTAAAAATCCTTTAAAAAATCCAAAAAAATTGTTGTCTGTTTGTTTTAGTGTGTTTTTACTTCTATCAAAGTTTCATTGCATTTGGATTTATAAAACCCTAAAAATTGAAAACACTAAAAAATTTAGAAAAATCATTAAAAATCCAGAAAAAATCAAAAGAAATGCAATTTCTTTTTCTATAGTTAGATTTTATTTTTAGTTTCTCATAAAATTGTTGATGGAATTTTATAGGCTATTTAGTATTTTTAAATAGCCTTTAGATTCTGGCTGCACATTATCTTTTATTTTTAGCCTTATTTCATTTTTAGAAAATTAACCAAAAATCAGAAAAAAATCCAAGAAAAATACCAAAAACACTTGAAATTTTATAAAAACTAAAAATATTTTTATTTTGATTTTCTGATCATTTTTATGCCTTAAACAATTGGTTGATTGTTCCTTTTTGAGTTCTTTTATTCATTTTTTTTAATTTAAAAGTTACAAAAAAATGAAAAATATAAAATCCACCAAAAATAGTTTATTCCTTTTTATTTTTGGATTTCGACTACTTCGTAGGTTTATGATATCGTGCTCCTTGTGTTCGACCCTGGTAGCTATACCAGGTAAAATAAAATAGCGAGACCGCTATTTGATTTGCTTGTTTGATTATTTTTATTGGTGGTCTTCGATTTTCTTGATTGACTTAGCCTCGCAGTTCGGGTCGCAACGACCATATTTACACCTTAACCCGATCGTTGTATTTCGAGTCATCATGGATCTCCTCCTGGAGCTACTCCACCACCCAAAATAAAGCTCGAATCGGGTGTATGCGCTCGTGAGGGTACCTGCAAAGGGAAGGCAGACTCGGAGGTGTTGCTCCAGTCACGTTATCACTTGGATGAGTGAAAAGAAGCGATGAAGGAGTGGGTTTGACCTCCGGCATACATGGGAGATAAAGGTCCGATCTTAGTCTCGACAGTAATGTCGAGCCTAAGGTGATCAGGTTGTGCTAGAGGGTGATGGGTGAGATGACGTGTCGATCGATAAGGGAAGGCGAGCGAGACTGAGCTCCAGACCCGGTGGTCAGAGCTGGTGGACTGGCAGTGGCAGAATCAAAAGAAATGGAGTGAAACATGAATGGTAAGTGGATTGAAGGTTACCTTGAGCTACTAAAGAACTCAAGGCCTTCTAGCAAAGTGGACAGAGGGAGTTATGGCCTCGATTAGGCTACGATAGGTGAAGGAGGCTTCTCGCGATGACTCTCCGACCACGCGATGAGCTTCACTCGATCGAACCACCAAACAAGGCTCTGAAGGGCTCTCTGAGGAGCAGTCACTCTTCTAAAGGTGTCTAGGGGTCTGTGGTGGCATGAGGAACGAGATACGGAGCTCGGGAGATGGAGAGAACATTATATAGGGATGCCTGAGGGCCTAGAAAGATCGAAGGGAAACGTAAACCCTAAGGTGAACCGGTTGCGCCTAAGGATCTGCGAGGATCACAGATCCTAGGTGCGCAGTCGGGTAGTGAAATTGAGGAGAATGGATGTCGGGTTCGACCGGGAAAAATTTGAGAAATAGAATCCGACGAATAGAAGTTGGGTCGACCCGGCTGAGGGAGAAGGTTGACCGGAGTCAACATTCTGGCATGGATGAATCAGAATTTCGGATTTACAAAAATAAAAGAATATTTAATATAAAATAGTAAATGATTTTAGAATAAAAGTGTATAAAATGAAAAATATGTATTATTTCTTAACAATTTTTCTATGATTTTTATTATTTTTATAAATAAATTTATTATGGCATATACAGTATATAGTATTTGAAAAGTGAGAAAATAGGAGTCGCTAAATAATGGCCTGATAAATCAGGCTCACTGTCGCTGAAGCGACTACTCGATTCCTCTTGTTGTTTCAACAATTAACCCACATAGATAATCAAGCAATTAAGAGTAAGAGTTAAAATTTATTATACCCTACTAAGAATGTATAATGGCAAGCAAGTAGGGGTCGAATACAGGTAGTAATGAAGTAGAGTAGGCAAGACAAAGAATCATATAACAATTTATCACTCAACTACTTAGCCAAAATGATTTTTTGCTGGTTTTTTATATTTATTTTTTTTAAATTTTATTTTTGTTTTTATATTTTTTTGTTTTTAATTTTTTATTTTTATTTTTATATTTTTATATTTTTATTCTTTTTCATTTAAAGATATAATGAAGCTATATATAGAATATATATACAATGTAAGCTAATAAAATTATAACTATAACTAAAAATGCTCAAAATTTAGAAAATAGATTCTTTTGGGGTTTTAGATAATTTTTTACTATTATTTAGGAATTTTTATATATTTTTAAGGTCAAAAATACCTAAAATCAAGGTTTAATTATATCAGTGAAATTGAAAAAGGAAATTAAAAATAGAAAATCAAGTCCAAAATTATCCAAATCAATTTTATTTTATAAATAATAAGGAGAAGAAATTTACAAAATAAAAAATAAGCTTTTTTGGAATTTTTAAAAATTTATAATTTTTATAAAGTTTTTTTGGGATTTTTTCCATTTTTAAGATTTTTATTTTGTAATTTTTATGGATTTTTGGTCTGGAGTTGTAAAAGAACTAAATAAATAAATAACTATTTTTTGGAATTTTTCAAAAAAAATTTATATTTTTTATGGATTTTATAAGCTAGATAGGGAATAAAAGGGCTATTTTTTATTTTTAGAAAATACTAAATAGTCCTAAAATTGCAATATAAACATATGGCGTGAAAGTTGCAATCAGGAGTGGACACCTATTTTTGTGGATTTTTCGAGCAAATAGCTATTTTAAAATAAATAGAGAACACAAAAAGAAACTACATTATTGGTAGGGGCATTTTTGTAAATAAAAATAAGTCCAGGGCCCAATCTATAATTTTCATAAAAACAAACAACGTAATTAAAAAGTTCTGTGCCATGATGAAATACAAAAAACCTTCAAGGACACGTTTGAAAAATGTCCCCTCATTTGGGGGCGTCACGTGAGGTGACATGGCGCAGACTGAAGTAAAAATACTAAAACTTTAGAGGGCAGTTTGCAATTATTACAAGAATATTTAAACAACCTAGGAAGGTTTAAGGTTTACTAATTAAAATACAAAAGATGCTTGGGTGAGTTTGTAAAATACCCCAAGCAAAGGCAGAAGGCGACAGTCGGATTGCGCCCACTAATCCACGTAGCGAGCTCCTGTGCACCAATGACGGTTGGGAACGAATGGCGGAGATTAGATCCCCTAATGGGATCTAATGGTTGCAGTCACGCTGGATCTAACGGTAACTGCACGTCGTGAAGAACACGGGAGATCCAATGGTGCAGGATGGCTGAGGATGAACTGGGAAGAAGCCATGCCACAGTGAACTTCGATCAGCCTTATCTGCAGATCCAGAGCTCCAACCTCACGGTGGATGGTCTAGGAACGTTCCTGGAGAAGTCCTTGAACGTTCGATGGCGTCAAAATGGCGAAAGGACCAGGGCCTGGTCAAAAATCGACGCCTAATGGCATCCTTTGGCCTCCAGACCCTGCAAGATAAGTTAGCACAAAAGAAAAGGGGGTCCAGGGGGCTCTGTAAGCTGGGATGGATGAAGGGGTGCATCGGGCGACGGACCACCGACGAGGTGAAGGGGTGGAGATCCGATCGTTAGATCCGTGCAAGATCTAAGTGACTGGAGGTGAGTGGGGCGTAGGACTAATGAATGTGAAGAGGAGGAGGGTGATTAGAGATATGGAGAGATTCTGATTTGGTCGGAACCGGGTGCGCGGAGCAAAAGCTCCGCTGATCGAGGATATTGAGATTCACGGAAAATAATGCTAAATCAAGAGAAAACGAGGCCTAGATTAGACTAAGATTACTCTAAGGAATGAAAATACGAAGAAAAATAAGAAGCTTACCTGACTATACCCATCGGAGGCAGAGCTTGCGGCTGAGGAGGTGGTGGAGCTCCGGACCGCCTCGATTCTACACCGAATCGAGTCGTAGATCAGCTCTAGGCGATGTTGTTGTCACCAAGAATCAACCTAGGGTTGTGGCTAGGGCTCCAAGCGGCAGAGGAGGGATCAAGCCGGTGAGGTTTGATGGAGGCGAGACTTTATACAAGTGGTGGAGTGGGGTTGAAGATCGAGGGAGATCATGCGACACAGCGATCCATTCCTCGAGGAATCAAGTAGGCATGAAACTGCAAGGATCGAGGTCAAAAATCCTAGAAGGAATCATCCCACAATAGTGAACGAACCGGGCTCCAAAAATTGATAAAAATGACGGCAAACGAAGTTCTGACAGAGTACAGACCTAGGGAGGAGAATTGACCAGGGTCAACTCTTGACTCCCCCTGATTGGTCCACGTGCACCAATCAGAAAAAGGGCAACTTAGAAATTCTTCAAAATTCGATAATAAATGATAAATGATTTTATAAATTGAAAGGTATAAAATAAAAAATGTTTCTAATTTTATGTACTATTTTATTATGATTTTTATTTATTTTTGGATGTTATTATTTACAAGTTAGTTTTAGGGTTAAATTATAGGTACATTTATCTATGTATTTAGGTCTTTTATTTTTATTTTGTATTTTTTATTTTATTATTTATTTCTGTTATTTTATAAAATTATAACTTATTTTTAGATATGTAAATATAATTTTATTATATTTTTTCTGATGTAATATATACACTTAAATAAATAAGTCTATTTATTATATAGGTATAGATATAGGTATTTCATTTATATATTTTATATACATATTTTATTTTAATGTTTTATTTAGTGTTTTATTCCAGTTAATATGTACATTTATTAAAAATAATATTTACAGAATTATAAAAATATAAAATTATAAAAATAATAAAGAATAAATAATATGAATATTTTAATCAGGTAAACTATACAATAGGGGTCCAAAATCTAACTTTCACACCTTAACTCCAAAAAATATGAAACCACCTTCATTAAATAGCTTATTGAAAGTTATATGCAATTAAAGGTGATTTTGATTTATTTTGAGTTTTATTTGAGAGATATGGGTCTGGGAATTTAGAATTTTGGAAATTTATTTAGAGCATAACTTTTATTCTGTATATTATTTTTGTATAAACTAAACTTTGTATGTTCTATATTTTTTCTACGACTTTCATGAATAAAGTGTCTTTATTTGAGGTATACAAAGTGGGAAATAAAATGGATCCCCAAAATGAATAAAACATGAATGAATAAATGGGATTTTTATTGTATTTTTGACCCTTATCTTCCCCTACTTTATTCCTTGTCGACCTAGTCATCAGGATGCCTAGGTCTCGGGGTTTAGGTCATAAAATATCTTTGATAGTTTATTCTTTTTCTTTTCTTTTCTTTTCTTTTCTTTATTCTTTAATTTTAACATTAAAAATAGTATTTTATACGCACTTTTTACAATAAAGAATGAATGTTAATTTATGCAAATTAAGGGTATTTACATGCATTTACTAGGATTTTTAAGTCCAAAATGATAGAATAAAGGTGATGAAATGGAGATTCATAAGTATTGTGTATATGTATAATATATCTATGTATTATATACAAGTATTTTTATTTTATTATTTTTACAAAAATAAGTTTTATTTTATATTTTATTTATTTAGAAAATAATTTAAGGAACATAAAGTGATTTTTATTTGATTTTTATAAATTAGTTAAGGGTGTTAAATAAATAGGTATTGTGTATATGTACTTGTGGCCTTTTGTACAGTGAATTTGTGGATTTTTCGTGTCTTTTTATTTTATTTTTTTTCATTTTATTATTAGAGCTACATATAAATAATCAAAAAAATATGGTGTTCACATCATGTAAAATAAATACGAATATTTCTTTGTACAGGTCTAGATGTTATGTACAATATACAATGTACCTTATTTCTCTTTATTTATTTCTTGTCGATCAGGTCAAGATTTGACCTTTTCTTAGGGTTTAGGCCAATCTGTATTTATTATAAATACATTTTTCTTTCTCTTTTCTCTTTATTCTTTTATTTTGGGAAGATAAGTGCAAATTATGCAATACTAAAATAGACATGTACAATGATAAATTATTATATTTACATATAGTTACAGGTAGTTTTGCTAAAAGATAAAGCTAAAATAAAGGAATAAAGAATGAGAATCGTATATTCATCACATACATATATACATTTATACATATATTATTTATTTATTTATAAATAATATTGAGTGTTTCACCGTGTGTTCCCTATGTTCGACACCCTACTCTGCTTGTCAATATATATATTTATTTGTGGGTTTATAATAAATTTTTATTCACCCCTGTTATTCATTAATTGATATCTATTGTGTGGGTTGATTGTTGTCTCAATCGCCTAGGTCTCTTGAGTTGTCATCATAGCGACTCAGTGGTCCCACCTTGTGTGGACCACAAGGCAGCCCAGGAGGGTCTTAGGTAGGTTGAACACTAGGGTCACTCAGTGTCTTCGACAATTATTCTTTTTCTTTTATTTATTATTTTATTTTGGAATTAAATACAGTATTTTATGCAGTATTTTGTATAGTATTGTTTGTGAAATATTGAGTGCTTATTTTCACAAATTAATGATATATACATATATTTAGCTAGGGATTCAAAGCCAAAATTAAAGTATAAAGGTGATGAAAGGTAGATTCATCGGTACCGTGAGAACGACCAACATAACGATTGCTAGATCCGACTTGTCAGACACCGCAGGCCCTTCAAGATCGGGTGTTAGACACCCCTCGTCGATCCTTCTATCACCTACACACAGTTTGCTCCTTGAGTTCGACCTCTACATTGCATGTCACTATATACATTTTTGTAGAGTTATAATAAATTATAGTTTACACATTTGTATTATCTATTTAATTTTGGATTGATTGTTGTTGATTCGTAGGAACTGGGTATCACGCCGTGAGAGCAACTAATGCAACGAGTGTCAGATCCGATTTGTCGGACACCGCAAGCCCTCCAAGATCGGACACTTGGTGCCTCGATCTAGGGCGAGATTCAACGGTAATACATATTAAAATTATTTATGCATCTATAATTGGTTTTTTTATAGTTGCTTTGGATTTGACATGCACTATACGAAGTTCTCTTATCAACTTTGTGTTTTTTCTGCAATTTGATTTATACAAGGAAAATACTCCCAACAGTAAGTATGTGACATTCACATAGAAGGAAGATTTAGTTTTGGCGAGTGTGGAAATGAGATGATTATTATTACTTAATTAGACCTGGAATACATAAGATACCCCATAAGTTTAAGCCAAGAATAAAACGATATGCCAGTTAGCATATTTGTATAAAATTGGTCAGTTGACACTGAACTGTATAACAATGCATTGATCTGGTACATGCGATCAGTCTCACCTCAAAATTGTGATTTTTCTAAGATATAGTCAAACCTAAATATGGTCCCTTTATCTGCACGGATTCCATGAACTCACACTGTCCATCTCTGATTCATACTTTATATCTTACATGATTCAGATCCGTGTGCTGATCAGAATGGATACCTTAGGTCTGCAAGTCCAATATATCCAAATTAACCATATGTATATGTCATGCATAGATATATGGGAAAGACTGCACTTGATCGAAGACATGATCTGATGACATGATCAGAGGAAAGTGCCATAGATTTCATCGATGTATGAATATATATATTTTTCTGGGAAAATGTGGTGGGGGAAGCGAGAAGCAGTGAATGACAGATAGTTTGATGTGCATAAGCCAACAGGTCTACAGTTTTTCACTCCCAGTGGAATTGTACTGCATGCAGAATCATATCAGATATCTTCGTTAATTCCAAGGAATTAAAGCCAATTTATTTATTTTAAAGGAACTGTCAGATAATTTATTTTCACTCCCATTCATTGAAGACAATCAATCATGGCACTGCTGCTCAAGCTGTTGATATTATTCATTGTAAAATTATTGTTTTCATCTTGAATTCAGCTCATCAGGTAGCAGAGTTAGCGAGCAACCGTTGTTATATGATCCGTCGTAACATTATTGCTACCGAGGTTCTTAAAACAAGCAAGAAAGAGTGTTTGAAGCTAGTTATGCAACGCGAATTCCACTGGCATCAGCCGAATCATAGAAAGAGGAATGGGGATGATAAGAGGGTATGAAAAACCTAGCATGCAAGCACAAGCAGCGTGGAAAAGGGAGGGGCATCTATAACATCGACATATAACATCGACAGTATGAAGAGGGAACGTTAAGATGGGTTTAGAGGAAAAAGATTCAAACTCTACTCAACGATCACAAAGAGTTGCGACCAAGAAGAGAACATGTCGGAATTTATTGAAGAAAATTCACTTCAAGAAAATTGAACTAAGACGATGAATAATTTGAATATTTGTCATCATATCTTTCGATGTTTAATAGATAGCAAAAATATTATTCGTTGAGAAAACTTTTCTTATTGAATAAAGGTTCATATAGCAATAATTTATTCTTTGACTTATTCGTTAAATTTGTATTAATCGTTGTTACATTTAACAATGATTAGAAGAAAAAGTCGGCAGATAAGCATTGTTATATGAATGTACCAACAAATAAGACACTCGTTGGAAATTTAAAGAATGAAATAACGGATAATATATTTTGTATATATTTAACTACAAATAAAAATTATTCATTGTCTTAAGTCAAATTTGTTGTAGTGTTTGTTTTTATACCTTTAACATGGGAATAATATTGCATGAATAGAAATTAGGAGAACGGTCTTTTCCTATCATGATTTGATTTATGGTATACCTATATCTACGTATAATCAACTATATCTTTTATTTTAAATCAATGTACTACTCTATGTAGACAGAATTGCCCTCTCATTGGGTCGAGGGAGGAATATCGATGTTTCAAAAGTCGTAGAGGTAATTGACAAAGATTATAGGGTCTGCCGGGTAAAAATCCCTATTTTAAATTTGTTGCCATAAATGATGCAAGCTTTTATGATGATAGAAAATTTTGATGCTACTATCACTATAAAAACATATTCAAGTTAAATATAACAATGAGTATTATTAGTTTTTTACTTCTTTATATTTGCAACGAATAATCATATTGGTTGCTATAGTCCTTGCAATAAATCATATAACAATGATTATCGTTGATATTTTCTTCTAATCATCGTTAAATTTTACATCAAGTAACATAAATTCTAACGAATATCAACAGAATAATCATTGTTACATGGGTATTTAAGAATGAATATGACATTCGTTGCCAATTATAAGTACAAAAAATTATTCTACAATGAATAATATTACAATGAATAATATTCATTGCTATATTTTTAACATGATGTCGATACAAAATTTCGTCGAAATTTCACCCTATCGATTGGTATTTGTGAAGAAATGAGCTGAAAATGTCCCTCATATCGTCATTACTCACGGAATCTCGGTTCATATCAATATCGAAATTTCAATGAAATTTTATCGAAATTTTACGAAATTTGAAACCTTCACAACAAACACTTCCAACAACAAATCTTCCATCCAATCGAAGGGTGCACTTCAAGATAACTATCTATCCAAACGCACTCTTCGTGATCACGTTGTCCATTATGAGAATCATGTGGAAGTTGAACAGTCTGTGTCTCTGCGTATAATCATCAATGATTATCAATAATTCCTCCCTATGTCCAATCTAAGTACGATTGAAAGATATTATTTCAACCTCCACAAACTCATGTATTCGATTCTATGTTCTTATAGTTTAAAAAGGTGGATTTTCGTAATAAATACATGATGATAAACATTAGAAGTTTAGTTGTCAACTATTAATAAGTTATTATCGAGGGTTTGATGGGCTGCCCCGCTTATTTTTTTCCGCAATTTTTCTTATTTTTTTTGAAAAATTTCATCATGTATATTCATCTATACATCTTTCCAATATGTCATTCGAATTTCGTCAGAAACAGAGACTCATATGTTCTCCATCTAGAACAGGTGGATTACAGCAATCTTCAGACCATTAAAATTACATGTTCTAAATGGAGAGCATGGGAGTCTCTGTTTCTGACGAAATTCGAATGACATATTGGAGTGATATATAGATGAATATACATGGTGAAATTTTTCAAAAAAAAATGAAAAAAATATGGAAAAAGGATGGGCCAGCCAAGTTAGCTGCCCGCAAGGGACGACCCCATTTTTTCCTATTATCGATGATTCATATGATAATATTTGTCAGTACAACAAAATTAACTAAATGTTTTGAATATTTCAACATTAGTTGTCATATCATCTATCAATAAATAATATTTGTTACCTACTTCTTTTAATTCTTAGCTGTTATTATATTCATTGTTATACTCCTAGCAACGAATTAGCAAATTTTGATGAATAAGTCAATGGATAAATCGTTGTTATGAATATTTAGCAATGAGTATAACATCCATTGCAGACAACAAGAACAAAAGCTAATTTTACAATGAATAATACTCATTGTTATACATTTAACATCGGAAGATTATGACAACGGATATTCAAAATATTTGTTAATTAGGTCAAATTTCTTGTAGTGCATTCGTTACCCGTCAGCGCCTATACTAACCGAGAAGGCAGAAGGCGGCTATTGTAATTCCAAAGTATAAAAGGTGGTTAATTTCTGCATCATACTAGATATATCGCTGTCGTCGTCGCCGTCGCCAGAGATCGATTTCGTTCGTTGCAGTGCTGAGACGGAGGAACCTGAGTGAGGATGGAGGGAGGAAGAAGACGGATGATCTGTTGATGGGGGGCCAGGTGAACGACATAAGAAATGGAAGGAAATCGAGAGGAATTGAAAGCAGAGAGATTCGACTGTCTGTGCTCCATGATTTGCGAGAGGTGGAGCTTTGATGTTGATGTGACTGCATATGTCTTGGACTATATAATCTGATGAGAAATTATGTGCCCTAAGACCGCGGCTGCCCAACGTGCCCTACGTCCTTCCCTGTCGGCCCAAACCCTAACCCCATATATGGCTTCCTGCCCTACAACTATTTCTTTGTCTCCTTCTTCCTAAACCCCTTTCCTCGGAGAATAATATTCTCCAATATCAAAGGTCCATTCTGGTCCTGCGTTTGTTCGAATTTATCCTTTCGTTCATTCAGTCGATTCTCCGTGTCGCGGTTTCGTTTGATCTATGTGACACCTGTACGCTAAGCCGTCCGCTATTAGGGTTATCCTGTGAAGACTGATTGGTGACATTATGCATGAATCGGTCGACTCGTTGATCCAATTATATAAAGGGTATGTTGGTAACTTCACACCTCTCGTAATCCTACCCCTAGAGTTGCGGCCTGAGCTACATGTTTTCTGAAAGAAAACGAGAAAGTTTGGTTAGAGCAACTGACGGACACTGCAATAAATTAGCATACTAATGGTGAATTCTAACAATGAAAAACTTCAACTACAACAGATTCTTTTGCAGCGAACTTTTAATTGTAGGAGATATTTTAGCTGCAGGCTAATTAGGCATTACATGCAAGAAATTTTTTGTATCTAGAGTAGTGGCGATGAATACATTGTTGTTACAATTCTTTGACTAGTACTAATATTCGTTTGTCTAGATCTTCTTGAATTCCTTTCCTTGGAGAATGAAATTCTCCGAAGATTTGGCAATAGACGTTAAATGTTCCATTATGGTTCTGAGTTTGTTCGAATATATCCTCTCGTTCATTCCCTCTCGATTCTCAGTCTCAAGGTTTCGTTTGATCTACGTAACACATGTACGCTACGCCCTATGTTAGGGGCGTCATGTGCATTGTTGCAAAAGTCGTCTGACTAGACTAGTTACTCATGCTGATTAAGCTATTCCGTAGGGTGATCGAATATATAATAACTATGGCCGACTGGTCGTCCGACTAATGAAAAATAATATTTCATTAGTATTCTTTTTTTTCATATTTTTCTTCAATGTAGAGTAATATTTAGATGTGTGTGGTTTGTTTGTAATTGAAATCTTACTTTTATCTTGTTAACTAATGACTATGTACATACATATATATATTATATTATATGTAACAGGCATAATCTTCATATTTGAAATAATAAAAAATACAGAACTGAATAATTTGGATTAGTCACTCGAGTATTAGAATAATATTGTTTGTTCTTTATTTCAATGACTCTTCTGATTGAATACTTAATATCGACTTTTGCAACATTGATCCCGTGAAGACTTACTGGTGACATTTATGGATGAATCGATCGAACTTGTCGATCCAACTGTACAAGGGATATATTGGTAATTTCACATATCGCATAATCCTAACCCTAAGGTTGTGATAGCCGCTCGTTGTACTCTAAGAATATATTTTTGTGAAAGAAAACGAGAAGGTTTGGCGTGAGCACTGGACTTAAGAACATTGAAGAAACTAATATTACAATTAAAAAGTTAATAGACAGCATACAAACCTTTGATCATGATTAAATTATGCATGCTCGATCTATTGGGAATATCTTGCCATTTGCGTTCTGATGATGCAGTATATCGTTAGTCATGTTAGGTCTATCTTGTTTTTAATGTAGGTAGTATTAAATAAGACCATCAACGTTAGATTAACCACGAGGAGTGTAAGATACATTATTTAATGGCTTGATACATGATAGACCCTAAATAACACCATGTGCCCTCTTCTATATACTTTGAAATATTTACCTATATAATGAACGCGTTAAGAGCTACCTTTATTATCTTATTAGTTAGAGCTTACGTAATTAAATGCTACTATATCATGAATGCTCCCATATACTGATTTGATGTTACATGAACGCTCCTATATACATGAGAAACTTCTAACAAGGTGGATCTTTCCTGCATGTATGGAAAGCCACGTCAATTTAGGTATTACTTTATTTATTTTACAATTTCTAACTCCATAAATTTAATAATAAATGTTAACATCATATGTATATCAAGAAAGATTTATGAAAATATTATTGTATTTGACGAAAAATGTTAGTTACAGTATGGATGCTACATTTTACAAAATAGTGTGATCATCATTATTTTATAATGTGCGGATTATATTTTTACAAAATTGTTATGCTATTTAAAAATTTCGTAATGGTTTTTTAAAATTTCAGGAAAGGTCTGCATCATTGGAAGAGCCCCCTATATGTATGTATATATAGGGGAAACTTCAATAGAGATGGGTCTTTCCTGGATGCATGGAAAGCCACATCAATTTAGGTTTTTCTCTACTCATTTACGATTTCTAACTCCATAAATTTAATAATAAACGTTAACATAATATGTATATCAAGAAATTTTTATGAAAATATTATTATATTAGACAAAAAATGTTAGTTACAATATGGATGTTATATTTGTCAAAATAGTATGATCATCATTATTTTACAATGTGTAGTTTATATTTTATAAAATTGTTAAATAATTTACAAATTTGGTAATGTTTTTAAATTTTAAGTAAGGCTTACTGATGAATCTATGATTCAGCATCTTTATTCTTTTATTTCATCTTAAAATCCTTGGCAAAATACTGTAAATAATAATTATCATTATTTATAGTTATCACTTGCTTATTAATATTGTATACTTATCATTCTTTTACTCTAAAATAAAAGAATAAAGAAGAAAAGAAAGAGAAAAGAAACAGAAGGCTGAATATATGAAACAAATAAAGACTGACACCAACCCTGAGATCAGACTAAGCATTGGGATGATTGACAAGGAATAAAGTAGGGGGAGTTAGGATCCGCAACTTATAATAGTTCTAGAAAACTAATAGCACATTGTACATATTCATCATTTTTCACCTTGTACATATTTTCACCTATTTTATTCATTAATCAAACGACCTCAAATAAAAATATTTCCTTCTTGAAAATTATTCATAATAATATATATACTAATTTATAAGAATATCAAAAAAATATTTAGCTAATAAATAAATAATTACAATGAACCTAAAAAGCTATAAAAGCTAACTTTCCAGATTCATAACTATTTGTAAAAAGTACAAATTGAACAAACTCACTTTTAAACTTTGTTTTATAACTAATACTATTTATTAAAAATGTCAAATAAATTGTGGAATAAATCGTGTGAGTTTTGACGTTTAGACCCCTTTGTATATGTGTACAATATGTATATAAAACTTATTTATTTTATATTCAATTATTCCTAACTCTAATTAACTTAATTCTTTTTCTAAACTATTTGTATAAATCAATACAAAAATAAAAAATATATAACTTACAAATAATTATTAATAAATACCAATAAATCTCAAAATTTAAAAGCCATAAAGCTTAACTTCTAAACCTCATAACTCGGTCATATGAACTCTGAATTAGGTGTACTCACTTTTAAAGTTCTTTTTATAAAATCATATATCAAATAAAAGTGGTTTCGCTGAAATCAGAGGTAATAAACAAAAATTAGGTTTTGAGATCCTATCGGAATACTTGTATGTATGGATATATTGTACATATTTTTAGCTATTTATTTATTTTCTTGTATATATTTGTTCATATTGTATTTTTAAATGTTATATATATATATATTAATTATATAAAATGAAAATATAAATAACAAAACCAAAAATAATAAAAACAATAAAATAATGTATTTATCATATATGTATAATGTACCTATATTGTATATACTAGCATTTATTTGTCCATTGAAATTAACCAATAAAAATAAAATAAAAAATTATATAAAATACTGTATTTTTCTATAATAAATTGTGTAATTATGTAATTATTTGTAAAAATACTTTATTAAAAATTCGATTGTTGTGTGTGTATATATATGTGTGTATTTTATACCTATTAATAAAGGTTTTTATTTATTTTACCTTTTTTAATTAATTTATTTAATTTATAAAAATCACCATAAACTATTTATTAAATTATTAAGATTATTTATTTTAATAATTTTTAAAATTAAAATCATTTTAAAATTAATTTCTATTTTATTCTATTTTACTTTGCTCTTTTGTCTTGTAGATTATTTTGTCCTTTTCCTTGGGTTGTTCTGATTGGCTCATTCAGTTTTGTTGACCATTTGTCAACTACCTCCCCAAACCTTGGACCTCAAAATCTGCTCAGCCTGCCAACTTCGCGAATTTTTGCCCTATCCGCTCCGGTATCCGATTGACCCAATTTCTTCACCTAATTATTGTCTATACAACCCTAATTCACGCCCATGTGTTTTTCACCGCATGCCCCCCTGTTTTGCACGCCAATTTTCATTTGAACTCTTACATTTCACTCACCTATAAAATCTCCTGGAGATGCTTCCATTCCCATCTTTGGTCATTTCCTCCATTCCCGATGACCTTCGGACGATTGTGAGAGTTACAGCGATCGAGAATCCCGTGGTAGTGAGGATCTGGAGTTGATTTGCACCTCTAAACCGGCGAGAGATCGTCATGCTCTACCACGCTCGAGAGTCGAACCTCTGGCCCCGTCGAGCCATCGAGGTCACGACCCCGAAGGCAATCCACTTCACCCAGGTAACTCTAGATTTTATTTTGTTTTGCTTTTTTTCCTGATTTCCAAAATTGTAGCAGCCTTCGATCATCATATCAAACTTCCACTACTTTCTCGCATTAGGTCCTTTACCTCGGATTTGAAACCAACATCGATTACAATCATCATCACCACTTCCTAAACCCTTATTTTAGGAAAGAAAGTTGCAAACGTTGATATATATATCTCATACATTGTCTAAATTCACTAAACTCTTTTGTAAATTAGTGTACATTCAATTATCTACAAATCAAAACCAACTTCAAAATAATCAGAGTTCAGCTGTGAAAATTAGGTTTTAGGACCTAACTGTGCATTGTACATTTTACTGATTTTGACCTACCATTTCATGTACATATTTAACTCATTTTAATTATTTTCTCTTTATTTTGTATTTTATTCAACATTTTAACTAGTCACTTAAAAACAAAATCCAAACAATCAAAAAAACAATTAAAAAAAGACTAGTTCTGATCTGACCATAATGACCTAATCAACATGTACATATCTCATATTTTCTGACTATTATTGACCCGTAAAAAATACTAGAATCATACATTTATGTCCATTTTGAGAAGAGATGCACACTCGCTTTAAATATATGAAGTAGTATACGTAGCCTAAATGCGATTAGACATTGAATAAGGAAACTTTAGGGTTAATGGCTTAGTAGATATTCATGCATGGTTACTTTGAAAATATCTGAACTCATAACTAGCTAATCTACTAAAAAGATATTTAGTTAACTAAAGCAAAAAAATAGTTAACTTATTTGGGTCTTTCTCTTGTGGCGGGAAAGCCGAAGGTGGGGGACTGGAGAATTTTGTTGGAGAGACTGGAAGCAAGGCTGGCGGGATGGAAGGCGAGGTTGCTCTCTAGGGGGAAGCTGTTGTTGTTGAAGCATGTTCTCTCGGCGATCCCAATTTTCTTTTGCTCTACAAGAGCGCTGCCTGCGGTGGTTCGAAAAAAGATAGATGTGTTGATGAGAAGATTTTTTTTGGACCGATGGGCATCAGAGCGAGAAAGGTATTCACCTCGTAGACTGGTCCAGGGTGACGAGCTCAAAGAAAAAGGGTGGCTTGGGGTGTTGTGGATGGGGGAGATGAATAAGGCACTTATGGCAAAGTGGGTGGTTCGGCTGTGGGGCAAGTCAGAGGATTTGGTGTGTCGATTGCTGAGAAAGATTTACGAGATGAAATTATCGATGGAGGTTACTCCAGGCCGGTTGTTGTCATCATTATGGAAGGGGATTACTGATGTGGTACCTGAGATATCGTCCAAGTTGCGGCCGATGCTTGGGGACAGTGCAGGCTTCCGATTTTGGTTAGACGATTGGACGGGGGACGGCATATTAGGGGAGAAGTACCCGCGTCTAATGAAACTGACGAGCAACAACGTGGCCACGGTGCGGAAGGTATGGGACAATAGGACATGGTCTTTGATTTTTCACTATGGTATTATCGGATCATAGGGTGGAGGACTTCTTGGCGCTTCCGACAGAGCTGTTGCATAGCATGAGGTCGTCTATCGGTAGGGATCATCTAGTATGGAAAGATGGAAAATTTTCGATTAAGAAGGCATATCGATATTTAGTGGACAATGGGGTGGCGGAGCAGGATGACATGGGGGTCGACACAGGGATGATTTGGAGGTGTAAAGTGCCGAATCGGATTCGGGTTTTCCTTTAGTTGTTCAGGCTTGGGAGGACACTCTCGAAAGGCCGTCGGGGACAACTGCTGAGTGTGGAGGATGTGTCTTGTGACCGATGTGGTGCGGCGGTGGAGGACGAAGATCACTTGCTCTTTGTGTGTCAGTCCTCTACGGATCTGTGGGACAAGGCAAATATTGTGCGGCTTGACGTCCGGGATTGCGCCAGTTTCTGGAGGAGTATGAGATCGGTTTGCGGAGTTGGACATGAGGATAGCTCGTTTCCTTTTGTTGTTGTTTGATCCATCTGGCGTGCTAGGAATGAGCACATCTTCAGGGAGCAAAGGTTCTACTTCGATAATGTGATGGAATGTTGTAGGGCATTGTGTAATTCCTGGCATTTGTACATGAGGTAACTCCCCCCCCCCCCTTTTTCTTTTCCTTTTTTAACTTTCTATTTTATAAATATAATATGAGGTGTTCCCTAGCTGGGGGCCACTCTTTTTACTCTAAAAATACTAAAGCAAAAAAATCAGCTGATAAATATAAATTAAAGATAATCGATAAAATTTGTTAATTTCTTTGATAGTTAGATTAACATTCCAAAATTTCATTACGACTATATAGTAATTGCTTGGTATTTTGTATTATCCACAGAATAATAGAGACGATGAGCTTGTATTCTGGAATATATTTTAGTCGGCTAGGATTTCAAGGTAGTCGATTAATGGATATTTTAGTCGATTAAGGGAAATGATGGACGTCTAAAAAATCAGAGATGTCGAATACGAATTTTGGGTGTTTAACAATAGTCAACCAGTGAACTTATTCGTCAATAACGAGATTTCAGTCGACTAAAAAAGTGGCTAGACTATTGCTTTATGTTTACCTTAAATATTTCTTGTGAGTTAAGAACATGGAAGGAAATATCGTGATATATCTGCGATGCATCGCCGATATATCGATATAGAGATGAGACCGATATGGGCACCGCACTACAAGGAAAACAAGTTGTGGCTACAGAACTATGGCTACGGATATGAGGTTTGTGGCCACAGAATTGAGCTCTGGCCACGACACATCGTGACCAATAGCCGTAGCTACAAGTCTCGTCGCGAGAGCTCTCTAGCCACGAATATGCCGTGGCCACTACAAGTGGCCACAGAACTTATCGTGGCCACAACTCTTATATGAAGATTTTGGCCACGGATTGTGGCTACGAGAAACTAGTGGCCACGGAATTATCGTGGCCACAAGTTTCCGTAGCCACATTCCGTGGCTACAACTCATTTTTCTTGTAGTGCCGATATGACGATATATCCTCCTTTTCAGGCATTTCCTTCACAAAAGTGCATCGATAGCCGTAATATCGTCGGAATATCGCATCGACACGATATCGAAATGATATCGATATCGATATGGCCTTCCCTGGTTAAGAATATATATTGCGATAATAAGGCACTTTTTTAACTCCAAAAATGTATGCATACACCATGATTTCTTCTTTTTTTGCAAAATAGTCCTTGCTTATTTCCCCTTTGCCTTCAACTTTCCTTAGATGCTTCACTTCAATCTTTAACTCGATGATTCTTTGCACTTTAAAGTTCTTAAGACTTTGATCTTCATCTTCAATAATTTCCTTGATCAGCTTGGTTCATCTTTTGACCTTGAAATGTTAATTATACTGTAAAAATAAATATGAAAAATTAATTCTTTGTCATTATCAAAATTCTAAAGTCACTAGAAAGAAGACGATCAAATTTTCTTGATGAAAATTACCCATAAATATTCTCTTCATTAGATAGATAGATAGATAGATAAACTCAAAGACTCAACTTCAGCTTTAATATCTCGTCAGTGGGTGTGTGATCATGTCAGATGTAGTACAATATATATGAACACACAGAGACAAAGGCAGATCAACAGGTTGGGCAATATCGATAGTGCGTGCATGTGGGGGCATATAAATAAGAAAAATATATGTACTATGGTTCCCTTTTTCCTGCAGGCAAAACATGCACACGAGCGCACAGTTGTGACTTGAGAGTTGGCACTGTTTTCTTTGTACATTTTGCACTTTTTTCTGGCAGTGCCCTCAGATGCTGTTTTCATCACTTTCTTCCAGTGATCAAATCATGAACTGTTTATACCTATATATAATGGGGCCCATGCAATATTTACCCCCATAACATTAGGGGTCCACATTATTTACCATCTTAATATAATATTTGATTTTATGTTTTTATCACTTGCGCTCTTATTAACTTCTACAATATCAGTAGTGTCCTCTTTTTTGGAATATTGAGCCTTTTACCTTACGAAATTCAATGTCCTACACTTTCGTTAGGGCTCGTTTGGTAGGCGAATAAGGATGAATAATGGTGAGGGAAAAGATAAAGTAGGGACATAACTTATATTACAAAAGGTAAGAACTTTTTTAAGAATATAGAGGTACAACTGATATTTCAAAAATGGATGGGCATGACTGATATTGCAGAGGTTAAGAAGGGCACGAGTGATAAAACCCTTGATTTTAATGAATTGGGTTATTTGAATTTTTGGATCAGATTGGATTCAAATATGTTTTTCCCCTGCTAGGTAAGTTTGATAGTTAGGTTTTGTCGTCTAAAGATTGATTGGTGATGTATATGTTGTACGATTTTTTGAGAGTTTTTTTTTGCATCCCTTTGAGAATCTAGAATTACAGCAACACTACAACAAAATTGACCAACGAAAACAAATAATTTAACAGTTGTTGCCATATCATCCATAGCTAAATATATGATAATGAATAATGTGTTACTTACTTCTTTAAATTTGCAACGATTATCATATTCATTGTTATATGTCTAACCACATATCATATAACAACTATGATCCTTTGACATTTTCTTCTAATCATTGAAAAAAATTAGCAACGATTTGTACAAATTTTACGAATAAGTCAACAGATAAATTATTGGCATATGAACCTTTAGCAATGAATATGACATTTATTGCTAACTACAAAAACAAAAGCTAATTTAACAAATAATATTCATTATTGTGGATTTAACATATATTGCAACGAATATTCAAATCATTCTTTACGATAGGCCAAATTTCTTGTCGTGGCATGCCATGTTTTTTTTGCAATAACACTTGTGCTCCTATATTCCTACATAATTCGCAAGATTGTCATTATGTTGTTACACTTATGCCCCTATTTTACCTTAATGGAAGGACGGTACTAAGAATTTCGTAAGAATACATGGATACATATATTATTGCAAAAAAGATAAAGGCATAACTGTAGTTGCAAAATCTAGAGGAACACAAGTATAACCAAGGTTGCAAAGGTCGATAGTCGGTACTCGGTCGGTGGGGTCACTGACTAAGGATTAATCGACAGTAGGGCGACTAATCGGATTTAGTCGGACTTTAACCAGCTTTGAACTTTATGATTATTTTAAATATATAACTCATTTTATACCATATATTTAACATATATTTTGTACATTTTTATACTATCATAATAAAATAAAAAAATAATTAAATTTAAATAAAACACTAAGCATATTATAATAGCTTTGCTTATAAAAAAGCAAAACATCTAAAAATATAATATCTCCAAGCAAAAATTGATTGATTAATGTGCTTAGTCAGTACTCGGTCAGCCACCCCACTGACTAGACTAGTCGGACCTACTGGTCAGGCCAGTCGGGAGACTTTTACAGCACTGAGTATAACAAATCTTTTTTATTCACAAAAGTACAGTGATATTTAATGCAATCTAATGGCAATCTAACAAGTATTTGCCATCAGATCAATCAGTTAGTTCAGATCACAAGTATTTGAGATCAAGTGATCTGATGGCAAATACTCGAAGTAATTAAACTCAATTAGTCAAGAATTAATAAATGTATTTTATAATTCACTAGTTTTTTAATGAATTTTCCGTGCACGCGGAGTGTAACACACCAAACATAGTTTCACATGAAATACTAACAAAGCATGAGAGCAGGTTATGCAACATCCATCACTGATCAAGGGGGAGATTGGCGTCCGAGGAGCGTCAGATACCGGGGCGAAAGGATTTGCCAGCAGCAGAGCTGAAGCTCCCCGGACATGCGTCGTACCCTACAGGGTGAACGAGCGATCCTAAAGGATTCAATGTTTACGCTGGTATCCGAGAGGGTCTACATAGAGAATGACCATAGAAGGTATGCACAGGATATTAGAATCATACGACCACTTAAGAATCCTGGCCATTAGGAAGTTAATATACATAAGCATTAAGATGTAGACATTCACTGCCCAATTAATATAGATTAGTGTGCACATGATTAACCCATAAGGCATTATTATCTGCATTGTTAGTGGAATACAGATTGGATTGGTTCTGAATATTTGGAAAATCATACTCCAGTACAACAGCATGCTGCCTCCCATCTAAAACAAATGGGATCGGATTACAAGTTTTATCTAATACACCCTTGATCAAAAATTTCCCACATGCGGACAACGTCCGAAGCAAACGAATCGAAAAGATCAACATCTAGATTTCATCCCGAGGCGTATTCTCTTAGATATGCATAGAATCGAGATGCTACAATAGGATAATCACGCAAACTGAATCATATAAACATAGGCAGCAAATTTATTAGGATTTGACGACGAACTGAACATTGCATTTATGTGACTACCATTGGAAAGATTCCGCGACGAGCTTCTCTAAGCTGAAGGGAAGGCCTATCTAGTTAGGCGCTCTACATTGGCAATACATTTCAGCATCAGTAAGCTCACTGGGATGCCAAAGTTTCTGTCGATCATTTACAAAGCTCAAAAGAGAGATGGAGCATACCTTAACTGTCAGCGGGAAGATGCCACGCATTCGTTCACGGTTTTAAATAAGCCCATTACCGGAATTACGAAGAGATGAGCTCCCGTAAGCATCGAGAAAGGGATACCATACACACCTACTTCAAGGATCGATTGTGTTAAACAAAAGACCAGTTGGTAAAGCAGAAGGCCAAACAGTGGATGCTGTTGTCTTCGCTAAAGACCTTCCATGCAATGGCCTGCTCGTAGGATACTTGGCGGCCCATGCTTGACAAGCAACCACCGCTCGGCAAGTAGGAAAATCCCTGGAGAATGAGAACAATGTGTAAAGAATTCATGATCACAGCTCGGATGAGATGCAGTATAAAAATTCAGCACAAAGGTCATCCAGAGATAGATGAATGTCAAGAAAAACAGATGATGGCTTAAGAAATAAAACAACTATTAGCTGAGAGGCAGCAAGGATTTAAACTGAGATGTTCGGTAAAATTGACAAAAAAAACCTGTTGCATCAACTTGGCGAATTCAGAGTACAAAACTTTCCGCCCAGGTTCGTCGAGTATGTTCTCCAGAGATATGTCCTGGAGAGCCACAAGGGTAGTCTCCAGCATATCGAGGCCCGCTTGGTTAGCGAAGGTGAAAACTGGAGCTTCCTGAGTAGATAATCACGATGAAATTAATTCAGATTCGTTAGATTTTGCTGGGAGAAAGAGAAGGGGTGTTCTACTATGAGGCATATCCGGCTTATATAGGACGAATGATGATAACAAAAGTGTACAAGAATAACAAAAAGGTATATAAATAAAAAACAACAAACTCTATATTATCTCAACAATCTCTCTCAAAATGGAGCATAACTAGCATGCATACCCAGCTTGTAAACACATCAATCAAAACCATGCTACAGATTTTGTTGATATGCTTTGAATCCTAATCATTTATTGTGTCAAACCCATACGAAGAACCATCATATGCATCCCCCCACCGTTCCCTACCAGATGGCGATTTCCTTAGATGAATCAGTTGAAAAACCGATGTATGTCCATTCGCATCAGGGGGCCTTTTGTACTGTGAGTAGTATTATATAAACTCCCTAGGCTTAGGTATAACGTCCCGGGCTTAGGTCCCCGGTCCGTTATCGAGGAAAATTGGCCCTGACAACTTATTGGGTACGGACCCAAATGGACCCGTTGACAACCACCCAAAATGCTTAAGCCCAAGTTGTCAAGTAGTAATCCCCACCACTTATAAACCACACCCATACTTTATGAGTTTTAGATGTGGCACTATGTTTGGGGGTATGGGTGTTACAACCTCCCCCACTTATATTCGCAACATCCCCGTTGCGACATGGCCCATCACTTATTCCCAGTGACAGTGGCGGTTGCACGCTCCAGGTAGCCATTTCATCCTATCTCTTTGTAGGGGTGGCTCCACCTCTCGGGTAGCCTTTTCCACTATAAGAAGGAACCCGCTCTGATACCATTTGTAACGTCCCGGGCTTAGGTCCCCCGTCCGTTATCGAGGAACCCTGGCCCTGATAACTTATTGGATACGGGCCCAAATGGATCCGTTGACAACCACCCAAAATGCTTAAGCCCAAGTTGTCAAGTAGTAACCCCCACCACTTATAAACCACACCCATACTTTATGAGTTTTAGATGTGGCATTATGTTTGGGGGTATGGGTGTTACATTAGGGCTCCCAGGATCTCCACAAATAGTGAAGTTGTTTGCTGCCGCCCAAAAGCGTATCCCAGTTACGGGTGAACATTGTAAATCTGTATGTTTTCATTTTGCTTGTTTGATCGTGTTTGCTTCCACTACTAACAACAGATTTGGTGAAGACATATACAAGATGATCGGGATGTACCCTCATGAAACTCGAACCGGCTGACTTGACTCCTTACAAAGGAAACATTTGATATTGTACCAATGACACGGAGCAAAGATTGCTCGCCAAGGTCATGTACTGTCTAGCACCAATCTCCTCTAAACTTGCCTGGTACGGTCTGGCATCCACGTCCATTGGCATAGAATCCACCCTTATATCCCACCATTCCAGACTCAGTAAGTAGATCAAGAACATATTTCTGAAATGTTACAACAAAACCCAAGAAAATAAGTTGTCAAGATCCATGATGACAAAGTGAGTGTTTAGTACTTTTACCACAACAATGCCATTTGTATTACTGTATCAGACCACAATGTCATCAACGTAATAACTGTGAAAATCCATTTGCAACTAAAGACTGCACCAAATAATAAATCAACAATAGTACAAATACCTTTGAAAATCAGAGCACCCATCTCTGCATGCATTGCCTCCCCTTATTGAGCATTTACGAAGGCATCCTCAAACATCAGTGGGACAATGATGACAATTAAGCTAGTGGAAATTTGTGTATTCCGGGGATAGGTGTCCGAGAGTGACATGCCCG
This sequence comes from Ottelia alismoides, assembly GCA_037367405.1. Taxonomy (NCBI): domain Eukaryota; kingdom Viridiplantae; phylum Streptophyta; class Magnoliopsida; order Alismatales; family Hydrocharitaceae; genus Ottelia; species Ottelia alismoides. Next base: position 75,531 of record JAZKJV010009840.1, read on the forward strand.
GATATAAGATGTTGAGTGTGTGCCTTCTTGCCTTTTTTCCTTGAAGAAAAAGGAGAAGGGCCCGGAAAGCTAGCCTACTGACAGTACCTAGCACCACAATCAATCCGATAGTTGACGTGCATGGTAGATAGTTGACGTGCATGGTAAATGTTGGATATACCTTGAATCCAATTCAAGGTAGAGATTATTGGATCCTAGTTGATTAGAAGATCCGTCCGGAGGGATTCAGATTGTATCCTAACTCTTTTAGTCAACATGCACAAGACAAAGCTTGACAAATCTTCTCAGAGGATTCAATTCAAGGTGGAGATTGTTGATATGCCTTGATACTATTTAAGCATGCAGATAAAGTATTATTTGGTATGGGATTCAAAGTCTTGTTTGCTTTAGGATTTGAAGTCCTATTTGTTCTGGAATTCAAAGTCATGTTTGCTTTGGGATGTCAAGTCCTATTTGTTTTTGAATTCAAAGTCGTGTTTTCTTTTGGATTTGAAGTCCTATTTGTTTTAGAATTTGTGTACGATGAGATACTATATAAACCTCCATAGAGTTAGTGTCTTGAATCAACTCATTGTACTCAAGTTCTACCATATTGAAGAGATCCACCGTCACCGACAAGGATGTAGCCCAGTTACGGTGAATCTTATAAATATGTGTTTCATGCTTGCTTGCTTGATCGTTTGTGTTCCGCTTACGTGAGTTTGCAAAAGTAAAGATAATGAATCTAATCCGGCAGATAGTCATGTATAATAGATTTAATAGCTCAACCGATTATGAAAGAAAAAATTGATTCAATCAACGACTATTATATATCTAGTTTGTTATATATCTATAATTCACATCTCTCAAAAATCCGAAAAAGAAAATTCATAGTTCACGAAGTGGAAAGTAAAGAACCACATCTCGACCCTATTTTCGGGGAAAGTCAACATGATAGTAGGAACCCCAGCCCCCCAAGCCATAACGCTCCTTCCTTTATCACTTATTTTAATCCCATGAAAGGATTGGGTTGTTTAGAGATTGTTTATCTTTTCCTATTCCATGTATTTCTTTCCTTTTCATATCTCTGTTATATAATTTTGCCGATAGGAGTTCTCGTCATATAAGAGAACTACATGGCTCCATCATAATGCAAATCATTATTCAGTTTCCACATAATATCAGAGTGACGGTCCTATACTGGAGTTCTCGAATCGTGTGCCCTAATCCTACCCCCCACCCTCTCGCGCCACCACGCCTGCCGCCGTGCACCATCGCAAACTCTTTCCAGCGTCATTGTGTACCCTTGAGCGACCAATCGTAGCATTGTATGATTCCCTCGTGCAGTCGCACCTCTCTAGCCAGCATCATCGTTGTGCCTCTCCAAGCGCTTCCAAACACTATCGGGTGGTCGCTAGTGCCCACCGCAGCTCCTAGGGTCACCTCGGCGATTTCCTTGATTCCGCCAAGGCCTTATGTCTTCCCCTCGATGTTGATTCGGTGTTCGAGAATCCAGTCCGGTCTGATTTTGACTGAAAAAAGGTGATTTCATACCTATAAATCACCTTTTCGACCCCAGTGTGGATCCCGAAATGAAAGGGATGGTTGTTGTATGAGTCTACACATAAAAAATCCCATATATGTTCATGTAGACTCATTCAGATCGGTCTACAACCCCAAATGAGTATAATGGATTTGACTACACAGATATTCATGTATAATAGATTTAAGGGATTTTTACACCCATAACCCTGAGTAATTTCGCAATAACATTCATAATCCTGCGAAATCGTGAATTACATCCAGGACCCCGAAAAATGAGCCGTTCTACATCCATAACCCTCCGTTACCTTAGCTTGTTAACCCAACCAGACTACTAAGTTAATCTAACCAATCCAAGATCTAACGGTTGAAATTAACCAAACTAAAAAAGAAAAAGAAAAAAATCCACCCCTCACCTTCCTCCAGCGCCCCAGTCCTCTCCCCCCCGGATGTCGACCCACATTGCCACCCTCTCCCCCCTCGCGTGAGTTTCCCTTGCGCCCCCTCTGACCCCCTCCCCTTCCGCCTCCCCTCGCGTCACTGATTACGTCCCCCTTCCCTCCCGTGAGCAGACCTCCCCCCTCCAGTTCATGTCCCCTTCGTCCTCCCCTCGCGTTGTCGATTACCTCCCCATCACGATGGCCGCAGAGCACTCGAGCCACGGCTTCCGCACTGTTGCCATCACCCATGTAACCGACCAATGGTAATCTGAAGAACAAGAAGGATATCAGTGGTAATCCTCGTGCTCTCAGAAGGTTGAGGACTGCTTGTGAAAGGGTGAAGAAAACCCTCTCTTCAAACCTGGCATCACGGAGACACTTTTCAACGGGCTCCATACACTTGCGGCTAGTTCCATAAGCATCACGAAAACTAACTGACTCGGAAGGAACATAGTTGGGATATGCTTTTTTACAAGTATGGAAAATGTCTGGTTTCCTGCACCAACTCACCAAATATCAGAGATTGTAGAAGGATCACAGGTCTCCATGGAAATGTGGTCTTCTTTCCTTTGGCAAGAAGGGTCACTTATGTTTTTGTTCCAAATCGCAATGTCATCTGCCTCGTATTTCTTCTCCCAGCAAAGAAGGCGAGCAATCTCTTCGATCTTCTTCTGTTCATCATCAAGTTTCTCCTCGGGACGCTCCCATGTCTTGAAATTCGTCTGCCAATTCACAGGTGGACCAGATAGAATCCAGTACTCGCCAGGCCGAAGAACACGGTCGACTTCAATCAAGTACATACCATCATGAGAAGTCCACTGCACAAGGCAGTAAGAGCAATGCACCATATCAAAGCTCATGGAAGGATAAGGAAGTCGGAAAGTTCCATGAGAACCGATCACAACAGGCACGCTGCGCTCGAGAGCGAATTGCACGTGATCGTCACTGCCAAAGGACATGGTGAGGGCGTTCCTCTCAAACAAGTAGGCGCTCCAGCCGCCGACGCCACAAGTGATGTTGAGCATGATGCGAACAGTGCCATCGTCGATGGGGGCGACGGAGGAGAGTTCCTCGATGTATGAATCGGCATCCTCGACGGGGAAGGTGTAGACCTCGCTGTCGGATCGATTCAGGTTGGGGAGATTGGCGTGAGGGGATGTGGTCGCGGCACTTGGGCCAGGAGAAGGGGGAGAGGTAGCCGGGAGGAGGGGAGACGAGGCAGCGGAGCGCGGCGGTGGGGAGGTGGCGCTCGGCGGAGGGGTGGTGGTGGGTGTAGCGGGGGTGGCAGGGGTGGAGCTTGGCGGTGGAGATGCGGACGGTGTCGTTGGGTTGGTGGCGGTGGTGGGTCTGGAACTGGAGGGTGATGCCTTAACCTCAGGAGGAGAGCTTATCGACGGCCTGGTAGATGAGGTCGCCGCGGGGGCCGCCCATCTGCCATGCCCCGAACTCAAAGAAGAAGAAGCACGCCAACACCCCCGTCGTTGATCCAGGTGGTGTTCGTCGTGTTCGTGATGAATTGCGTTGTGCCAAATTCCAGCAGCCCTCGGTGCCCCGTCCCTCCTATGCTTGTTGATCTTGTTTTCTTAGCTTTTTTATACCAATGGCATACTTTATAAATGTGATATGGTTTTAAGGGTAAAATAGTCAACATGTAACTTTTTCCGTGAGAGTTAACGGAGAAAATAGATGACAACTAACATAGAGTTATGCTATGTAAGAGTTAAACATTTTTCGGGGTCCTGGGTGTAATTCGCGATTTTGAAGGGTTATGAATATTATTGCGAAACTACCCAGGGTTATGGGTATAAAAATCCCTAGATTTAATAGTGCAATCGATTATGAAAAATTTTCGATTCGATCAATGACTATAATACATCTAGTTTGTAATATATATCTAGTAGTTCGCAACAATAAAAAAACTTAAAAAGCAAATTCATAGTTCAAGAAATGGAAAGTAAAGAACTACATCTCGACACTCTTTTCGGCAAAAGTAAACCTGATGGTAGAACCACCCCCAGCCACAACGCTCTTTCCGGTGGTCATTTCTTTTATCCCATGAAAGAATTGGGACATGCTCCTTTCTCTACTGATATAAATGTTTTTCCTTCTATTGTCTCCTTAGGAGGGACTACTTTTTTTGAGTTCATCCCTTAGTTGGATCTTCAATCTTTTCATTTGCCTCATTGAGGTGCTACCATTTCACTATCAAGTCGTTCCAAAAGTGAATCATACTCCATGAATATGACATATATATAGTGCGTGGAACCATGGTAGTCGCTTTATTATTTGCCTAACGAACCATATAGCACTTTGGAGCAAGAAAGATTCCTACATTAGATATTATACTCCAACTTAATAGTCCTTGTTGAAATAAATAAACATGGAAGCGAATCGATAATAGTAAAATAAAAATATATAAAAGTGGATGCTCAGATTTAACGCGTAACCATACCCTGAAAGGAGCAGGATGAAACCACAGGAGAATACCTCAAAGGGTTGGATCATCTATTTCAATCTCTCAATAAATACAGGAGGTGTGGGGTTTCTTATATAGCCCCACAGACAAATAGAAGCCCCATTGATAGTAGATGTGGGACTATTAAACATGAGTGGGTGGTAGATCCGATTACCCCTCTATTACATACTCCAACAACTCTAAGACCTTACTAGATAAAACTGCCTCCAGCAAAGGATGTTGCAAGACGACGGAATTCCAATCTGTGGAGAAGCAATCATCTCATGAGACAAGAGAATCCCATCCATAAGTAATGGACTCAAGCAAATGTCACGCAAATGCAATGACCTCACATTATCAAAAGTAAAATTAGTCTACAATTGTTCATAATTTACCCTAGAGTAAACTTAGGTCTTGGATCAAAAGAAGGGAATTTTTCACACATGGTATATGTTAGAGTAAAGGGGTACTCTTCTGTATTATTCCATAGAGCCCTCGGGTCTCTTATATAGAGAGAAAACCCTTGGGTAAATTACATAGACGTACATTATATAAATAGGACATGCGGAACAGTACATCATAACATAATATAAACCTCTACACTCCCCCTCAAGATGGAGCATAGATATCAATCATGCTCAGCTTGGAAGAACATCTCTGGAAAGGTCTGAGCAATGGCTTGGTAAATATATCAGCAGTCTGGTCCTCTGAACTGACATGAGAAGTGGAAATGAAGCCCTTCTGGATCATGTCTCTAGTATAATGACAATCCACCTCGATGTGCTTTGTTCACTCATGAAACGCTGGATTATTGGCAATAAACAATGCTACCTGACTGTCACATTGAAGATTCATAGGCAAGGAGACATCTACATTCAAATCTTCTAAGACTGCTCTAACCCACATCATCTCTGCGCTTTCTTGTGCCATGGCTCTGTACTCGGATTCAGCATTGGATCTCGCCACAACAGTCTGTTTCTTGCTTTTCCAAGAAACCAAAGAGCTTCCTATGAAGATAGCAAATCCAGAAGTAGATTTACGATCCTTTGGACATCCTACATAGTCTGCATCTGCACAAGCGGAAATAGACAGATCTGTATCTTTTCTGAATAGCAACCCTGTGCCTGGGGAAGACTTCAGATATCTCAATATCATATACAAGGCATCCATATGAACTTGCCTAGGCTGCTCCATAAATTGACTCACCCGGTTTACAGCAAAGGCAATATCCGGTCAAGTTATAGTAATGTATAGGAGCTTACCCACCATCTCTCTGTATCTTCTTTTGTCCATCTCTTCGGTATCAATGTCGTACAGCTTCATGCTTGGGTCCATAGGCGTGCTCGACGGCCTGCATCCAGTCATTCCTGTTTCAACTAGCAAGTCTGTGACATATTTTCTTTGAGTCATTACCATTCCTTATGCATTTCTTGCAAACTCTATCCCCAGAAAATATCGTATCGTGCCTAGATCCTTCGTAATAAACTGACTTCCCAACAGGGATTTGGTTATCTCAATTCCCTGAGCTTCATCTCATGTAACCAAAATGTCATCAACATATATCATGACAACAACTGTACCTCTAGGGGTCTTCTGGATGAACAGTGAATGGTCCGCATTTGATCTCTTGAACCCCTGTCGTTCAATCAGCTGGGAAAGCTTCTGGAACCATGCCCGGGGACTCTGTTTGAGGCCATAGATAGCCTTATGAAGTCTGCACACCATCTGAGTCTCCCCCTCAGCAGCAAACCCTGGTGGCTGCTGCATGTAGACTTCCTCCTGTAAATCACCATACAAGAAAGCATTCTTGACATCAAGCTGAAAAATGGTCCAGTCACGTACCACAGCAACAGATAGGAGGATGCGATGAGTGGAGTATCGAGCCACTGGTGAAAAAGTATCCAAATAATCTACCCCATAAGTTTGGGTAAATCCACGTGCAACAAGTCTGGCCTTGTATCTGTCGAGACGCCCATCTGCATGATATTTCACCGTAAACACCCACTTGCAGCTCACCACAGAGGCACCTGGAGGAATGGGGACTAGAGACCAAGTCCCTCGAGACTGTAAGGCACGCATCTCCTCTTCCATAGCTAGACGCCAGCAATCAATTTTCATGGCTTCTTGATAGGTCCGTGGAATCTCAACCGACGAGACAGCTGCTGCAAATCTCTGGAAATCCCCATTGAGACGATGAAATGATACTTGAGACGCAAGAGGATATGATGCACATTGTCCTCTCTGCTTCCTTTGAGCAATAGGCCGATCAAGATCATCTATCACTGTGGTGACTGGCGGATCCTCCTCCTGTAGTAAAGGCTCTTGCACTGGTGCATTATCTAACCCATCATTAGTGATAACATCAGAACATACCTGAGGCATGTTGGATGGTTGGCATGTAGCTTGAGCAGGGCCGGACCGCCTTGTATAGAACTTAGGAAATGGTACAATCGGAGGTGGTGGTGGTGGTGGTGGTGGAGTGGAGTCGGATTGACCCAGGCTTGGAGGCAGAGGCACATATACATTAGTATCCGTGGGTGTGGAGACCAATCTGTCACCTGCAGGGGAGAAGTACATGACTGGTTCGAAAAATGTAACACCAGCACTCACATAGTACTTGTCATGAATGGGGTCATAGCAACGATATCCTTTTGGTGTCCTCGAGTAGCCCACAAAAACACACTTGATAGCTCTAGGAGAGAGCTTATCAAGTCTCGGAGATAACCGGTGAACAAACGCAACTGTGCCAAAGACTCGAGGTGTAAGTGAAAACAAATCCTTGTCAGGAAAGAGAACAGAGATGGAGACTTTTCCCCAAGAACAGTAGCAGGCATGTGGTTGACCAGATAGCATGCTGTAAGTATAGCATCCCCTCAAAAGGCTAATGGGGCGCAACTCTGAATAAGTAATGTGCGAGCAATATCAAGAAAGTGTCGATGCTTCCGTTCTGCAACACCATTTTGTTGAGATGTGTATGCACATGTGGTTTGGTGGATAATGCCCTTAGAGGAAAGAAAGCGAGCAAGGGAACGAGTGCAGAATTCCAATGCATTGTCAGTACGCACATACTTAACAGTAGATGAAAAAACATTTTGAACTTCATTGATAAGATTTTGAATAACACTTCCTGCTTCGGATTTATTTTTAAGAAGAAAAGTCCAAGACACTCGAGAGAAATCATCAACTACAACTAGATAGAACCTGTGCCCCTGATGATCTGGGACACGACTGGGACCCCAAATATCTATATGAAATAACTCAAATGGGGAGCGACTGCTCCGACCCTGACGACTGGGGAAGCTAGACCGATGGTGCTTCCCTAACTGACACGCTTCACAACGAAATGACGAATTTGGAGAGATCTGAGGCAGGAGATGACGCATTTTCTGTAGCGGCAGGTGACCAAATCGAAGATGCCAGGTATATGGAGATACGGAACCCTGAGAATGTAGTGAGACGCCAGCATAGGAGTTCCGTACGAGACGATAGAGGCCATTGTGCTCAGAACCACAACCAATCACCCTGCCCGTTAGTATGTCCTGAAAAATGACAGAAGATGGATCAAATATAGCACGACAGTGCAAATCTCTTGTAATCTGACTAATTGATAATAAATTCATAGAGAACTTTAGTGCATGTAGAACATTCTGTAAGTGCATAGAGGGCAGCAAAGCCGTCTCCCCCTGACCGACAATAGGGGAATGAGTGCCATCAGCTATGAGTACGGAGCGACCAGGCTGAACAGCTCTATAGGACTGCAGGATATCTCTATCACGACAGAGATGATGGGTGGCTCCAGAATCAACAATTCAACCTGTGAGATCATGGTTATGACAGGAGACTGAAGTACTACCTGAGGTACTGGCAGTAGCAGATGTTCTAGCTGACGCCGAAGCCGCAACGTCGGAAGTGTCAGCACCCTCTGAAGATGACTGTGGCATAATATCATGAAGCCGTGCCACTAGCTCCTCGAACCTGTGATCTGGAGTAGATGCTGGTGGACCCTGAACATGATCAGCGACACGTGCAGAAGGAGGGAAGCCATGCTTGGAATAGCATGTATCCTCCGAATGACCAGTACGACGACAGAATGAGCACGTAGAACAGACACGACCTCCTCGACCACGTCCACCACTTCCTCTGCCATGAAATGAAGACGAACTACCTCGTCCTCTGGAGACTGCCATTGCCGAGGGAGGTGGAGTCGCTGTATTTGATGGAACTGGTACACGACTGAGCCTCCTGTAGACTTCTTCCATCGGTGGAATAGTGGCATCGGCAAGGATCTGAGAGCGTGCTGCCTCGTACTCTGGGTCCAGGGCAGCAAGTAATACGCCTACCATAGTGGCGTTGCGGAACGTCTTCTGCTGATCTGGTGTAGCTGTGAGCGGGATGGTGCTATATAACTTCTCGAACATTCCACGAAAAGACGTGTACAGAGAATGAAGAGGCCTCCCATTTTGCTTCGTGGTAAAAATATCATGCTGCAACTGCAGCATCTTCGTCTCGTTCCGCACTTGAGAGTATGTAGTGGCCAGAATATCCCACATCGCCTTGGCGGTGGGTTGATGAAGGATGTCGTTGGCTATCTCCATCGTGAGCGTCCCTGACAGCCAAACTTTGGCATACGCATCGTCCGCCTCCCATGAAGCATAAATCACCGTCTTCTCTCCCGGCTCCTCTTCGGTAAGAATATGTTTCTTACCAGACGACTTCATAAGACTCAGGAACTGCATAGCCCAGAGTTCGTAGTTCATCCCGTCCATCTTGACTATTGGTGCCGAGCCTTTGATGGCACCTATGGCAGGCATATCAATCTTTTGGTCTGACATATTGCCGGAGAGGAAGACCAAGGGATGAGATACAACAAAACTAGTGTCTACACAGACACGTTAGGATTCAAGTGCATATGTAGACTTATGCACTTGAACCCATCAGCGTTGGACGGAGCCCGGCGGCGAGTGAGGGGCAGGGGATGAGCCCCGGCGGCAGGGAGGGCTCCCGACGGCAAGGGGAGGCGGGCGGGGACCCGGCGGCAGCAGGGGGGGTCCCGGCGGCAAGGGGAGGCGAGAGGGGGGGCCGGCGGCTGGAGAGGGGCAGCAGGAGGGGGCGCCCTGTGACTGGAGAGGGGCGCGGGAGGGCCTGGCGGCGAGAGGAGGAGGCCCAGCTGGAGAGAGGCGGCTACGGTGACGGACGGTGGGGGGGGGGGGAGGCGGCGGGTGGAGAGAAACCCTAGGCTAGGGTTTTGGCTCTGATACCATGTTAGAGTAAAGGGATACTCTTCTGAATTATTCCATAGAGCCCTCGGGTCTCTTATATAGAGAGAAAACCCTTGGGTAAATTACATAGACGTACATTATATAAATAGGAAATGCGGAACAGTACATCATAACATAATATAGACCTCTACAGTATAAAATAATGGAAATAGATTGGGTTGAGCAATATAGTACTAGTATGCTTGAGTATGTAAAGAGGACAGTAAAATACCTCCATTAATGCATGATGGACCTAAGGCCTCATGAAGGAGAAATATAACCAACTCAAATAAGGTGACATAGGCAAACACAATGAATCATCCTCGAATAACGTCAAATCATTCATATCCCTTTTGAGTCATGCAATCTTTGACAAAGACACGTAGTAGCTCTATGGGACAAACATGTCTTGCACAGAGCCCAGGTTGTAAACAAAAGCAAGAATGAGAATCCATCAAAGAGGAAAGACAAGAGCTTTAAAGTTACTATGCTAACCAGGGAATATGCAATATTCAAGATGAAAGAATGAGAATCCATCGAAGAGATGTATACAAGGTTCGTCACCATTGTGAACAATCTCAAAGCTTTGGGAAAGAACTTCATCGAAGGAAAGCTAGAAAGGAAAGCCATCGATTCACTCTCAAGTGAATGGGAACATAAGGTGACAGTGATATAAGAAGCGAATGTTGTAGAAGACATTGAGATAGACGATCTCATAGGAAACATGATGGCCTATGAAGTCAAGAAGAAGACCAAGAAGCCGATCGAGGAGGCAAAGAAGAAATCTCTAAGTTTCAAGGTTTGCAATCAAGACTCATATAATGAAGAGATGAATGATAAAGATCTTATCCTACTCGTCAAAAAGTTCAAGAAGTTTACGGGAAATAAGAAAAGCTTCAAGTCGAAGATAGAAGACAATGAGGATGCACCAACCTGCTATGAGTACAAAAAGAAGGGACATCAGAGAAGGCATTGTCCTCTAGACCTCTACTGAAGCAAGGGAAGGATAACAAGGAGCGGCACAACAAGAAGTTCAAGAAGGTTCACAAGAAGAGATTATTACAAGTCACTTGGAATGACTCAGATTCAGGTGACTCCGACTCAGACTCAGGCGACGAGGAATCAGCATGCCTTGGATTGATGGCTCTGGGAGATGATATAACTCAAGAAACTTATGTTGAACTTTTAGATGTTTTTCATGAAGTCTGTGCAGAATTAGAAAAGTCTAAATGGAAAAATTAAAAGTTAGTAAAGAAGATAACCACAAGGGTCGCATCATAGGTATAGGTTAAGTTGGTAAAGGTAAAACTACTTTTGATAATGTATAAACAACAACAAAGCCTTTTCCCACAATTAAGTAGGGTCGGCTACATGGATTCTTTGTCTCCATTCAGATCTATCTTAGGTCAATCCCGGGCTTATATCCACAAAACAAAGATCCCTTCGTATGGTCTCTTTCCAACACTTCTTGGGCCGTCCCCGCCCTCTCTTAGTTGGCTCAACATCCCAACACTCGCATCTCCTAACTAGTGCATCAGCCGATCTTCTTTGCAAATGACCAAACCATCGTAAGCGGTTTTCTCGCATCTTATCCTCGATCGGAGCAACACCCACTTTCTTTCTGATTGCATCATTCCGAATCCGATCTTTACGTGTGTGTGTATCCACACATCCACCTTAGCATTTTCATTTCTGCTACAGCCATTCTCTGCACATGTCTATGGTTCACAGGCCAACATTCAGATCCATAAAGCATAGCAGGTCTCACGGCTGCTTTGTAAAACTTTCCTTTAATTTTTAAAGGGATTTTCTTATCACAGAGAACAGCAGAGGCTCCTCTCCACTTTAGCCAACCTGCATTAATTCTATTAGTAACATCTCCATCAATTTCCCCATCATGTTGCAAAATAGATCCCAGATATCTAAAAGAATCTCTCTTCCGAATGTTATCACCAATCTTCACCTCAGTTCCTTCACTATTGCTTCCATCAAAGGTGCACTCCATATATTATGTCTTAGCCCTACTTATATGAAATCCTTTACTCTCCAATTCATGTCTCCAGACCTCAAGCTTCTCATTTACTCCATCTCTAGTCTCGTCAATCAACACAATATCATCAGCAAATAGCATACACCAAGGTAGCTCATCCTGAATGTGACTTGTCAACTCGTCCATAATCAAAGACTTTTGATAATGTATCTTTAGTTAAGAATTTAAGGCATAAATTACTTAGTGTAAGCTAAGTTTGTCATAAAGGTTTTAATATTTTGTTTTCATCAAACTGCTTTAAAATTCTTGATGAATCTAGTAACGAGCCCTTATTAATTAGAAAAAGGTTTAAAGATGTTATGTTGTTAAGTTTAGCAAAAATAATGTTTATGATTGCTTGGTTGTTAATAATAATGATATAATCGTTGGCACAGAAGGTTAGGTCACTTACACTCTAAGTACTTAAACAAGCTAATTAAGAATAACTTAATAAATGTATTGCATATCAATAGGATAAACCTTAAAACACACTGGGATGCTTGTCACTAGGATAAATTCATAAAAGCTCTTTCAAGAGCAAAAACTTAGTTTGTACATCTAGACCCCTAGAGCTACTTCATTTAGATCTGTTTGGACCAACAAGAGTAGAATGCCTTAGCGGTCGTAGATACCGTCTTGTAATAGATGACTACTCTAGGTTCACTTGGATCATCTTCTTAAAAATAAATAGAATCTTTTATAAAAATTTCAAAATTAGTTCAAATAGAAAATAATGAAGAAATCCTTAAAATTCGTACATATCATGGAAGAGAGTTTGAAAATGAACAAATCACTAAGTTTTGTGAAAAATGTGGAATAAAACAAGAATATTCTTTTCCGAGAACACCTCAACAAAATAGAGTTGTAAAAAGAAAGAATAGAAATTTACAAGAATGAGGTAGAACTTTATTAATAGAATCTGATCTACCTAAATACTTCTAGGCAGAAGCTACTAATATCATCTATTATGTACTAAATAGAGTACTAATACGACCAATCCATAAAAAGATAAGTTATGAACTTTACAAAGGTGAAATTCCCATGATAAGCCACTTCAAAGTGTTTGGAAGTAAATGTTTTACACAAAACACAAAAGATGGCTGAGATAAGTTTGATACTAAAAGTAATGAATTCATATTCATAGGTTACTCAAACCGTAGTAAAGCTTATAGACTTTTTAATAAGAAAACAAGTTGTGGAAGAATCAATGCACATAAAATTCGATGAAAATAAATAAAAAAATCAAGAAAAAGTTACTGAAGAAGAAGATGATGAAGAACAAAAACTCATTGATAAAACTAAAATAAAAGATATTATACATAATCTACCTAAAGAATGGATCTTTAACAAAGAGAATCCCAGGGCACAAGTAATTGTAGAAATATCAAATAAAGTTAAAATAAAATCTCAACTTAACATTAACTTTGTAATTGATGCTTATGTAACACAAATTGAACCCAATAAGATAGAAGATGCATTGAAAGGTGAATCATGGATAATATAAATGCAAGAACTTAATCAATTCACAATAAATGAAGTTTGGGAATTTTTATTTAAACCAGAAACACATCAATAATCGGAAGTAAATGGATTTATAGAAATAAATCAAATGAGAAAGGTCAAATGATTAGGAATAAAGCTATACTAGGTGCACAAGGTTACAACCAACAAGAAGGTAGATTTTGACGAAAGCTATGTAGCCAGACTAGAATCAATTAGAATTCTACTTGCTTATGTTGCACACTTTTATATATAAATTTATCAAATGGATGTAAAAAAAATACTTTTCTTGGGTATCTAAAAGAGGAAGTTATTGTTAAACAACCACTTGGTTTTGTTGATAAAGATAAACCTGAGTCTATTTATAAATTGAATAAAACTTTATATGGACTAAAACAAGCATCAAGTGCATGGTATGATAGATTGAAATATTTTCTCTTATCTGCTAACTTTGAAATTGGAAAAATAGATTCAACTTTGTTTATTAGAAATTCAAATGTTCTTTTAATAGTTCTGTTGAGAAAGTTGTACATCTTTGGTGTTATTTCTTATTTTATTTTCTTTATGTACCTCTCATGCAATTTATCCAGGGCTTTTCTCCTATATAAGAGAGCCATGGGGTCTCATGAATAAACAAGTCATTCATTTTCCTCTAACATAGTATCGGAGCGTCGATCCTAGACCGGGGTGCTCGTACCCCACCAAAACTAACCCTACACGCCACTCCCCCCCCCCCCCGGTCGACGCGCCGTCAGCCCACTTGTCGCCCAACCCTCCGACGGCAACCCCCCATGTGCGGCACCCCTCCCGCACGTCGGCCTCCCCCTTCGGAGGCAAACATCGCGCACTGCGCACCTGTGCCCACACCCCTGTGCATATGTGCCCCAGCACCTGCGCCCTTGTGCACATGTAGTCTGTAGTCAGATTTTGCTCGATTGTTCGTGATTTTCAACATATAAATCACGACTTCCAACTCTAGCCTACAACAACAAGAGATGACGATGGTTGTATGAGTCTACAGATACAACCAATCCCCTATATGATTGTGTAGGCTCATTCAGAGCAGTCTACTCCTCAGTTTTGTTCCGAATATCGGCGTTCTTATACCATGTCAGAAAACAAAGGTGATGTTTTTTCATCTTCTGGTGCCTTTAAAGGTATGGCTCCCATCGTGAAGATGGATGGGACCAACTACGAGCTGTGGTCCATGCAGTTTCGCACCCTGATGCAGTGTCATAACAAGGAGCACATTCTAACGGATCCAGAGCCGGAGGACAAGACTGGGGCTAATGCTTCTTCGAAGCAAAATGATGCCTATGCTCGCATTTGGCTCTCCGGGAAGCTCACCATGGAGATTGCCAATTATATTGTCAATCAACCCATAGCGAAGGCTATGTGGGACATCTTAGCAAACACATATGGGCAGGCAAAGAATGAGAGCAAAATTCTACATTTGCAGTTTGATATTTTTTCGACCAAGCAGAATGGCTGACCTCTTCATGCACACATATCGCATCTTAGAGGCATGTTTGAACGTTTGCATAGCTTCATGCCTATTACTACCAGCACTGAGCAGCAACAGGCATATTGAAATGTCACTATGACAGGAGTCTTTCTGTCATCTCTTGACTCTGAGTACGATGCAATACGTACTCAATTACTTACTGGAGAGACGATACCTCCAATGGAGGAGGTCTACAAGTGGTCGAGCAGAATTACAACTTCATCTACTACTGTGGCTCAGACTCACTCTCCTATAGAAGCCTCTCGTGACAGAGGGGGTACTTCACAGTTTCACGGCCCAGGACCACGTGGTCGAGGAGGAGGACGTCAGCGAGGTCCATGTTCACATTGCCACCGTCCTGGTCATTCTGAAGAGACATGCTATCAGAAGCATGGGTATCCTGCGTCTGCCCGAGTTGCTGAGCAGACCGAGCCTACTCCTACTCCTTCTCCGACTCATGATGCGTGTTTTGATGATATTGTTTCCAGACTGATAGAGATGATGACTACTCCCAAGGCCTTAAAAGTCGGATTTCGGTTTCGTTTCGGTGAGGGACCGAAACGAAATTTCGACCGAATTTCGGTCGAAATTCGACCGAATTTCGGTCGAAATTCGACCGAAATTTCGGCCATTTCGGTGGTTTTTTGAACTAGACCCCCCCAAATTTCGACCGATATAGCCATTTCGGTCGAATTTCGGTCACCTACCGAAACCGAAATTCGACCGAAATTCGGCCGAATTTCGGCAAAATTTAAGGCCATGACTACTCCTACCACTTCGACTACCGGGTCTTCAGATGTTGCACATGCTGCTAGAGCCTCTTCGAGCTCGGCAGGCATTGCTTATACCCTTACTAGTAGTAGCATTTCAAATTTGTCTGATTGGATCATATACTCTGGAGCATCTCATCATATGTGTGGCGATCGAGCACAGTTTACTTCTTACAGGTCTGTCCCTCCTGGTAGATCAGTTGTGATTGCCAATGGGGTTCATCTACCCATTGTTGGACATGGGGAGATTGTTCTAGCTCCCTCGATGCATCTGCAGAATGTCTTACATGCTCGAGCACTTCAGATGAATCGTTTGTCTATTAGCCAGATTACAAAAGATTTACATTGCCGTGCCATATTTGCTCCTTAATTCTTGTGTTTCAGGACATACTCACGTGCAGGGTGATTGGATGTGGTCGTGAGCAGAGAAGACATCACAGACTTGTCCAACCTCCATGTGCCGGCGCTGCTACTACCCCTTCTGGATCTATTTCTCCTTTCATGTGGCATCTTCACTTTGGGCACCTTCCTCTGCAGAAGTTGTGTCATGTCCTCCCACAGATCTTTACTCGTACTGCCTTGGAGTTTGAGGCGTGTCAGCTTGGGAAGCGCCATTGTTCCTCTTTTCAGAGTCGTCAGAGTCGTCACAATAGTCAGTTGTTTGAGTTGGTTCACTTTGATATCTGGGGTCCTAGTCGTGTCCCTGATCATCAGGGACATCGGTTCTATATGGTTGATGTCGACGATTTCTCTAGATTATCTTGGGTCTTCCTGATAAAGAATAAGTCTGAAGCTACTAGTCCGATTTGTTAGACATGCGAACCCACAACGAGCCAATATGCAATAAATGTTATTGCAAATATCATTCCATGATCTGAAATGAAGAATAACTAATTTGCATAATACGCCTCTTAGTACAATTAGGGTTATGTACCATGGCCATCTTAATGATCATACAGTTGTTGATTCAATTATTGAATCATAGAGGATGGTGCTTGGATGAACATCTAAAGAGTTAGATTGAGGACTCATCAAGCACCATCAAATGATTGTTAAGAGATGATCTCCAGCCTGAGTAGGAGATGGCAATCTTTTTCTCATTTAGGATGATATCTGACCGACCTCTTGGTACAGGTCCTCTGCATGGGAATAGAGATTCGGAGGTGTTAGATAAATTAGATCAAAGAGTTGACTTAACGAGATCGAGATAACCAAAGTCCTATGCCGTATGTTGTCACGATATAGGCATGCATCCTCTGACCGGAGACATATGTGTTACTATATGTCTGAGTATGTACATTTGGCAGACCAATAGGTTGATGACCTAATCAAGGTCTATACACAGGCGCACTGGTGCGCATGCAAGGGCATATGAGTAATACGATCTCTCAAAGGGATGATACAGGTTCATTACTGAATCGGAAGACATGAGCTCACTCATGAGATATTGGGAAGATCAAATTCCGTGCACGGTCGTCTCGCTTTGGAAGCTTGACTGAATTTGTAAGTTTGATATATGTTTTTGCAAAAGTATATAATCAACACCTGGGTATGATGTATGCTTTTGGAAAACATATTATCGATACCGACTCCCAATGATCGAATGAGAAACTTGATGATAAAACTTTGACGTAGACAGTGTAAAATTGATCTTATACTTCGGATTTATTTTGGGTCTTCCAGTATGCAGGATGTACATGTATTAGAAATACCTGAGGGTGATGTGATCATAAATGATGCAGCGTGACCCCAAATTAGGGGGCCACATTTATTTAATTAGATAATTATCAATTTTATTTACGTTTTTTGGGTCTAATTGAATAATTGAGATCGCCTGTGATCTCAACGTTAAATTCGTAGATTTTAATTAGAATTGTTGGTCATCGTTTTCAGGCAGTCCATTATGAATGAAAATTTGAGTTGATCTCATTTTATCCCCCTCTCTCTCTATTTTCCTCTCCCAACGTGATCTTCACGATTCCCCTCCAAAATCCCACGTAGCCGACGTGTTTTCTCCTTCTTCCTCTCCTCTCTAAATTTCTTCCACCAAAATTATATTCTTTTACCGTTGCAAATTCCAGCCCGCATCAATTGTATTGATGCGAAACGAAATCGGCGACGGCGAATAAAATAATAATATATATATTTGGTGGATTTTTGGTGGAAGAAGAGAGGGATTGAGAAGAGAAATACTCGTCGGTAACGAGGGGTTGAAGGAGAAGACCGCGGAGATCGCGTGGAGGGAGAACGAGAAGGAGAGGGGATAAAATGAGATCAACTCAAATTTTCATTCATAATGGACTGCCTGAAAACGATGACCAACAATTCTAATTAAAATCTACGAATTTAACGTTGAGATCACAGGCGATCTCAATTATTCAATTAGACCCAAAAAACGTAAATAAAATTGATAATTATCTAATTAAATAAATGTGGCCCCCTAATTTGGGGTCACGCTGCATCAACTCTCCACCGCTTTAAAAAATTCGTCTCCCGACGAATTACTTTATCTTCGAACCGTCGGTGGAGAACTTTGTCTCAATTGGTTGAGCTGATATCCCCATTTTTGCTTCTTTTCCATATTACGTTTATAGTTTCTTTCCACCGAGGGGCATGGCTGCAATTGTTCTACCCCTTCACTTAAAAGGGATTTCATAGCATAATATGTCTTCCAATTGGCCCCTTTGGTAAATAATTTTGAGTGGAGGAATACCTGTGTAATTTTCTCAATAATACCCCAAATCCCTAATTTTATGGGATTGACCATCCCTGGGAGATAAACCAGGAGGCCCGTGCGGAACTCTTTCCTCCTTTCGTCTTGCACGGCGCCAACCCTAGAATTAGGATTCCTGCCGCACGACCGGTGTGGAATCGTGCAATGACCGAGACCAAGGGGACGGCGGCGGCGAACTGGAAAGGGGGGCTTCTGGCGGCGTCGATGGCGGGGGTCTCCATCACGCCATCGCGCGTGATGACGACGGGGAGGGAGATGGGAGCGCGCCTGGGTGTAGTGGTGACTATGTGCTGGGCCGAGGCAGTGTTGGCGGCGGGCTTGGCGTTGGCCGCAGCGGAGTCGATCGGGGTTGGCGTGTGCTCTGTGGTGTCGGAGGTTCTGGCTTCTGCAAATTTCATGTTGAATTCGAGGAAGAAGACATGGCTGGCCGAGCGGAATCGAGGGTGCGTTCAAGGATGGTGGTGAGGGCCGCTTGGCTTGTGGCAGTGTTGCCACCGAGCCTATCGCAGTTGACAATAGGGATGGCGAGGTCACTGCAATCTCCTGGACAACAGTCTCCGCCACGAAAAATTCAAGGATATCATAATCTTCATCCAATATTGGCCCCAGAATGTTAATTTTTTCATTATTTTGTTCCTGCACAGCAACTTCAGCCTTACAGAAATCGATAATTTCGTAGTCTTCATCCATACTTTCATCAAAGATCGGCCCTGCATCTTCATAGTTTTGTTTCTCCGGAGTTGCGTCAATAAAATATTCTTCGGAACTAAAAATACCTTCGTTTTCCGAACGAAAATCGGGTTGGACAGCGGCTACAGCGATCTGACTTTCGTTGTCGACGAACGAATCTTCATCGATTTGCGCATCCAACCATGCTTGGACTTTCATGGATGCTATAATGCGTTTCTTGAACTTCTTCGAACGCGAGCGTGAATGCGAGAGATGCGAGAGACGACTCAAATCGTGTTGGATCCTCCAATAGTCGACAGGATCGTCGAATCGTAGGAACGATTCGGTTTCCATGCTCTGATACCAATTGATGCGAAACGAAATCGGCGACGGCGAATAAAATAATAATATATATATTTGGTGGATTTTTGGTGGAAGAAGAGAGGGATTGAGAAGAGAAATACTCGTCGGTAACGAGGGGTTGAAGGAGAAGACCGCGGAGATCGCGTGGAGGGAGAAGGTGAAGGAGAGGGGATAAAATGAGATCAACTCAAATTTTCATTCATAATGGACTGCCTGAAAACGATGACCAACAATTCTAATTAAAATCTACGAATTTAACGTTGAGATCACAGGCGATCTCAATTATTCAATTAGACCCAAAAAACGTAAATAAAATTGATAATTATCTAATTAAATAAATGTGGCCCCCTAATTTGGGGTCACGCTGCATCAATAAACGATTGTATAACCATGACGCATCCATTCCTAAGGAGTGATGAAACGGGTCTGGATTTTAGTGACTCCTCTCAGTAGAGAAGTAATCTGATCTTGGTATAAATGTTGGACATTGATCTGAATATGATTCAAATGCAATGAAAAGATTAGATTTGCGGTCATGATTTAATCAAGCATCTATGAGAGGTCTGCAAGATCTAGATTTGAGATGTGATCTCAATATCCAAGTCACTATATGTGGAACAATTTAATCGCCCTGTCCTTATCTCTAAGTATCCGCAGAGAAAGCGCATTATCCTTGAAAGAGTTCAGGATAATTTCATTGTTGATATAAGTATCCGAGCATTAGAAATTGATAATTAAATGTCATTTAATTATCATGAATAATATGAATTTGATTCATATAATATGGAGAGTTATCTAAGATAAGTAAATATGATTTAATTATTAAAGATGTAAATAATGTGAATGTGATTCATATTATTTGGGCATAAGAAAATGGAGATTCAAGATGATTAAATGTGATTTATTTATCATAGATATGAATAATGTGGATAGCACTATCCATATTACTCATATAAATTATAAATGTGATTTATAATATATAAGAGAGAGCTATTTGTAATTTACATTTGTTAATTAAATGTTAATGTGAATTGGATTCACATTGGAGAATTAATTGAAAATGTAATTCATATTTTATTTTGGGTTGTGAATGTGATTCATAAATTTTCAATGGCATGATTGCAATGTTCACAAAATAAATTGGATTTATTCTAGTGAAATAATTTGCAACAAAAGTTGTTGCAAATATTGGAGAAATTCATGGGATAATGGGATCTCATGGAATTGGTGGAAATAGCCATCTTCCTCTTAAGGAGAGTGGATGGCCACAATTCCTATAAGGAATGCGGTGGCCGTCCCCCCCCCCCCCCTCTTTATGGAAGGAGGCTACTCTCCTTCCTATTTCTTCAATGGAGATTGATTTGAATTAATTTACAACAACAACAAAGCCTTTTCCCACAATTAAGTAGGGTTGGCTACATGGATTCTTCGCCTCCATTCAGATCTATTTTGAGTCAATCCCGGACTTATATCCACAAAACTAAGATCCCTTCGTATGGTCTCTTTCCAACACTTCTTGGGCCGTCATCACCCTCTCTTAGCCGGCTCAACATCCCAACACTCGCATCCCCTAACTGGTGCATCAGCTGATCTTCTTTGCAAATGTCCAAACCATCTTAAGCGATTTTCTCGCATCTTATCCTCGATCGGAGCTACACCAACTTTCTTTCTGATTACATCATTCTGAATCCGATCTTTACATGTGTGTCCACACATCCACCTTAACATTTTCATTTCTGCTACATTCATTCTTTGCACATGTTTATGGTTCACATGCCAACATTCGGATCCATAAAGCATAGCAGGTATGCTTTGTAAAACTTACCTTCAATTTTAAAGGATTTTTCTTATCACAAAGAACAGCAGAGGCTCCTCTCTAATTAATTTAATTGAAATTAATTATTGTTGCAAATATTTTAGCAACAAATCATGGCCATTAAAAGAAACACAAATCAATGTGAGCCATTGGATTTGTGTTGTCCATGGATTGAGATCCATGGATCCCAAAATATTACAAATAGAAGGGCACCCCTTGCTCTTCAAAGTTACACAAGTTGTGAACAAAAATTGTCTCTCATTCTCTACACGCCCACTCTCTCTCATTGTGGTCGTCCACCATGGAGCCCTAGAGAGAGTCTCCATCGCCGCAGCGTCGTCGTTATGCTGCCGGATCGTTCGCTCGTAGATCTCTGTCTCCTCCAGTGTGCCTCGCTCGTGAAGAAGAGGTCGGATCTCGTGTGTCGAGATCAGGAGATTCGCCGCTTGGATCATCAACATGGATTGCGAGGAACACGTGTTTCATCAACGCGCTCGCAAGCGTCTCCTCCGTCGAATCGGACTTGAGACAGGAGGTCTCTTCGTTTAGAGACTCGATCGCAACCACGCTTCAAGAGGTAACCCTAATACTTGTTTGTGGTTTAGATGAAATGATCCGAAAAGTGTTCTTGGATCATGTGATTTCATCGCATGAAAAAAATAAATTCCGCTGCATCGAGCAACTAGTGCGACTAGTCGCTCCCGATCGCATACGATGCGATCCTCACGCTTCCGTGATGCGCTTAAGGATCTCACGATATCCTTCATGATTATTAAATCTTTTCTTATTGAGATTAAGAATATTTTTTCTCCTAATGTGAAAATTATTCGCACTGGCAATGCCTTGGAGTTTTCTACTTTACAATTGTCTGACTTTCTCAGATCTATCGGTGTTGTTCATCAAACTTCGTGTTCTTACACTTCGCAGCAGAATGGTGTTGCTGAACGCAAATATTGTATCTCTTCATGTTTTTTAATATATTCAGGGCAGACACTGTAGCGTGCTTCCCTCTTTTTGACTCAAAAGAACACTGGTTTAGGACCGATGCTCTGATACCATGTGAAGAAGAGAATAGACTGTTGTCTTATTCCATGGGTCCAGGGTTTCTTATATAGGCTGAAACCCTAGAGCGCAAAAAGTAGAGAATTACACATGAGTCCCTGAGGGTTACATGGCTCAATTAAATATAAAATACAATACCTCTACAAAAACTCACAAACATTAGAAATATACAAAAAATCCCAAACTCTGCGATACTGACAGGTTTAATGTGTCTTTTTATCAAATGAATTAAAAATATATAAAACAACTCTGTGACAATTTTGTGGTGATGCTACTAACCCCAGCTCTAACGTGCGTTGAAACATGCCATCAAGCGAACTTATTTAAGCCTTTTATTCACAGTTCAGACAGATTCTTTCTCGGATGTGACGCAACTTGTACAAGTATGATAAGATCTGGATTTGTCACTTCTATTTATTTTTAACTTCAATTGGTTTAGAGGTTTCTGTAGCCTTTTGTTATGCATTTGAAAATAAATATTTATTTACATCAGGATTACATGAAGAAGTGGATCAAGAGAATCATATCTGCGTGTCAAAATAGTAACAGAGGTATCTAGATATGGAACTACTGGTCCTGTAAGAAACCATTGGCGATTTCAAGACAATAAAACCATATATAGATTCGCCTAAATTAATTCCACGAAGTAATATGTGCTATATTTGTTTCAAGTGCCAGCCAACAATTTCCAGATCTTAATCTAAAACAATACTACCGAATATGATATAGTTCACTTCACTACCTTCAGAGAGCAGCATAAAATGGCATCTTGGTGATGCCACAAATTTCTCAACAAGGATTCTCCTGCCCCACCACCAGATCCCAAGAGGTCGACCCCTATATAACAACTGCCAAAATGAAAGCAACAATTAGAGCAGAAGAGAAAAATCGGCCATAATGCAAAAGCCAGCAAAGTATTAAGCCACTGTCTGCAAAGAAAACAGAAGATGCTACCACATGAAAATTCCAAGATCAGATCTCTTTAGCTATGAAAGCGAGAGTATAACTACCTGTAGCTTTGGCAAATCCAGTTGGCAAGTGTAGTAGCCTCCGGAGAAGCAAAATGGACTTTTTGGCCCAAAAGTAATCCATTACATGGAGTTAAAGCTAAGGAGACTCGCTGGACAGCAGAAACAATGCTCCTGATATACTGCCTCGCCATTATTGCAACAGTATCTCGCAAGTGAGTCTCATACGGAAATTGGAAAGCAATTGTTAAAACTGAACGGAAGCTGCCTCTATCGAAAGATTTTTCCTCCCCTAATTGATTGGAAGCCCGCCCTGTCTCCAGACTTGAAGCTAGATCCAACGTCCTTGAGGCCAACTGATTCTAAATGACACATCATATAAATAACAAGTGAGACAAATTGACACAAGCAATACTATGAACTTTCTTCTTTTTATGCAAAAAAAGGGAAAACACGCTAAGGTGTCCACTTCAAGTAGATTAAGTTTTATCTGCACCGAGAGATGTTGAAAGCTAAAAACAGAATGGAAATAACATATGCAGATTGCTGCATTAAATTCCCAAGAAGTATGTTCCAAAGATTTAATAGACGGGGGTATCCCATGTATAATGCAGTAATCCATTCACCAACTGAGATAGGGATCGGTGTGTCTATCAGATAACAATGAAGTCAGACTGCTACAAAATGAAGTCAGTTTAACATGTGTTTATCAAGTGACACGTCTAGCTCAGATTAATCAATCAACATACTGTTGGATTAAACATTTTTTATGGTTTCAAAGAAGATTAAATTTCACATCATAGACCAACTTTGATCATGAGCTTGATTGATCTTGCTTCCATATGGGAGTTCTCATTATTTACTGCGAGAATCACTACAAGAATGTCACATTAGAGACATTTTAAGAAAGAAAAGATTCAGCCGTAACAACAAGCCCGCCAATTGAACTGGAATATATAATTGTAGACTGAACTGGAATATGTAATTGCAGACAATCGACCATAATGTCAAGTCCATACAAAAATGGTGAAGTTTAGTTTCCTAAACAATGTGGATGCCATTCAAGTCTAGCCAAAAAAAATCATCGATTATTAGGGGTAAATGTTTTTTTTGAAACTGATTCCTCGAAGAAGAACAAAAAAAATCATCGATTATTAGGGGTAAATGTTTTTTTTGAAACTGATTCCTCGAAGAAGAAGAAAAGTACAGCAGACTAAATTTACATAAGGTCCAGAAGGAATTTATGCTTAACTGATCTCGACTCCAATGGAATAATTCGAAAGCCAGAAGGTAGAAGTTGGGCATCATCAGGAAAAAGCTCATCAATAGGAGCAAACACAAGTTGGAAGAAAGCCCCAACAGCTTTCTCATCTACGCCCGTACAAAGCTGCAATAAATGGAAAAGATAAACATGAGTTTTTTAGATGGTTAAGAAACAGAAAAAACAAAAATATAGGCTAGACGATGAAAAGAAACAACCATTCCTCATTTTGAGTTGAAGGCATTCCATATAAAATTAAGCACACAAATGAAGTAGGTTAATGATTGTGCATTTAATACAACCTTCTAAAAATGAATGTGTTTGAGAGGGGCTTACAATTGAGCTAGAACTTATGTCTGGTTGTTTTTATACTGTAGAAATTGTTTTGTGATTCTTAACCATGATAAAAATTCATGCTTTTATTTATATTTGAGCGAGCTTGGCTGCAGAAGAACTTCAGAGACTTGATCTCCAACCACTGGACCTCAGCATTGGTTTCGGGATCCGCAGCTTCACGGATGGCTCAGAAGTTGGCTTCTCTTAGGATACGATTGTGCGCCTTCAAGAAAGAGCTTAGAGACAGGAAGGGCATGTCGAGTAGAAGAAAAAGCGGATGTCCGTAGAATCGATGGGCTGGAAGACGGCAGAGATCTTTCAATTGACGAGCTACCAGCTAGAGCAGCAGCGTAAAAAATCATTCTAACCGAAGATAAGAAGAAAGCTATGGAGTGGAAACTGAGATCAGGCACTCATGGCTCAAAGAGGGTGATGCCAACATGGCGTACATCCATAGAATTTCCACTTGGTGGAGTCATCATAACTTGATCAGCTCGTTGGTGGTGAATGGTAGGATGGTTGAGGGTGACCGAGAGATGGGTCAGGCGATTGCGGGTCACTTTCCATTATTTCTCGAGGAGAAATGTTGATAGACCGTGGAGATGGTCTGGACAAGGGGAAACTCAACCTTCTGAACAGCATACGAGTCGCTTGGTGCACGATTTTACAGCGAAAGATGTGAAAGTTGCGGTATGGAATCTGAATGTTGATGGTGCACCTGGACCTGATGGTTTCAAAGTCTTTTTCTTCCGTGAGTTTTGGGAGGTGGTTGGTGGAGAAGTTGTGGAGGTTGCGCAAGAGTTTATCAGAGGTAATACAGGTTTTGAAAGGCTTAATAAGGCTATTATTTTCCCGTTGCCAAAGAAGGAGGTTTCTGAGAGAGTGGAAGACTTCCACCCAATTGCGCTTTCCAATACTATTTACAAAATTGTGGCCAAGGCCTTAAATGTCGGTTTCGGTCACCATTTCGGTATCGACCAAAACAGAATTTCGATGGAATTTCGGTGGAATTTCGACCGAAATTTCGGTCATTTCGGTCATTTTTTGTACTAGGACCCCCATATTTCGGTCATTTCGGTCATTTCGGTCGAATTTCGATTTCGACTGGATATCGATATTCGACAGAAATTCGACTGAATTTCGCTGAAATTTGAGGCCATGATTGTGGCTAAGGTCTTGGCAATTAGGTTGAACAAGTGTTCTAGATCATTTCATTTCACCTCTCCAGTCAGCATTTATTTCGAGAAGGCAAATTGTTGACAGCTTGGCGACTGCAATCGAGGTTATTATGGATTGGAAACGTCGTGATACAAAGGGTATTATTTGGAAGGTGGACTTTACTAAGGCATATGACATAATGGACTAGCGTTTTCTATGGATGGCGATGTCGAGATGCGGTTTCCCCAGCACTTGGATCTCATGGATGAAGCGATGTGTCACCACTGCCTCATATGTGGTGTTTGTTAATGGTCGACCTAACAGAGGTTTTTTCCAGCCATAGAGAGGAGTTAGACAGGAGTGCCCCTTTGCCTCGATGCTTTTTGTGATTGCAGCAAACGTTGTCTTGCATGGTTGAATAGGTGCAGTGTAATGAACTAATAGTTGGATACGTCGCAGGGGTATCTCTATTCCCTTGCTGCAATACGCAGATGACACCATCTTTTTTATTGAGGGCGGCAAGGAGGAGGCTAAAGATTTGGCTACAACGATGCAGCGTGAGATGGATAAATAGGGCCTCATTTCTATGTTTTATCCGTTATTTAGAGGCTAATTTTATTTACATTTATTTGAGTTGTCGTAATTTAATTTAAAATAAAAGAGATCGCCTGTGATCTCAAAGTAGTTAGTTTCCATTTGAATTTCAAATTTAGTTAGTCGGTTAGAGTCAAACTAGGATAAGTTGTTTTGAATTTGATTTGTAACCTCATCCCTCCTATATAAAGGGATGATAGGCTATTGTTTTAGACGGGTCAGCTTATATGAAAAATTGAGATTCTATCTCTATCTCCCTCTCTCTCTCTCAACGTGGTCTTCACGATTCTCTTCTCCAATATCCCTCGTTTTTCCGACAAGCTTTTCTTCTCAAATCCTCCAACTTCTTCTACCAAACAATCTCCACTGAACAAATTTATTTTTATCCGTCGTAAATTTTTATTCTGCATCGTTGATGCAGCGTGAGATGGAAAAATAGGACCGCATTTCTATGTTTTATCCGTTATTTAGAGGCTAATTTTATTTACGTTTATTTGAGTCGTCGTAATTTAATTTAATAAAAGAGATCGCATGTGATCTCAAAGTAGTTAGTTTCAATTTGAATTTCAAATTTAGTTAGTCGGTTAGAGTCAAACTAGGATAATTTGTTTTGAATTTGATTTTGTAACCTCATCCCTCCTATATAAAGGGATGATATGATATTGTTTTAGACAGGTCAGATTATATGAAAAATTGAGATTCTATCTCTATCTCCCTCTCTCTCTCTTTCTCTCTCAACGTGGTCTTCACGATTCTCTTCTCCAACATCCCTCGTTTTTCCGACGAGCTTCTCTTCTCAACCCCTCCAACTTCTTCTACCGAACAAATTTATTTTTATCCGTCGCAAAATTTTTATTCTGCATCATTTGGTATCAGAGCGTGGCCTACAGATCGTCCTCACGATCTGACGATCCCTCTCGTCATTCACGCAGAAAGTCCAACGGATCTCGCCCCAACGACCGTGCATGGCGTGCTGAGGTTAGACAATCACTATCGAATATGCTCCAAGTTCTTTCACAGAATAGAGAGTCATTGACGCGACAACTAGAAGAAATCATTGCCAAAAAGGCCGGTGAAACTTTCGTCCAAGTTCCTGACGAAGAAAGCCAAGAAAATTGCGCAGTCCTCAACAATATGCTCGTTGTCCCGCCGTTTCAGGGGAGGAAAACATCGACCTGCTTGCTGTCCAGGCGATTTCAGACCTGCAAACGCCACCTAAAACGACTCCGGCACAATCCACGACCCCTTCGCAGGTCCCCCTCACCATTACCTCATCTCCAACCCTCATCCTAGCCTCGATGTCAGCCCCACAACCAACCCCAACCACAACTCCTGCACTCGCACCCCCAGCCACAGCCGCGCCGCCACCACCACCCATTCCCGCTGCCCCCGAAACTGAAATCCCAGACCCACAGCCGCCGCAATAAGCCCCCCCTGTCGCCAACATCCCATTCAGCTGCCCCCGCGCTCCCTGGCAAGCTCCTAACCCTCATTCCCCCGCACCAACTTCCTTCCTCTCGCACCCCATCCCGCTGCCCCCGCACTCCTAGGCAAGCCCCCAACCCCATCGCCACCTGCCAACTTCCTTCCCCATGATAGTCGCGGCCGACCCCTACCCATCAGCCCCGCACTACGTCGCCATTTACAAGCCACAACAACCCATGTGGGCGATCGAGCTCCCGCCCTACCGCTCGGCCATGAACATTGGAGACACCCGCGACTCCGCTCGCGCCACGCCCCTCATCGCCACCGACCATGGCCTTCATGTTCAGACATCCACGGATCCACCCCGGCTTGCAGCTTCCCAGTTCAGGCCGCCACCGTCGACCCATGCGTCGCTCGTGTCGCCGACCTCGGTGTTGCCGTCGACGTTGCTCGAAGATGAGGAAAACCCTAACGCAGGGCTCCTCTTCAGAAGGATTCGTATCCCACCATATTAGGAATTTGAAATTATTTTGGGATATTTGCAGGAAGACCCCTCCTCTTAAAAGCTTTTATCCAAAGGGTCAATTGGAGGATATATTATGCTATGACTTCTATTTAAGTGAAGGGGTACGAAAATTGCAGAGACGCCCTCCAATTGGAAAGAACTACAAACGTAACGTTGAAAACGATCTAATTGAAAGAATTTAAAGCTACCATTTCAAGACCGAATTCTCCCACAATGCCTCGAAGATCAAGCAATTCGTCGGGAGATGAATTTTTCAAGCGGAGGAGAGTTGATGCAGCGTGAGAGGGATAAATAGGGCCTCATTTCTATGTTTTATCCGTTATTTAGAGGCTAATTTTATTTACGTTTATTTGAGTTGTCGTAATTTAATTTAATAAAAGAGATCGCATGTGAAAAGTAGTTAGTTTCAATTTGAATTTCAAATTTAGTTAGTCGGTTAGAGTAAAACTAGGATAATTTGTTTTGAATTTGATTTTGTAACCTCATCCCTCCTATATAAAGGGATGATATGATATTGTTTTAGACAGGTCAGATTATATGAAAAATTGAGATTCTATCTCTATCTCCCTCTCTCTCTCTCTTTCTCTCTCAACGTGGTCTTCACGATTCTCTTCTCCAACATCCCTCGTTTTTTCCGACGAGCTTCTCTTCTCAACCCCTCCAACTTCTTCTACCAAAAAATCTCCACCGAACAAATTTATTTTTATCCGTCGCAAATTTTTTATTCTGCATCATACAACATTGGAAATTTTTGGTGAATTATCAGGGCTTGTCTTAAACCATGGGAAGTCTACAGCAAGGTAGGAAATGTCGATATCGACACCATATCGATATGGTGTCGATACGGTATTTCGACGATATATCGATGATATATCGTCAAATATCGCCCATATCGATACACTTTTGTGAAGGAAAGACCAGAAAAGAAGCATATATCGTCATATTGATACCGATATCGGTCCCATACCGATACCGATATATCGGCAAGAAATCACGATATTTCATACCCGGGGACTCTATGGCTATCCCCTTTGGTCACTCAGAGGTTGATGTACAAGCGTTGTTATGAGGAGTTGAATACGGAGCGAGGCTCTCTACTAATCTGGTATCTAGGCCTTCCACTGATGGCGGATATATTTAAGCTCTCTAATCGGCTGCCTATCATTGAGAAGATGGAGAGAAAGTTATATGGTTAGAAGGCGGCATTACTATTGCATGGAGGACGATTGATGCTTGCAAAGGCGGTACTTTCAATTATTCATGTTGTCTTCATGTCCTCTCGTCTTCTCCTCATTGGCATCAGGCACAGGTTGGAAATGATCATGAGAAGATTCCTTTAGGGCAAGTCTGAACAGGAGGGTTCGGGGATGTATCTAGTTGATTGGGAGATTGTTACTTTATCGAAGGTGGCCGACGGCCTTGGGATATATAGGCTTTCGAAGTAATGAACGAGGCTCTACTAATAAAATGGGTCAATAGGATTTGGGGTAGAAGTGAAGACTTGTGCTGATGTCTCATTCGCAACATTTACAATACTGGTGTTCAAGACAATATGCCCTAACACCTGCACTTTCACCATTTGACTTTTTGGCAGGGGATCCACTCGATGATGCCTCAATTTTCAAGAACTCCTTAGACCAATCCTTGGTGATGGTAGATCTTTTGCCTTCTGGACATACAACTAGACAGGTGAGGAACTGTTAGCCTCTAGATTCCCCCGACTGTTTGCTCTGACCACTAATCGTGCTTCGAGGATTTTTTATGTTTGGTTAGATGGCAACTGGATGCCCTCATTCTTGACGGACTTCTCTTATCAATGCTGGAGGATTTCCTTCTACTCCCGGAATCCCACAAACAGATGGACAAACCAACAGAAGGTTGTGATCACTAGGTGTGGAAAGATATCTCGTTTTCAATTAAACGGGCTTATAAGCTGTCACCAGACCTCCACGCTAAGAACTGATGTTGTGGTTCGTGATTATAATTACATCTAGGAGTTAAAGCTGCCAAACAGAATTGGTTTATGCATGCGGTTGTTGCGCATAAGACAAATTATGACAAGGGATCATTATGCAAGACTCGTCACGGATGTTTCCAATAGATGTACCCTTTGTGAAACTAGCATTGAGATTGCAAAGCATTTTTCTTCCATTGTGCAAAGACATCCGTAGTCTGGTTTGAGATGGATGCAAGCTGGCTGGATCTCCAAAATCTGGAACGCTTTTGGGAGTCGCTTGTTGAAGCAAAAAACTGTACTAGAGAGGAGCTTCTACGACCGATAGCAACAATTTGGGTTATTTGATTAGCCAGAAATGGGAAACTCTTTTCTTCACAATGTTTTGACCGTGAGAATGTAATTTTCCATTCAAAAACTCTTCTTGAGTCTTGGCTACTATAAGTTCCTCTGTAATAGCCCTTCGTCTTTTAATATATTTGGGACGAACACCATTGTATGTTTCCCTCTTTTCGGTCTCAAAAAAAACATGCTTTTCTGTTAGTTATAACTATAATAATATCATTCTTGTGATAATAAAGTCTCCAGAAAAGCATGATAAGAATTCATGATTTTGTTCAATTTTGCAACATGATGGGGAAATCGATGGAGATATTGTTCATAGAATAAATGTAGGTTGGCTAAAGTAGAGAGGAGCCTCTATTGGTCAATGTGATAAGAAAATTCTTTTGAAAATCAAAAGAAAGTATGCAAAGCAGCTGTGAGACCTGCTATGCTCTATGGATGTGAATGTTGGCATGTGAGCCATAGACATGTGCAAAGAATGACAGTAGCAGAAATGAAAATGCTAAGGTGGATGTGTGGTCATACATGAAAAAATCAGATTCGGAATGATACCATTGGATGGAAAGTTGGTGTAGCTCCGATAGAGGATACGATGAGAGAAAACCGCTTAAGATAGTTTGGCCATTTGCAAATGAGGTCTGCCTATGCATCAGTAAGAAGATACGAGATTTGGAATGTTGAGCCGGCTAAGATAGGGTGAGCAAGGCCCCAGAAGTGTTGGAATAAGACTATCTGAAGGAATTATAGTTATTTGGATCTAAGCCCGAGAATGTCCAAAGATAGATCTTAATGGACGCAAAGAATCCATGTTGTTGACCCTACTTAATGTGGGACAAAGCTTTGTTGTTGTGTCAGATTAACATACAGAGACTGACCTTGTTCAGGACCAGTAGTTCAAATGAATTCTATAAAATCTTAAAAGGGGATGGATATATATATTTATGGAGAATAAGATAACCAAAATCCCTTTGTCAATCACCTACAATTTCTTTTTAAATGAATGAATTATTGAATTATTTATCTTCAATGATTTGCGGAATTAAATATCTCCACCATTTATCAGAAATTTATGAAAATAAACCATTTATCGTTATTCATAAAAACGATGAAGCCTTCTCCCACTTTAAATAAGGACAGCTACATGGATTCTTGCTCAAATCCATATTAAAAGATTCGACTATTTTTACGTCGATCGTCGGCTACCTACGCAACCCTCACAAGGAGGGATTTGAACCCTGATCTTTTGGGTGGTAGGCATACTGCACTACCACTAGATCATTTGTCGTTATTCATAATGATGAATAAATAATTATATATGTAATATAAAGAGAAAGCTTCTGTGCGTTTTCCTTTCAATTATGAGAACCATGCAAATGGAAAAACGTGCACAATATTTGTTTCTGTATCGGGAAGCTTTTATATAACTCATGTGAGCTACTAGATCATCAACAAGATGAGCATATGTTTGTTGACCGGAGAATGCAAAAAATGGCATTGACATGCTTTTTCTGGAGAACTTATTATTACAAGAATGATATCATTAGAGTTAGAAACGCATACAGAATTACCCAAAGATATTAGCACTTCTGCAATAATCAAGATCACAATAATAAAGTTCCGAACATACATAAATACCTGCAAGAGATGAAGATCTCTGGATAGAACTGCAGCATCTTGACTAACATACTGACCTTCTAGTCGAACAAATTCAAGAAACTGTACACATTTCCAAAGCGTAAGTATACACAAGATTACAAAATTAAGCAGTTTAACCTGCAATTGCTCTAGATTTAATGAAGTTAGTAACTACATGAGGTCTATTAATTTCCAAAACTCATACTTTTGTTTCTTGAACAAAAAAAAAGACTAAGGTGGTTGTAGGAAGAACAAATTATGTTACGGAGATTAAAGAGGGAAAGCGGCATGGAACAACCATTAAAGCAATTATAAAAGAATTTTGGTAGACATAAGATGTGCTCTATGTTTTCAAAAGATGAGAAATTCCATGCCAAAGGTCCACAATGCCAAAAGCACGGGCATGCAAGAAGCAAGGAGGTAAATTATGTATTAAAAAATACATGATTGCATACGCACAATTTTGCCAAAAAACTATAATAATTCAATAAGTTTAAATATAATATAAGACGCTTTTATCACAAATTAATGCAACACAATTTAATTCATATACGTTAAAAATCAAATAAGATCATAAAAATAGATATGTAGTGTAAAATTGAGTTCTCTGAGTGCAACGAAAGTTATCCATTAATCGATTAATATCTTAATGTATTTAAATAAAAAGTAATCAACTAATATGCACATACTAATCTATAGAGATTTGCATCAAAATAAGTAGACACTAATATAAAATCATGCGAAATGTCTATAAAATATAACCTTAACAACCTTCTGTGCTATAAAAAAAGGTGTACTACTATTACCTCTCTGAATGCATTGAAAACTGATCAGACATACAAAAAATCATTATTAAACTAAAAGGCAAACTGATTTTTATGATTTGTTAAATCAGATAAAAGTTTCACTCAAAAGAAAAGGTAGTTCATGAAGCTTAATGGCATCGTCTATATATAAAGCTGGTAAATTTCGGCAACATTTATACGCAATGCTTGATTGTAAGGAAGATGAAAGAAAAAAGGGAGCGAAGATAGATCTTATCCAAGAACAATGAATCAAGGATGATGAGGAAAAGGTTAATGGAGACGTTACAGTAAACAGGATGAATTGTTTTTGCAGGTTTATAATGTGATTGAGATTACTGATGAAAGCACGGGCCTCCATGAGCTGTGATTGTTATACACAAAAGCAAAAGGAAGTGAATGAGGTTATTTAATTAATTAAATCTGGCATTGATTTCCATAAGGGACATAACAAAGTTCCTGTATGTGTTTAGAAAACTTTGGAGAAGGCATCACCTAACTCAAAAAGAGATATACAATATTCAGCGCAGCATGAACATACCATATGAATATAGGAAATGTCATGATAAAAAGATGTCAATGATACTTGAGCAGAGAACAAGCCACATGAATATAGGAAAGATGCTAAGATAAATTTTACAATGTAGAAGGCACGTGAAACTAAACAAATTACAGGGATTTTGAATTGAGCCGTATTCCGAAGTTGAGGGAAAGGTGAAAGAACGGTAGTTCAAACAGATTCTTATGATTACATGATCAGAAATGGTTTATGTTTGGTAGAACTACAAATAATATACATTCCAGAACGATTGTGAAATAGATAAACAGGCACAAGAAAGTGAGGGTTTGAGAAGATGTATCTACGCAGGACCCTTTACATGAGGCGGGCAGACAGTTTGAGAAGATTCCCAATGACCCGGATATACCTATTTAGGGCTGGCTATTGAATCACGGCTCGATGAGCCAGGCTCGGGCTCGGCTCGATAAGGGCTCGTGAGCTTGGCTCATTAAGCTATTGAGCCGAGCCCGAGCCAGATTTTTGGGCTTGATAGCTTATCGAGCCGAGCCGAGCCGAGCCCTGCTCAGCTCGATAGCTCAATAACGGGCTCGATAAGGAATATATATATATATATATATTCTATTTGTGAAACTTCTATGATTTTTATTTTTATTTGTATTAGTTTTGCAACATTGTTAATGGTGGATTGTGTGTTTATGTTGTTTATGTAACAACAATGTTGGGTGGACTATGTTGTAGATTTGGATTTTCTACCTTTTATCTATGTTAATCTAGGTTATAGTTAGATATTTAGTATTTTTTTTCTTTTTTATTAACAAGCAGAATGTTCCAATATATATTATAATTTAACTTTTATATACAACTCGGATGGTGGCCTATTGGTAAGGTGGGTGATCTTTAAAAAGGAGGTCTCGAGTTTGAGCCCAGGCAAAACACTTTTTCACCAAAAAACACCTATTTCCTTAACGAGCCTGAATAGGCTCGAGCCTAGACCAGGCTCGATAAGAGGCTTGGGCTCGATAAAGGGCTCGGCTCAAGACTTATCGAGCCCGAGCCAACTCGGCTGGGCTCGATCGAGCCCGAGCCCGGGCCCAACCCTGGCTCAGCTCGTTAGGCTCGATAGCCAGCCCTATACCTATTGCAATTCAAAAGAAAAAGTGTACTTATATCGTGCGCAGACGAAGGAGTTGCTAAAAGAATCAATATGCGGGACGGGAAGGGCGACGAAGGTGGCTGGGTTGTCGTGCGCAAACGAAGGGGGGCTACACGTAGGAGAGAGGCGCATCACGCGAGGGCCTTCTCCAACCCGTTCGGGAAGGGCTGCTTCTGATGTGGGTCCCTATCGCACTGGGCCCGACATTGTCGGGAGCCAATGCGCTGCTTCCGATGTCGTTGCTACTCGCATAGGAGCAACTCCTGCCTGTTGAACCGGTGGACCATACAAGACGTTGTGCGGTGCGATAAGGGCACGATGGTAGGGGAAAGGCGGCGGGCCGGGGGAGGCACTTTTCCGGGGCACGTCCGATGTGGGTCTGGTCTCGGCAGCTCTGTTCAGAGGGGATATTGTTCAATTGTCGCCGTGGCGCGTTCTGGTGAGGGGCTCGAGGAAAAGGATTGCATGGAGCTGCTTCAGTGGTCTAAGGAAGGTTGGACGAAGTTGCGTTGGCGTCGTCTGAGGCCTACAGATGGCCTACTACAGCCCAAGCCGTTGGATCGGATCCAAGTGAAGGGAGTTCCTATGGTCATGCGTGGGCTCTCGACCATCTGAGAACTGTTGGGGGGATAGGTGGAAGTTGTCGATGTCGAGTCCTCGAGATGTTGCCCAAGGGAGTCGCTGGACCCTGTCTTCAAGGTGAAGAGTCTTGCTCCGGAGTTGTTGGGGGGAGAGGTGGTGTCGGTTGACAGGGAGAAGCTTTTTCATAGAACTTGCCTCGGTGGAGTGCGAAGCTGGACGTCGTATCCGGGATAATCGA
Source organism: Ottelia alismoides (assembly GCA_037367405.1). Taxonomy (NCBI): domain Eukaryota; kingdom Viridiplantae; phylum Streptophyta; class Magnoliopsida; order Alismatales; family Hydrocharitaceae; genus Ottelia; species Ottelia alismoides. The sequence goes on from JAZKJV010009840.1 coordinate 111,150, forward strand.
AGATGGGTTGCTGAGGCAGGGGCTCCGTCGGGAGTCTGGAGACTGTGGTCGCCTGGAGACATAACGGGACGGTCCAGTGGGCAAGCGGAAAACGGATCGGCACATTCAGCGGGGGCGTACCCTCGTAATCCGTATGCGATCTGTTTCGGGACAGTCAACCTTCCGCTTTTGGAGAAGCGTTTCGCTTCTCGAAACCCTTCACTCGCGACGGGAATTCTCCCTTCAGCTGACGTGGGGCTGAATGTGCTAGAGTATTCCGGAGGACATGCCTCGCCAGTTGGAAGGGCGGGCCCATCGGACCAGACGGGTCAACCCGCCCGGGAGGGGGGTTCGGGCTCCGATTGGGGGGTCCTTGCAGCGAAGAGCGGGTCGGAGGATCCGCAGTAGGTATGAGCCCGGCTACGCTTCCAACCTCTTCATTGGCAGGTCGTCTGGGCGAAGGGTTTGGAAAGCACTGTCTGAACCTTTCATCCTCGAACGTTTCTCGGGTGGCACGATTCTTGGTGGGGGGGAAGGGGAGGGCGGGGGTGGGTCGTCGAGGGGTAAGGAAGGATCGAAGGGGGGTGTAACACCCGGTTTCCAATAGAACCCGAGCTCGATCCGATTTAGGTCCGATGAACCCAATAAAGTTGTTGGTCAATACCAAACAACTTAAAACGATTAATTGATCGTGAATCAAAAGTCGTTCGGGTGAAATCGACCAAAAATCGGTCGCTTCATAAAGCGTGCCGTGAAAAAGCCGCGACGCAAATTCAGAAACCGCGAAACGAACCGAGACCATCATTAGATCCAATGATACAAAACCAATGGAATTGACCGTTCGTCAATCGGAGGTCGTTTGATATTTTTAAATCATAAAATTTGATCTTAAACAAAAACTGTATCCGAAAATTTCGGTTATTCAGAACCCGATCGGAAGTATATTAATATTATACTCATTTTGACCGTCGCTAAAAGACGATCAAATCGAAATGTTTCGTGTCGAAAATAGAAGTCCGAGGTGCGCATACGGTAGATTTTTATTGTATGTTAAACAAAGAGTTTTTTAAAATATATATATATATAATTTTGGGATTTTATCACTTGTGCCCCTCCGAGATCTCGCAATTTCAGTTATAACCCTATCTTTTTGGTAATATCAGTTGTGCCCCTCACTTCTTGTCGTTTTATCAGTTGTGCCCTTTGGGTTAGTTGCCGTCCATCCACAGTGCAAACGGACGTTAACTTTGAGGACATAAGCGGCATTAATTTTTAAAATAAGGTTTCATGGTCATTTTACACCTTCTTCCCCATCCTCTTCTTCTTCCTCCTCTTCCCCCATCCTCTTCCTCCTCCTCCAACCTCCTCCTCCTCCCTCTCCGCCCCCGCCCATGCCCCGTGCTGCCCAGCTCCGCCCTGAGCTCCCCTCCCCTCCCCGGCGCCGCCCTCTGTCGCCCCGACCTCCCCCTATCCCCTGCGGCCCCTCCGCCAGACCTAAAGGGCACGGCTTCATGCGGAGTTGGAACCGGACATCCTCTGCCTCCTCTCGTCCGAGAGCAGCTTGGCAAACTTGACAAGCTCGTCCTGGTTGGTTAACCCGTTCCCCACGGGCTCGTACTTCCCGTTCTCCAGATTGACCCTCGACAGCGGCTTCCTCAGGAGGTTCCTCCCCATCTGCACCAGGTGGTTCATGTTCTCCTTCGTCGATAGATCCATCAGGGTCTCGTTCCCGGTCAGTGTATCGTCCTCCAACCACCACCATCGTATACTTGTTCATTTTTTTTCAATAGCCACTTAAAATGTCCTGTGAAATTATAGAAATATGTACCTGAATACGAAGATAGTTTCCCTCAGATTCCATTGCCTGGAAGAGGAGGGAATTGTGGAGGTCGACCATGTCGCCACTCGCTTCCATGATGATGTCGAGGAGGGGGGTTGCACCCAAGTTAAACAGCCACAGCAGAGCTCCCCACTTGGAAGCCGTCGGCGCGTTGTACCTGGCCTGCTGCTTCGTTGTTCCGGTGCCGAGGGAGAGCACCAGGAACCTGCTGTAATCCGGTGCCGAGGGAGAGCACCAGAAAGGTGATGGTGGGGTTATGCACAGGTGTTTGGTTACTCGATGGGGATGTGGGTCGTGAGCTCAGAATTACGGACGACAATGGAAGCGGGATGGAGATGCTCCGTGTGGGAGATGGAAGAGGAAGCACATGTCCTCCGAACACATGTGTGAGGTACTCGCTTCTGTTCCGCTTACAGGAACCCCCCGACATCCCCTACCCCCTCGACATCGCCGTTGACGTCTGCAAGGTGCCCCGCCCCCTCCAGCCCCCTACGGAACCGTCGACATCCCCTGCCCCCCCTCGCCAGAGTACATGTAATTTCAAGTTTTACACGGACTATATATGTAAAAAATCCAACTGATTAATCATAATACCCCATAATACCCCTCTTAACCATACCATGGTTTGAGTAAACTATGGTTATTTCAAATTTTTGACGGTCAATCTGACGGAAGGGCACAACTGATGACGGAGCAAGAAGTGAGGGGCACAACTGATATTACCAGAAAGATAGGGGCATAACTGAAATTGCGAGATCTCGGAGGGGCACAAGTGATAAAATCCCTATAATTTTTAAACTCTGAACTGCACTGACACTGCCGTTGGAAAAAAAAGAGAATTTTATTATCTCACTAACATCCTCCACTTGCTCTCCAATTTTTTTCCACTTGGACCTCTCTTCTCTTCCATTTGACCAACAACTAAGAGCCTCCTACCCATATATATAACACCTAAGTCTCCTCTAACATAGCCGTAACATCCCTTCCTATTTCTTCTCTCCAATTTCCATCAAAAAGGGAATCCCCTTCCCCTTTTCTGCTGCTGTCCAGGCCTTAATCAGCAATCACAACTGCTGTTGCATCTACAACAGTTGGGTTGCTGCCTCCTCCAACAACTGCCAACCACAAGTGGCAGTTGCTGCTGCACTCTCCAACAAATTTCTCCCCTGGAACTGCTCTCAATCTGCAGCTGGAGCCTCTGATTCAACCAATTTCCACATGCTTGCAAGATATTCTTCAAATTGAAGGATCAAAAAGGTACAATCCCTAGCCATCTCCATTTGCTGCCATGCATGTACCCTTCTCATTCCATCTTTTCCCTCTAATTAATTGGAATGGTTATATCAGAAGATACTGCTGGAAATTGAGTTCTTGGTTGTAGAATCATTAGTGTTGTGGCTTCCAATTGGACATATATACACATACCTAGTCTTTTGGCTTTGTTATATAGATGTGGCTTGTCTATATCATATATATAGGATTACTCATATACATGATTTATTACATGCTCAATCTAAACTGGTGGAGATTCATATTATGTAACAGGATTTTCATAATCAAAAATCTAAACTGGTGGAGATTCATATTCTGTAACAGGATTTTCATAATCAAAGTAGTGGTAGTTAAATTTTTTAAAAAGCAATGATAAATCTTCACGTGGCAATTTCCATGGCTACAACTATAAAAATCCATATTATAAATCTTTGTTTAAAACATTCTTTTGAGCAATTCGTATAATCTAAGGTAAAAAAAAGAATATGTTTTTATTCACTACGACCAATATGTAACCAATACCAGTTGTACGATTGAATGGATGAACACAGTGATTATTTTGTTTATTGAAAATTTTAAATATAAAATATGCACATGTAATAACTAATGTTAAGTTTATGTAATATTCAAAACAGCCATAGTTGAAGGTCCTTTTATTTGGTGTATTTATATATAAGGGGATTTATGAGTTGGCACACAACCTTTTACACATAAAAACTCTCCTAAGGATTAGGAGCATTTTTTTACTTCGTAAACCAGCGTTACATGAAAAAAAATGCTATTATATATATGTAAATATATATCCCTCCTACTGTAGAATATATACACACTGAGATATTCTCTACGGTCTGATATAATAAATAGATTTATTGTCACGTAAATATATATATACTTAAACAGTAGCTATTTTCACTTATGAAATTTTGATTTATAATAAATGTGTCTGTTTGAAAGTTGATTTAAAAGAGTTGAATATATTGATAAGGGCTTGAATTTCTGTCTCGAAATTCATTTAAATGAGATTAAATGTAATAATTTAGTTCGAAAATAAAATATTATTATATATATATATAATTATATAGAATTTTATTGAATATACAATGCTACTGTCGAACTTTGAAATTTAAACATTTGCTATAAATTCAATATTTTAATTAAATATACTACTTCGGTTTCATTCACTTTTGAAAATCAGAAATTGTCGTGATAATACCCTACTCACACCGGATGTCTCATAATTCTATTAAGTAGGGCTAGGAAATGAAATTATGTTGTATTTTGAAAATAATGCTTGACCTATTGATATCAACCTTGAAGGAGGTCGTCGATATAAATAACCCTAACCATTGTCCTAAAATACTACGATGGTGAGTTGACTAGCTTGATAATTTAACCTAAGATTCCAAATCATTGCTTGTGTAAGTAATGAGTTAATGACTTTCTTTCAACTCTTGGTGCGCAATCAAATCAAGGAATTTTAATAACATGTGTTACTATGGAATCTGGGAAATACTTGAGTAATAGTGCCGGTCATAGTGACCTTTGCACCTGACCGTGCGAGGGTGCGGTGACCCTCAACTGGAAGGGAGAATAGGAAGCCCAGTTTGGGCAGCGGCCGAAAATGCGCGGGTCTAGGATCCCAGTCCCTTCACGGTTTTTACGCGAGCTCGCAGTTTTTTTACGCCTCGTTGGGATCCCGACTTTAGACCAGTTCCGCTGACCCTTTGTTTTAGGATACCCAGGCGGGGGATCCTCAGTTTTTCAGTTTTACGTACGAGCTCGGTTGCCCGTACTAGTCGGGCTGTTTTCTAGAGCGACTTTTCCGGGAAGTCTCTCTCACCCGTCTCAGTGGCGTAGTTTGGGAGTAGACCTATCCCTCTATTGGACCGTCCTTCCAACTAGAGGGCGAGACGGAAGAGCCATTTGTAGGCTTCTTCACCGCTTGAGTTTACTTCGCCAACAGACTTGGCGATTCTATATCTAGATCATCCATATCTACATCTACATCATCTGGAGTTATATCTGAAACATTTGAAGCTAAGAATTGGAGAAGTTACGATCAAAAGTCGTGTTGATGGGAAATGCCAATTCACTAAACTTAAAAATCTAAATAAATCAAGAAATATTTTCAATCTCAACTTTTCCACCATCACTCTCAACATGATCTCTGAAGAAAATGATATATATGCTTACCCTCGTATACTCATGAATATTTAACTACAATATAAATATGTCATATATGGGAAATGTTGGGTTATGGGACAATCATGAGAGATGCTTACAAATAACTTGAAAAACCTTTTTACTTACGCAAGTAGATGTAAATAGTGCTTATTCCACATTTCTACTTGCTCTCTTTTGCACATTAAATTACTTGTTATTTATTTTAAACTACGGGTTTGTATTCACGTTTGTGACTCCTCTTCTTCCTTGCACGCATGGCAGGCAAGAGGCCTGTTGATCAGCAGCTGTTCATGTTTCCAGGAGACAGGGTATACACCAGACGGTATGGTTTATTTTGTCTCAGTTTTTTATTCACATTATAATGTAAATGCTATCTCTTCTATAGCACATTTTGGGATATATTGTAAGATACTTGTTCATGTTGTAAATCATATGGAAGTTAATGAAATAATATTTGGTGGCATTTGTCTCTATCAACTTGTGGTTATGTATGTGGATGTGAATGTCATGTGAAAAATTAGCCCCACGAAAAATTTCCCTGTCTTTTTGTAGCTTATGCAATTCGTATGTGAATGAAATGCCGCGAAAGTAGCGTAAACAGGTACCCGGATTCTAAGGGGTTCACAATTTGGTATCAGAGCAGTGGTACCCTGATACGCACATTCGTAGTATTACAAGTCCGATCGCATTAAGTTCTCGGATAGCGGCAGTCTTCCGACTTGTCGTAAGTCCGAAAAGGAAAATATGACATTCATATTCAATTACCACAGAAGTCACCGATTTCATTAATTTTCATATTATATCCCAAGAAGAGAAAAAGCATATATGATAAGTATCTGCGAATAGCCCGTTCAGCAGCTACTATGGTAAAAAGCAAGGTCTCAGTCTTGAGCCGACCTTTCCATGTTTCATTTGATTCTGGAGTGACACATTCTTTCCTTGCTTCGAGACTCTTTCTTCACCATATCACATCCGAGGGCCAGGTGGCCAGTTGTTTATCATTTCCCTGATAGTCAGGCACTTGCCTGTACTGATTGGTGGTCACGAGATGATCGCAGATTGTCTACTTCTGCAACTTGATGAGTTCGACTTGATTTTGGGCATGGATTGGATATCCGCTCATCATGCACATGTTGATTGCTTTAGGAAGACGGTCGTTTTCAGGATTCCAGATCTACCCGAGTTTACTTTTAAGGGTACTGTACATGACTCCACCATGGAGTACATTTCAGTGTTGCGAGCCCAGCGACTTGTTGATCAGGGTTGTGATTCATACCTTGCATTTGTGCGGGAGGTATCTGATCAGGAGTCGATGACACAGGACATCCGAGTAATATCAGAATACCCTGACGTGTTTCCTGATGAGCTACCAGGATTACCTCCAGAGAGAGAGATCGAGTTCGAGATCACATTGCTATCAGATACACAACCGATCTCTATGGCACCATATCGCATCGCACCAGCTGAATTGAGGGAGTTGAAAGTGCAGTTGCAGGAGTAATTGACTTGGGATTCGTGAGGCCGAGCACTTCACCTTGGGGTGCTCCGGTTCTATCTGTCAAGAAGAAGGATGGATCCATGAGGTTATGCATCGATTACAGGTAGCTGAACAAGAGAACGGTGAAGAACCGATATCCTTTGCCACGTATCGATGATTTGTTCGATCAGCTTCAGGGATCTTCGGTATTTTCGAAGATCGACCTTCGATCAGGCTATCATCAACTGGGAATTCGCGAGTCGGATATTCCGAAGACAGCCTTCGGACTCGCTATGGACACTACGAGTTTGTGGTGATACCGTTTGGACTCACCAATACACCTGCGGCTTTCATGGATATGATGAACATGATCTTCCGTCCATACTTGGACAAGTTTATAGTGGTGTTCATCGATGATGTGCTCATCTACTCACGGTATGAATGGGATCATGTGAATGATCTACGGATTGTTTTGGACACATTGCGAGAGCACAAGCTATATGCCAAGTTGAGCAAATGTGAGTTCTGGTTATCCCAGGTCTCATTTTTGGGGCATGTCATTTCTGGAGCAGGCATCGCAGTTGATCCTGCAAAGATAGATGCAGTTATGTCTTGGGAGCAGCCCAAGACTGTCACTCAGATTCGGAGTTTCCTCGGATTAGCGAACTATTACAGACGCTTTGTCAGCAGATTTTCACGCATTGTTCGCCCTCTGACACGGTTGACGCAGAAGGGAGTTCCATTCATTTGGGACGATTCATGTGAGCATGCCTTCCAGACACTGAATGAGAGATTGACTACAACGCCTATTCTTGCTCTTTCTTCAGGCACTCAGGACTATGCAGTCTACACAGATGCATCTGGAGAAGGTCTAGGAGCAGTGTTAATGCAAAGAGGACAGGTGATTGCTTACGCATCACGGCAGTTGAGACCGCACGAGCGGAACTACCCCACACATGACTTGGAGTTGGCGGCAGTTGTCTTCGCCTTGAAGATCTGGCGTCACTACCTATATGGGGTGAATTTCGAGATCTTTACAGACCACAAGAGTCTGAAGTACATCTTTGATCAGAAGGAGCTGAACATGAGGCAGCGCAGATGGCTCGAGCTGCTAAAAGATTATGATTGCACGATCTCTTACCATCCTAGTAAGGGAAACGTGGTAGTTGATGCACTCAGCAGGAGAGCGCATGCTGATGGTACGGCGAACTGGCTATATAAATGGGATACGCTTGCAGCTTTGAGCGATTGGCATCCTCAGGAGAGCGCATCCATTTCTACCGTCGTGCCTCCACGATACAGTAGTCTTTGGGATCGTATTGTAGAGGGCCAGAAGACCGATCCTTGGATCCGAGATAGATACATGCACCCCATCAAGGATGAATTTGATGACTTTGTTGTGATGGAGTATATTTTATGGAAGGCAGGACGGGTCGTTGTACCCAATGACGAGCAGCTTTGCAGAGACATTCTGGATGAGGCACACAGTTCACGGTTATCTATTTATCCAGGCAGTACGAAGATGTACCGTGATCTGCGCCGACATTTTTGGTGGGATGGGATGAAGCGCGATGTGGCGCAACATGTCAGCAGGTGCATGACATGTCAGATGGTCAAGGCTGAGCACAGGAGACCACCAGGATTACTGCAGTCTCTCCCCATTCCCGAGTGGAAGTGGGAGAGCATTTCTATGGATTTTGTCACAGGTCTGCCAAAGACACCGGGTGGACATTATTCCATTTGGGTCGTTGTTGATAGGTTGACCAAGTCAGCCCATTTCATACATATCAACACGGCTTACACTCCATCCAGATTGGCCAAGATGTATGTGCAGAACATCATCAGACTGCATGGTATACCACGAGAGGTGGTGTCCGACAGGGATTCGAGATTTACATCTCATTATTGGCATCAGTTCATGTCAGCACTACAGACAGGGCTGAAGATGAGTTCTGCATACCATCCGCAGACAGACGGGCAGAGTGAGCGCACCATTCAGACGCTTGAGGATCTACTTCGCGCATGCACTTTGGAGTGGAAAGGGTCCTGGAAGGACCATTTGCCTTTGGTGGAATTCACGTACAATAACAGCTACCTTCCAGTATTGGCATGGCACCATTCGAAGCCCTATATGGGCGGAGATGACTCACACCTCTCAGTTAGCGTGAGGTAGGCGATCATGCTTTATATTCCGTAGATCTCTTGGAGGAGACTGCGAGAACTGTTGATCTTGTGAGACGAAGGCTTCTGACGGCACAAAGCCGCCAGAAGAGCTATGCCGACCGTCGGAGAAGAGACTTGGAGTTCCAGCTAATTCAATTATTTCCTCTTCATCCATTCAATTATGACGTGTATATTTGTTAAACTTAATCTCACATACTAATAAAACTCATGTAAATACAGGTCGGAGATTGGGTATTTTTGCGAGTATCTCCCATGAAGGGAGTGCAGAGATTCGGCGTTCGTGGCAAGTTGACGCCACGATATGTTGGACCGTTTGAAATTCTGGCTAGAGTGGAAAGGTTGCTTACCGAGTAGCTCTTCCTCCACATCTTTCTGCTATTCACGATGTCTTCCATATATCCAACCTGAGGAAATATGTGCACGACCCTCAGCACATCATCAGTTATGAGAATCTAGACGTGGAGCCAGATCTGACTTATGAGGAAAGGCCAGTTCAGATACTTGACTATGCTGTGAAGAAGCTTCGCAGCAAAGAGATTTCATTGGTCAAGGTTTTGTAGTATCGTCACGGAGTCAAAGAGGCGACATGGGAGACCGAAGAGGACATGCGGGCACGATACCCGCAACTTTTCTGAGGTAAAAATCAAAACAAACTTTAAGATATATGTTAAAATATATTGCTTGTTTTCTCTTTGAGGTTTTTATAGGTTCAAAACCCTTTGAAGTTTTTATGGCCATATGTGATTCAAACAAGATACATGATGACCTTAACTCGAGTCTCGAGGACGAGACTCCCTTTGAGGTTTTATATTTGTAACACCCGGTTTCCAATAGAACCCGAACTCGATCCGATTTAGGTCCGATGAACCCAATACCAAACAACTTAAAACGATTAATTGATCGTGAATCAAAAGTCGTTCGGGTGAAATCGACCAAAAATCGGTAGCTTCGTAAAGCGTGTCGTGAAAAAGTCGCGACGCAAATTCGGAAACCGTGAAACGAACCGAGACCGCCATTAGATCCGATTCGACGATACAAAACCAACGGAATTGACCGTTCGTCAATCGGAGGTCGTTTGATATTTTTAAATCATAAAATTTGATCTTAAACAAAAACTATATGAGATGTTTCCACTTTCGAGGGTATGGGCCCTTCCACGGGTGCATTCGGACCATACGCCGATTCTATGGTCGTCGGGCGAGGATCACCGACCAGATTCCTCTTCCGTTTTTTACGAAGTTGGCTTCTGGAGGGCTTCAGGGAGATGGTGGCAAAGCAGTGGAGGGGGTTACCGCTGAGGGCTCGGCGGTTTCAAAGTTGGCGGCAAAACTCATGGCTTTGAAGTATTTTCTCACGTCCTTCGCGAAGGAGGTAAGGAAGAGAAGGAGAGCGAAGAGGGTGGAGGCCCAAGCTGAAGTCGCTAGATTAGACGGCTTGGACGACGCGAAAGGACTTCTTGATTGCGAGATCAAGGAGAGGCATGACCTTCTTGAGGTCTTATTGCTTGAGGATAGAAAAGAGCATGGCCTCAAATTTCAGCGAAATTCGGTCGAATTTCTGTCGAATATCGATGTCCAGTCGAAATCGAAATTCGACCGAAATATGGGGGTCCTAGTACAAAAAATGACCGAAATTTCGGTCGAAATTCCACCGAAATTCCATCGAAATTCTGTTTTGGTCGATACCGAAATGGTGACCGAAACCGACATTTAAGGCCTTGGAAAAGAGGAGGTTGAATGGCGGCAAAGATCCAGGTAGAAGTGGCTCAAAGAGGGGGACGCCAACACGAGTTTCTTCCATCCATGGCCTCTAGGCGATGGAGGCGGAACTACATCCACAATATAGATGTGGAGGGGGGCGTACTTCGGGAGAGGCAGCGATTGGGATTTGCCTTGAGGGGGCATTTTGTCGACGCCACGTGGAGTAAGAAAGGGAGCGGGTGGGGGTGGCTGGGGACCGGCGTGGAGTCCTTGTCGACTGTGCAGGCTGAAGGTCTTTTGTCCCCGTTCTCGGAAGAGGAGGCGAAGCGAGCGGTATGGGACTTGAATGCGGATGGTGCTCCAGGCCCGGATGACTTCCCGATGCTGTTTTACCGAGAGTTCTGGGATCTATTGAAGGAGGAGGTAATGGATGTGCTGAATGAATTCAGAGAGGGAAATAGAGGGTTGGAGAAGATTAACCGGGTGCTCTTGTTCCTGTTACCCAAGAAGGAGATCCCTCTGCGTGTGGAAGACTTCAGACCTATTGGTTGTCCAACAAAATCTTTTTTTGACTCAAAAGAGGGTGTGCTCCCAAGTCGGGAGACACCCCAAATTCTTTTTAAAGATAGAAGGATGCATTACATTAGCGAGATGCCCAGAAATTATAAAGAACCGAACAATGAGATACAACATTCTCAGGGTAGAATCTCTGGTTCTTGAAAATCAGATTATTTCGCCCAAGCCAAATGGCCCAGAGTACCGCAAACGGCTTGGAACAGTCATCCGACGCAATCTACCTCATTGCTGCAAAGTACTATGTACTAAGCCTTCTCCCACTATTCAAATCCATGTTGAAACCTAACGCAACCACTGCAAGAGTGGGATTTGAACCCTGGTCTTTTGTGTGGTAGACACACTGTACTACCACTAGACCTCATTGCTGCAAAGATTTTGACAAATAGATTGAAGGGTGTCCTGGACTCGGTTGTGCTTCAGGGACAATCCGCATTCATCCCAGGGAGGCAGATGACGAATGGTTTAGTGATGGCTTCGAAGATCTGCCTTGATTGGAAACGAACGAAGGCGAGAGGGACCCTTAGGAAGATTGACTACTCAAAGTTGAAGGCCTATGATTGTGTTAACTGGAAATTCCTGTAGCTCTCCTTGCGGAGGAGAGGTTTCCTTGATATGTGGGTGAGCCGAACGAAAAGATGCGGCACTACCTCGTCCTTCTCTAACATGGTGAACGACAAGCCAGAGAGCGGCTTCTTCCAACCGCAGCGTGATGTGAGACAGGGGTGTTCGCTTGCACCCATGTTGTTCGTTCTGGTAGCGGATGCTTAGGGGGTTCTATTCAGGAAGGTTGTTGAGGTGGGCTGGTGTGAGGGATTCCGTAAGGAAGACATCTCCATCCCTTTGTTGCAATATGTGGACGATGTGATCCTCTTTCTCGTCGGCATAGAGGGTCAGAATACTAATGTGGCGCATCTGGTAAACATTTTTGGAGAACTTTCGGGCTTGGAGATCAACAAGACTAAATCGGCGATTATTCCTTTTGGGTTGAATGAGACGGACCGAGTCGCCATAGCAGGGATAACGGGGTGCTCTTTGGGGGAACTCCCCATCCCTTATCCGGGACTTCCTTTAGTGGCTGGGAGGCTCAAGAACGCTGATTGGGATGATGTGGTTAGGCGGATGGAGCAGAGGTTGGCTGGGTGGAAAGCGGTAACCTTATCGAGAGGGGGACAGTTAATCCTTCTGAAGCACATCCTCTCGGCGATACCTATCTTTTTCTTCTCTACTCGGCTGATGCCGGCAGGGGTTAGAAGAAAGGTGGAGTCATTGATGAGGAGATTCTTTTGGTCTAAAGGGAAGCAACAAGGCCCAGGTATGCACCTAGTAAGCTGGGAGGAGATCACGAGGGGGTGCAATGAAGGTGGTCTGGGCATCCGGGATGTGGAATGTATGAATAGGGCACTCATCGCCAAATAGGTGATCCGCATCTGGGGACCGTCTTCGTCACTGATTGCTAGATTGATAAGGAGGATCTATGGAGTTAGAGGTGAATTGCTGGCAAAGAGAGTGCACTATAAGTCCACGCTTTGGGTCGGGATCCAGGAGGTCTTGCCACTGTTGACGACAAGACTCAGATCGAAGCTAGGAGATGGTCGCCTTTTCAGATTCTTGTGTGATGACTGGACTAGAGAGGGCACGTTGGAGGGCAGATACCCATGCCTTTTCCCTTTGGCGGATATGAAGGAGACCACTCTCTCGCAGATTGTGGATGCGGGAACATGGTCACCACAGTTTCTGGCGGATCTCTTCGACCAGCGTTCGGAGGAATACCTTAGCATCTTGGCGGATCTCTCTCCACCAGGAGACTTCTCGTAAGGCAGAGATCACTTCCAATGGGCGGGTAACAAATTCTCTGTGAAGAAGGCTTATGGAGAGCTGAGGACGTGGGTTGAGGATCAAGACGGGGAGCTGTGTCAGGACATGAAAATCGTGTAGGCGACAAAGATCCCGAATAGAATAAAGATTTTCCTTTGGGGTATGAGACGGGGCCGTCTATGTGATAAAGCACGGAGGGGGCAGTTGTTCGGACTGGCAGACATGCAGTGCAATGGATGCAGAGAAGCGGAGGAGAATTCAGATCATTTATTCTTCAAATGCCCAGAGTCTCAACGGGGTTGGAGAGAGGTGGGATTAGCTTTGGTGGAAAGCGAGCAGTCATCGGATTTCTGGACGTCCATCCGGTCGACCGACGCAAATTCTACGAATGATTGCTCGAAGGCTTTTGCGGTTCTCTGGGCCATCTGGTTCTGAGTGGAACGATTTGATATTCAACAACCAGAGGTTTTACTTTGAGAACGTTGTGGCTCACTGTAATGCGCTTTACAATTTCCGGATCTTACGATAATATCCGGTATTGTACTATAATTTATCTTTAATGGAACTCTCTTGGCGGTGACCCCCAAAAGGGGGGTTAACCCGTTTTTCATTCAAAAAAATACCTCATATCATCTTGCTTCATGTGTCTCCTTCGATCGCTTGACAGGAGAACTCAAGATATTTGCAGTTACAATGTGACAATCAAGCTGCCACATTTATTGCAAACAATCATGATTTTCATGAAAGAACGAAGCACATTGAAGTAGACTTCCATTATACAAGAGACATGATTCAGAAGGGTTTGATTTCTACCTCTCGTATCAGTTTAGGAGATCAAACGACAGATATCTTTACCAAGACTTTGCACAGAGGACCGTTTCAGAAGTGCTCTTCCAAGATAAGCATGATTGACATCTATGCTCCATCTTGAGGGGGAATGTAGAGATATATTTATGTTTCTGTACTTTTTCTTTATTTTATTTCATTATATCTGTCTTATGTAACTTACCCATAGAGCCTCAGAAAAAATGTAATTTACCCATAGGTCTCTCCTCTATATAAGAGAGCCTATGGTTCCCAGGAATAAACAATTCTTCTCATTCTTTTTTCCAACAATGGGTAAGTGAACCCCATTCGCAATGACAACCTATCAACCGAGGAATAAAGACATGTAAGATCTGAACTGGTCTCTATCGCCACACAGATGGTGAGAAGCACCAGAGTCCATGATCCATTATGTCATAACGGTCCTGCTACAACTGGTAAAAGCATACGTGATACCTGAGGATCTCGAAGAGGCTCTAGTAGCAGCTGCAACATCTGTAATAGTGGTGCCGACAGCAGGAGTCTTGATCTCTCAGGTACGAGACAATATCGTCAAGGCGTGGATCTGCCTGAGGAGCCAAAGTGTCTGGAGGCTCAATCTGCTCTGCCACTCAAGCCCACGTGATATCCATGCTTCTGATAGCAATGTGTCCTCAGAGTGTTATGGACAGCGATAGTAGGTGCAAGGGTCATGTTGACGTCCACCCCCTCTGCCACGGTGACCACACCCTCTGAACTGTGTAAAACCTCCCCTATCGTGAGATGCAACCATAAATGAGGAGGTCTATGTGGTGGCAGTGGGTGGAATAAGGAATCTGTTGAGGCGACTGTACGCCTCCTCAATAGGAGGTATTCATATAACAAGTACATCTAATCATAATTTTTATGCATCACAATATTTTTAGCAAAAAATATGTTATCTTTGATACTTTAATGACAATTATAGTCAATGATTCAATTTTTGAATGGGTAGAAATTTAGTAGATAGGTTTATGAAATTTACATATCCTTTCTTTCACGTACTTATCTTCATAATTTCATCATATATTACAATGTTATATATTATATGTATGTCAATTTAGATAATTTTATCAGTAATTATATTTATCATACTTTTTGTAAGTATCTTCCTATACAAACCGAGGCTTACGCCTCGATGCTACGCCTCGTCTTGCCTCCAGGGAAAACGCCTCATTCCGCCTTTCATTTTCTCAAACAACCTTGAGTATATAAACAATCTCCACCCTGAATTGAATCCTCGAAGAAACTTTGCCAAGCTTCACTGTGTGCAAGATGATTAAAAGGGTTAGAATAAGATATGAATCTAAACGGAACCTCTAATCAATTGGGATCCAATAATCTCTACCTTAAATAGGATTCGAGGCATATCTAACAAATCCCCACCTTGTTTAAATCCTCGGATAGCAGAACTGCTCCAAATCCAGATAGTAGGACTTAAGGCACTATCCTCATAAAGCAAAATAACCATTGCTCCAAATCCACATAGTAGGTTTCAAGCATTATCAACAAGATAGACTCTTGAATTGAATCCTCAAATAGCAGAACTGTAACTGTTAGACTCCATTGTTGCCTTCCCCTCCAAGGGTCTAGCGCTTGACTGACTACCAAAGGCTGAACATATTCTTGTCGGTGAACTCCTCGATCTTCATATTGTGCAAGGCCATCTTGCCTGATGATCATGAAGGAAGCTGATGATATGATACCTCATACCAGTTTGTTGCAAATAGTGGAAGTAGAGGGCACACAAACAATCAAACAAGCAAGCACGAAGACACGCGTATTTACAAGGTTTACCGTAACTGGGATACATCCTTGGTGGGGGCGGTAGATCTCTCTCAATATGGTGGAAGAACTGGAGTATAGAGAAATTATTAGAAAAACTAACCCTATGAAGGTTTATATAGTACTTCCTCCCATGCAAATAAATCCTAAAACAAATAGGATTTCAAATCCTAAAGCAAACAGGACTTTCAATCCCAAAAAAATAGGACTTTAAATCATAAAGCAAACAGGAGTTTGAATCCCAAAGTAAATAGGACTTTTTTGCATGCTTCAATAGGATTCAAGGTATATCAACACTTTCATTGGTGGTCAAGAAGATCGGAGATGGTTGCGGTCATGTCGGTGATCGAAATGTAGAGTACAAAGAAGTTCATAATTCAAATCCCATGTTTGTTTGGTATGCAGACTATGTTGGCATAGAAAACGCGTAATCGAATCAGGTAGACAACATCAATTATACCAAATTGAGGAAAGAACGAGTTTCCGAAGAGGCGAGAGATGCCACTTCATTGAAGCAGGATGCAGAGCTGCAACTCATTCCTAACTATCAAGCATTCGATTCCAACCTTTGCATGTGAATACTTCTCCAATTTCTCCTGCTTCTTCCAAAATGTTCTAGAAGGTATATGACCTCCAAAACTCGAGCCAACTTCCACGACCATTCCTTCAACTTGAGTGTATCATGAAGGAGGAGTGAGTAGATTGAAGTAGAATAAGTAAGTGGCTTTAGGAGTTTGTGTGAAGCTCTAAGACAATGTTTAGGAGTCTATTTATTGAAGAGGAGGGAATCCTAGAAGATGTCCAAAAGTAGGTGACTCTTGTGGAATGGAAGGGGTTCTTTAAATGAAGAGGGAAAAGAAATGACTTTCGAACACCGCCCAAGAGTTGCAGTCATCTGGAAGTAGCCTTCAACTATCAAAAAAGACCAATAGCTAGAAAAATAGATGTCCAAAAATAGTCGAGGGGACCAAAATTCAATCGGATTGGGGTTTATTATTCGACTTGGTAAAGAATTGACTCAAATAACGAACCAACCTTAGAAGAAGCTTTTGGGCACACTTAATCACTTAACTCACCAAGAATTGCAGACAACTGAGAGTCAAAACAATCGACTAGCTTGAGCAAGCAATCGGATGAAACTCCTTTAAAAATATTAAACAATATCAATCAAACAACACATTACTAATTTGGTTAAACCTAACAAAAAAACATAACGATTTTGTGAAAATGCCAGCTAGTTGGTCAAGTGTCCCTACAAAGTCAAATTCAATTTCTCCTTCAAGAAAATTTTTCTGAGAAAATGAAGATGAGCATCAATGTGTTTTGTTCGTGAATGATTTACGGGATTCTTAGACAAATCTATAGCACGTGTATTATCAAAGAGAATTTTGACTTTATCAAAATGTAATCCTTAGATCTGATAGAGTCAGTTTCATCCATAGAACACGTGAGCATACAAATGAAGTGGATATGTATTTGAGTAGGAGTACGAACATTGCACTCTGGCTGAAGATGATTTCAAATATTTGGTATCAATTTTGTCATATTGATGCAGGAACTTGATGGAGCTAGTGCCTATCAGATGAATGCATGAATTCAAGTCGGTAGAAGTGGAGAAATGCTTCAACTATTTTTTTGGGATAAGTATACTATTCGTGAAGTAAACGGCAAATGCTATAAACTGCAATAGACATGTCACAGGACTTAACTTCACCACAGAGGGCACAGAGGGTAGTGGATCGTTAACATAGACGTGCACAGGACATTGTCGCAAACACAAGTACTCAAGTCAATATGCGGTCAAACAACAAGTGATCGAATCCATAATCACATTACCAAGGAAATAGTTGGTTCAGTGACAAAAAAAAGATTTAATGAGGAAGCATATGCCAAATTTTTTGGACATGTGCAAATAAACACTAAATGTCCCATTAAGTAATATGAAATGATTGAACCATAGCCTGGGCCTGGAAAGAAGAGTGAGGAAGACCAAAGAAGTGTGAGAATGATCCATAGCTAATATGACCACAGCTTTGGGCATGTCTCAGATTACACCTCTTTGGGGACTTTGAATCATATTGTCTACTCCAGTTAACTTGCAAGAAGGATAGACCATCTTTGATTATGTCAGTGGGATACAGAAACATGAATGGCTCTGTTTCAGAACTTGGAAAAAAACCCAGAAATTACAGTTTTTTTCTCAAGACTACGCGAAATCAAAACTAAAAGCATTGAAGGATCGCAAAGCCATGTACCTCCTCATTCTCAACAGTGTGGGCAAGAGGCATGATGATCTGGTTCCCAGTAAACTTGATAGACCTCATCCCCTGAAATGAACATGATTCAGCCTTCGAAGAAGCAGCAGAATAAGCATCAATGTTATTATCAGCCCATTCCGAACGATGTTCTCTCAGGAACCGGATAAGAAGTGCTGGAGGTACATCCTGTATGTCAATTAATTAACACCAGCAATTGTTCATGGAGCATAAAAAGTCACAGTAGAAAGTATTATGAAGACTATTTATGTATTCATTAATCTATACAAGTCAGAAAGTCCAAAAGGTGCAGCAAATTACAATGGGAAATAGGAAAAGAATAATAAAGAAGGATTTATTCAACATTAGCTCAAGCTGGACTCAAACCCTGCCTATGTGAGATTTTCCTTTCCATAGCCAGTCCCCAGATCCAGATGGAAGACTGATGTAGGTCACCAGGAGCTCTACAGTGCTACGGCGCCTCTACAGGTGCTCCAGAATATTTATCCCGGTTTAACACAACCACGTCAAGTTATAACTTTAGAAATTGTGGAATCAAAGAAAAAGAAAACAAAGCAATAAACATAGTGTGGAATGCTTACGTTTTATGTGGAACCCTATTCCAGAGCAGAGCAGGATGAAGCTGTGGGAGAACAGCCGCATAGGGCTAGATATAACATTATGCTTCCAAAGTAACAATGGAGGCTACATAGACCTATAGGTTCCACATGCCCCACCCTTTTCGTGTTTCCAATATCAGTACATGTCGATTCTCTCATCTAACCAAGGGCCTCCAAAAAACCTCAATAAGGATCCGCTCCGATACTCAATGATGGGAATTTTTATCAATACAACAACAACAAAGCTTTTCTTCCCACAATTAAATAGGGTCAGCTACATGGATTCTTTGCCTCCATTCAGATCTATCTTGGATTAATCTAGGGCTTATATCGAAAAAACAAAGATCCCTTTGTATAGTCTCTTTCCAACATTTTTTGGGCCATCCTCGCCCTCTCTTAACCGGCTCAACATCCCAAAACCCGCATCTCCTAACTGGTGCATCAGCTGACCTTCTTTGAAAATGACCAAACCATCTTAAGCGGTTTTCTCGCATCTTATCCTCGATCAGAGCTCCACCAACTTTCTTTCTGATTGCATCATTCCGAACCTGATCTTTACGTGTGTGTCCACACGCATTTTCATTTATGCCACAGCCATTCTCTGCACATTTCTACGGTTCACAGGCCAACATTCAAATCCATAGAGCATAGCAGGTCTCACGACTGCTTTGTAAAACTTTCCTTCGACTTTTAAAGGGATTTTCTTATCACAGATAACAGCAGAGGCTCCTCTCCAATTTAGCCTGCCTGCATTTATTCTATTAGTAACATCTCCATCAATTTCCCCATCATTTACAAAATAGATCCCAGGTATCTAAAAGAATCTCTCTTTTGAATGTGATCGTCACCAATCTTCACCTTGATTCCTACACCATTGCTTCCATCAAAGGTGCACTCCATATACTCAGTCTTAGCCCTACTTATACGAAATCCTTTAGTCTCTAATGCATGTCTCCAGACCTCAAGCTTCTCATTTACTCCATCTCTAGTCTCATCAATCAACACAATATCATCAGCAAACAGCATACACCAAGATATCTTATCCTGAATGAGACTTGTCAACTCGTACATAATCAAAGTAAAAAGAAATGGACTGTGTGGAGAATAATGAAAAGATGAAAGAGCGTGATTTATTCAAGAAGTCTAGGGGTCCTTATATAGGACAGAACCCTATAGAGCTCAAAGGAGAAGAAAATACATAAATGCCCCTAACAGGGTTACAAGAATGATAATTATGATCCATAGAATATACTCCTAACACATAGAATATACTCCTAACACTCCCCCTCAAGTTGGAGCATATTTATCAGTCATACCCAACTTGGAAAGAATCCAGGAAAGTCACTTCTTGGGTAGTGCCATTGTGAAGACAACTGCAAGATGAAGGTCAGTGTTGATGTGAGGAGTAGTAATCCTTCCAATCCTGACAGCATCAAGAACAAAATGACAGTCAACCTCTATATGTTTGGTTCACTCATGGAACACCGGATTCGTGGCGATATATGTAGTAGATTTGTTGTCACAATATAGTGGAATAGGAGTAATGACAACAATATCAAGTTCTTGCAGAAAAGTTAATAGACACGTGATCTCACAAGTAGCTTGAGCCATCGGCGCATCGCCCTGTACTCTACTTCTACACTGGATCTAGATACAACAGTCTGCTTCTTGCTTCTCCAAGAACAAGATTTCCTCCATAGCATAACCTGTGGTGGAGCGCTGATCCTCTGGTGAGCTTGCATAATCAACATCAGCATATGCAATAACATTGAGGTACCCATTTCCCCATAAAAGAGGCCACACCATGGTGATTCCTTCAAGTATCGTAGAATCTGAAGAACATCATGTCAGTGACTGTAACAAGGCTGCTCCATGTGTTGACTAACTCTGCTCACTGCATAGGAAATATTTGGTTCGGTGATATTAAGGTAAAGAAGTTTGCCAACCAGGCTTCTGTATCGAGTAACATCTTCGAAGATAGGATCAGAGGATGTGAAGTGTTTCTTAAGATCTGCAGGAATACCAACGGGCTTGCATCCAAGTAATCTGGCTTCAGTAAGAATGTCCAGACAGTAATTCCTCTATGAGAGATGAAGACCTCTGTAGTGCATAGTACTTCTATGCCCAAGAAATATCGTAGTGGACCAAGATCCTTGGTAACAAATACCTTCTGGAGGAAGGCCTTGGTCTCTAGTATCCCTTTCTCATCTTTACCTGTGATAACCATATCATTCACATAGAGTGCAAGAACAACAGTACCAGTTGTTCATCTTCTGACAAATACAGAATAATCAAAGGTTGTTCTCTGGAAGCCAAGAGTGGTGATCTCTGCAGCAAGTCTGTCGAATCATGCCCTTGGGCTCTGTTTTAGGCCATATATGGCCTTGCGAAGTCGACATACACACTTCTCCTCGACTTTATAACCCAGAGGGTGCATCTGCATCATGTACACTTCCTCATTAAGATCAGAATATAAAAATACATTTTTCACATCTAACTGAAAGATAGGTCATGCCTTATTAGCTGTCACAGAAAGGATAGTCCTTATTGACCCCATGCGTGCAACCGGTGAGAAAGTCTCAAAGTAATCCACTCCATATGTCTGTGTGAAGCCCTTTGCCACAAGACGAGTTTTCAACCTGTCAATCGACCCATCTAGTGATTGCTTGGTCATGAAGACCCATTTACATGACACAGGTCTAGTCCCTTTGGGACATTGCACTAGATCCCATGTCCCCCTGGAAATGAGAGCATCCATCGCTTCATCCATGGCCTTTCGCCATCCTGAATTCTGCAAAGCACTATGGTGGTCTCTAGGAATAAAAATAGTCATGAGAGCATCTGCATATCATCTGTCTGTGCAAGATAAACTAGCAATAGAAGTGAAATGAGACATGGGATGAGAAGTACATTGCTTTTTACTTCTGCGCAAAGCAATTGGAAAATCTTGGTGATCATCCGGAACAACATTGGAGGGGACACTTGTAGAAGGCATATCATCTTGGAAAAAAGAAACAGACAAAGGAACATCTTGTGGTGAAGATATTTGTCGGCGTTTATAGGCAATGGGTGGAGGAGGGAGATCCAGAGGGATATCTGTAACAGATTGAGTGAAGAATCTGGTCTACTCAAAAAAGGTTAAATTTGCAGAGATATAATAGCGATGTCCAGTTGGATCATAACACATGTAACCTTTTTGAGTACGAGAATAACCGAGGAAGATGCATTTGATTGCACGAGGAGAAAGTTTGTCTGTAGTGTGAAATATATGAACAAAAGACACACATCCAAAGATTCTCAAGGGGAGAGGAAAGAGTGACTCAGTTGAGTGAAGTAGAGAGAAGGGGGTTGATCCATTTAGGTTTGGAGATGGAATTCTATTGATAAGATGAACAACTGTCAAAACGACATCACCCCAATAGGTCTTGGGAACCTTCAACTGAGTAAGGGAGCGGGCAATATTTAGGAGATGTCTGAGTTTTCTTTCTGTTATCTCGTTTTGTTGGGACGTATATGGACAAGAGGTTTGATGTATGTGTTAGAAAATCGGAAGCGGAAGCGAAACATGAAAAAGATAAATAAGAACAAGAAGAACAGCGGGATTTTACGTGGAACCCTACTCCGTGAGGAGCGGGATGAAACCACGGGAGAAGCCCTCAAAGGGGTGTGTCTTCTATTCACTTTCTCAATGAGTACAGGAGGTCTGGGGCTCCTTATATAGCCTCTCCAAAGCCTCCAAGTCCCACCACTAGACGATGTGGGACTAAACACATGGATGGGGTAAATGGATCTCCTCCAGGATCCATTTACCCTGTTACAACTCAATGGGCGCATACAACTTATGCTCCAACACTCCCCCTCAAGCTGGAGCATGCAATGCTCAGCTTGGACAAACAGACAGAAACTTAACTCAACGCTACAAGACACTACGGACAATATCAACCCAACGCGCACATTGCTGCAGTCGAGGACGTTGCTTCTCATGCCTCGAGTCTGGACTGTGAGTCAACTGAAGACTCGTAACCTGACCATCGAGTCTGAACTTGCGCCTGAAGTCTCCTCATCGGAGAACTGGGTCTCTCCCATCTGGCTCAGAGAATGGTGCACTGCTCTGGTGTACCTATGATACCACATGAAAACCCCTGCCCTCAAGGGAATGGTCCTCTGCTCTGGAGTCCCTATGGCTCACATGAAAACTCTGGCCTGACAACAAGACGAATGATGGGGACCTCTGACAATGATGGCAACTTATGCTCATCTGACAATGACCGCATACTCATGCGTGTCTGAAACTGGAGACTCGGAAACAATGATCGTCGAGTCTGAACAACTGTAGAGTCTGATCAACTGGCTGGTCTGGAGACTGGCATCTGAATCTGGAATCTGGATCATGAACAGACCTGTGACTCTACATAACACTCCCCCTTTCTCCCATACTTGTCGGAAAATGAACTTCGATTAAGTTGGGAGAAGACAAGATAAATAGGGGTAAAACAAAACATACTTGCAGCTTTTCATCATTTTTTTAATAAGCCGTCATTTTTTTTTTGAAAACATTTTTTAAGCCGTTGACACTCTTTTTTTTTCAGCTTTTGATCATCATCATTCATTTTTAAAAAAAAATTGCGTGCGGCTTTTTTTTTAATGCACGCGCCTTTTCTGATCTTCCTTTTTTTTTAACATTTGCGATCCCAATTTTTTTTTTAATAACGCTGGGCCACTATGATTTTTCCAACCCACTATTGGGCTTCTCTCCCCTCTCTCCCTCTTTTTTTTTAATCTGACCCCCATCATCATTTTTTTAAGCCGCCCGGCCCACTTGGGCTTACAGTAACAATAGATAATTTTTTAAAAAAAAATGGGCCATCGGGAGTTTCTTTTGTGCGTCACCTAGGATTCCCAGGGGAATCAAATAGCGCCGCATGGCGCATACCCCCCCGGGGTTTTCTTCCATACGCGCCGCGCCGCCAGGAGAGATCGATCGGAGGGAGGAGCGGCGTCACCTGGGGGAGACGCGGTCGCCTGGAGCGAGAGAGAGGGAGGCGGGGCTTGCCGTCTGGGCGGGTTTCTCCTCATGGAGATGCGCTGAAGAAGGGTTGCTGCCTAGGTGCGCCCTGCTCGCGCCTGGGGAGGCGCCGCCATTTGCTTGGAAGAGGGGAACGAGGAGCTCTGCTTTGTTTGGAGGGGCGCGATGCCCTGCGCACTTGAGGAAGGGGCTTCGCGCGCACGGCTGATTGCGTGGAGGAGGAGCCTCGCCGGCATGGGCTTCTACTTTGATCTTCTTTACACGATGATAGGCGCCGCCAGAAGCTGCGGCATGGGAGTTCTTCACACGATGGGCTTCGGCATGGGAGTTCTTCTGGGTGCAGCATGGGATGCCTGCGAGGGAAGAGGGCGAAGGGCTCCGCCTGGATTGCATCGCCTGCGCAATGGATCTTGCCAGAGAAGGGTTGCGTCGCCGAGATCTAAGGGCTGCGAGGGCAGCGGGCCTGCAGCCGCCTGGAGAACGTGACCTGAGAATATGCCTGTGTTCTAAGGCATTGGCACTACCGCCTGGAACAAATGGACTGAAGTTGATGTCGGAGCCGCAAGGAGGCGATCTGGAGATTGTGACGAGACTTAGGGTTTCCAGCAGAAACCCTTCTTGTTGAATCATTCACGATCTCCAGAAATACAATGATCTATCTTTGAACTATGCAAAAATTAGGGTTTCAAAGAACCCTAGAAATTCTTGAACCAAAACTTGAACCATACATAATCTTCAAGAATAAAAATCGATTCTCAAATCGATCACAAAATATAATCGAATAACATGATGAAAACCCTCGAGAATCGCCCGCTCTGATACCATGTTAGAAAATCGGAAGCGGAAGCGAAACATGAAAAAGATAAATAAGAACAAGAAGAACAGCGGGATTTTACGTGGAACCCTACTCCGTGAGGAGCGGGATGAAACCACGGGAGAAGCCCTCAAAGGGGCGTGTCTTCTATTCACTTTCTCAATGAGTACAGGAGGTCTGGGGCTCCTTATATAGCCTCTCTAGAGCCTCCAAGTCCCACCACTAGACGATGTGGGACTAAACACATGGATGGGGTAAATGGATCTCCTCCAGGATCCATTTACCCTGTTACAACTCAATGGGCGCATACAACTTATGCTCCAACAGTATGCATCCGTGGGAGGCAAAGAAATCTGTTAGTTCATGTTGTGTGAATTACAGGGCATTATCAGAACGGAAAATTCGTATACCAGAGGAGAAGATATTCTTGACATAATGAAAGAAATTTTTGACAATTTTACTAATCTCCGAACGCTCTTTTGGAAGATAGACCCAGGACGACCTACTATAATCATCAACAAAAACAACAAAATACTTGTGTCCACTCAGAGTACGAACCGGACAAGGTCCCCAAATATCACAATGGACTAAGGAGAAAGGAACTTCACGACAAGGCTCAATACGAGCGGGTACGACACTCGATGATGTTTCCCGAACTGACATACCTCGCACTCAAAAGGCTTAAGCTTAGAGAGTTCAGGGAACATCAAAGAAAGAGCATTGGCAGACGGACGACCGAGACGAAAATGCCAGAGAATAGGATTAGCAGAGATTGACAAAGCGCCAGCAAAACTGGAGTCAGAAAGAATATCAAGATAATAAAGACCATTCTTCTCATGTCCCCCACCAAAAATCTATCTCGTCCGGATGTCCTCAAAATAACATCAAAACTCATCAAATATAACTCGACAGTTAAGCTCAGTGCACAGCTTGTGAACAGATAATAGACTAAGAGGAAAATCAGGAGCGCGGTGAATGCCAATAAGCCGGAGTTTGGAGGAAAACTCCATGGTACCCACATCAGTAATAGGAAGATGGGCACCATTACCAACACGAACAGTCTTCACAACGGAAGATGGCCGTGAGGAGGTGAGAAGACTATCTTTGCCCGTCAGATGAGTTGACGCACCCGAGTCGATGATCCACACAGGAGCAGAAGTAGAGGCAGAGATGGCAATTATACCTAATGTAGTGGCCAGACTAGCGGTAGGAGCAGAAGTAGGAGTGTCACGAGCAGAGTTTTGTAATAATTGTCGAAGGCGAGCATACTCATAAGCACCAAAGGAGGTCTGACTGTCACTGGAAGATTGAACATGAGAGGTGTCCACAATATCATAGGTACCATCGTAAGAGACGGCTTCATAGGCGATGTTGGCATTGAGAGGCATGCCAAACTTTGCCCAACAGCGTTCTGACGGATGATTCAGACGTCCGCAATGAGTGCATGGTGGATAGCGGGCAGTAGTAGGATCACGCCCACGACCGTGACCTAAGTCATGTCCACGTCTAAACTCACGGCCTCTAACACGGCCTAAGTCACGACCATGACCTCCTTAGTAGTTCGGGCATCCTCTAGCAAAATGGGTTTTAGTCTCAGCAGACATAGGAGGTGAAGGAGACTTAAGTTCCTGTAGTCGGCCAAAGATGGTCTCAAGAGAGGGTAGAGCTGCAGCAGTCAGAAATTTATCCTTCATCAACTTGTATCGTGGATGTAGTCCTGATAAGAAATGATACACTTGCCATTTTGCGTGTTCTCCTATATGTTTGTCACAAGTAACAAGCAGGTTGGTAGATAAGAAGCTCCTCAAACAGGCCGGTGAGGAGTCGATAGTACTCGATAAAGGATGCATCTCCTTGATTTGCAGACCAAATCCGTCTATAGATATATAAGAGTCTGGACTTGGTTGTCTTCTAGGAGTAAGTATTCTCAAGGCTCACCCGCATCGCCTTTGCAATTTCCTTGTAGAGAAGATTAGAGGCTGTATTCGGATCGACATTGTTGGTCATCCAAGTAATCATCTGACAATTGTCTACGTATCAGGTATCGTAGTTCTTTTCTGTTTCCTTGGGCGAATCTTTAGTAAGAACATAGTTCTTTCGCTGACCACCAATAAACACCATGAAGGATCGAGACCATAGTACATAGTTCTCGAAACCTTTGAGTTTGATAGAAGTGCCCTGGATCATCACAGAGGAAATTGTGTACGAGGGCTTGGGTTCAGCAGATGCCATGGTGACCGCAAAGGTCAAGAAAAGTCTTTCCATCGCATCAACTATCTCCATCGATTTGCCAATCAAAGTCCCAATATTCCAACTGCCTATCTGCAACTTTCTTTGCAACCTCTTTCGGACTAACTTCTTTACCCGCATGCATCCATCATGCGAGAACCCTTGCAAATTTTGGACAGCATCTGGGTGACGATGCAACGGAACTAGCTTATTCATTCGAGAACCCTTGCAAATTTTGAACTACATTGGGGCAGCGATGTAGCGGCCCATGCCAACTTCTCATTGCAGTCTGGCGATGCAACGCGTCGCAAGTAGGGAACGTCCCAACGAAAACTAGATGTTTGCTTAAATCCATGTTTAAAAGATCCGAACGATTTCGAGATAAATTCCTAAATAATGTTCTTAAAAGAACACTATCTAGGAATTTATCTGAATAGTTTCGAGACAAATTCCTAAATAATGTTACTAAAAGAACACTATTTAGGAATTCATCTCTCTTGCGATGGCTGTCGGCTACCAAACGCGCAACCCTCCTCAACTTACCCAGGCTTGAGACAGGTCATGGAGTTTTATTTATAATAGATTTAAATAAGAATATTGTATTATTACCATGGGTGGGGACTTGTACATATTGGTAACCCCTAGAATGCAATTTTATATCTCGTGTCAGCCAAAGCGCATTGGAATGACCCAGGCCTAGCCCAAGTACTCATGGGTCAGGCCTCGACTTAGGTTGTTTTTACAAGTTAATATGGGCCCAAGCCCAATCTGTAGGCCCACCTCCATAAATATGCTTGGGTTGGGTCATAACAGGTCCAAACCGACCCGGCTCAATGCTCATCCCTACTTCCAATGCTCCATCGGGCTCAGCAGACATCGTGGCCTCTACATACGCCAATACTTCAGCCATAACATATACCTTTACTAGTTGTCATGGGGTAGATCTCTCAAAGTGGATCATGGATTTAGGTGCACTCATCAGCTATGTAGAGACAGAGCTCAGTTCACTTCTTACAGAACCATTTCGCCTGGCAGGACAGTTGTTATTGCTTATGGGATGCATTCTCCTGTTAAAGAACGTAGGAAGATACAATTGAAACAGTCCATGCACCTGCAGAATGTTCTTCATGCTCCTAATTTTCCAATGAATTTATTCTTTGTTAGTCAAATCACCAAGGATTTACATTACCATGACATCTTCGATTCCTCTTCTCTTGTGTTTCAGGATATACCTACGGGCAGGATGATTGGATGTGGCCGTAAGCAAAGGGCCTCTACAAACTAGTCTAGATTTTATATGTTGGTGCCCACTGGGCTAATCCCCGCTTATACGTGGCATCTTTGATTTGATCATCTTCCTCTACAGAAGTTGTATAGAGTCCTTGCTGAGATTTCTTCTAGATCTACCTTTCAGTGCGAGACTTGCCAACTTGGGAAGCAATATTGTTCTATTTATCCCAAGTCGTTAGCATTCATAGCCTTAAATTTTGACGAATCTTGACTGAGATTCTGTCAAAATTCGGTTTCGTGGCGGTACCGATCGAAACCATATATATCGCTTTCCAGGATTTCAACCAAAATTTCGACCAAAATTCGTTCATTTCGGTCCATTTCGACCAAAATTGATCATAGATTTCTCGGATTTCGGTGGAAATGACTGAAATTTCAGTTCATTTCGATCCATTTTGACTGAAATTGTTCTAGGTCACTATATGTCATTCCTAGGCCACTAATTGATATTCATAGGCACTATTTGGTCATTACATGAAATTTATAGGTCGTTATTTCAATCAACATTGCAATATAGACCACTATTCCAACCACCATTTGGTAAAATAAGGCCATTAGGGTTCCTCTTTAAACCCTAGAAATATAATGTATACGTTCCCATTCCATCTCACAAGTCACAAGTTCACAACACAACTTAAGTCTTGGAGAGCCAAGTTTCCAAATTCCAAGCAAGGTGAGTTTTTACCATCTTTTTTTCCATAACACATCTTTTTTTAACATACTTGGAGATGCCAAATATGTTTTTTCATCTTTAAATGCTAGCTTCATAATCTTCAGGGTTCAAAATCTTTACATAACCATCTCGTTATATTTGCCTAGGCAATCTTGGAGAGCCAAATATGATTTTTATCATTTGACTGCAACTTCATATAACCATCATCTTATCTTTGTATTAAAAAAATGTCAGTTTGTTATGCATCTCATGACTAACATGCTAACAAACCTGTTAGAATACTCAGATGATTATTCCATAGAGCCCCCGGGTCTCTTATATAGGGAGAGAGCCCTTGGGTAAATTACAGTGACGTACAATATATCAATAGAAATTGTGAAACAGTACGCAACATAAATAAGTCTCTACACTCCCCCTCAAGATGGAGCATAGATATCTATCATGCTCAGCTTGGAAGAACATCTCTGGAAAGGTCCTCTGAACAATGGCTTAGTGAATATGTCCGCAGTCTGGTCCTCTGAACTGACATGAGACGTGGAAATGAAGCCCTTCTGAATCATGTCCCTAGTATAATGACAATCCACCTCGATGTGTTTTGTTCTCTCATGGAAGGCTGGATTGTTGGCAATAAATAATGCTGCCTGATTATCACATTGAAGGTTCATAGGCAAGGGGACATCGACATTCAGATCTTCTAAGACTGCTTTAACCCACATCATTTCTGTGCTTGCCTGTGCCATGGCTCTGTATTCGGATTCGGCACTGGATCTCGCCACAACAGTCTGCTTCTTGCTTTTCCAAGAGACTAAAGAGCTTCCTATGAAGATAGCAAATCCAGAAGTAGACTTACGATCCCTTGGACATCCTGCATAATCTGCATCTGCACAGGCTGAAATAGACAGATCTGTATCTTTCTTGAATAGCAACCCTTTGCCTGGGGAAGACTTCAGATATCTCAATATCATGTACAAGGCATCCATATGAACTTGCCTCGGCTGCTCCATGAATTGACTCACCCGGTTTACTGCAAAGGCAATATCCGGTCGAGTTATAGTGATGTATAAGAGCTTACCCACCATTTCTCTGTACCTTCTCTTGTCCACCTCCTCGGTATCATCATCGTACAGCTTCATGCTCGGGTCCATAGGTGTACTTGAAGGTCTGCATCCAGTCATTCCTCTTTCAACTAGCAAATCAGTGACATATTTTCTTTGAGTCATCACCATTCCTTGTGCATTTCTTGTAAACTCTATCCCCAGAAAATATCGTATTGTGCCTAGATCCTTTGTAATGAACTGGCTTCCCAACATGGACTTGGTTATCTCAATCCCCTGTGCATCATCTCCAGTAACCAATATGTCATCAACATATACCATAACAACAATGGTACCTCTAGGGGTCTTCCGGACGAACAGTGAGTGGTCCGCATTTGACCTTCTGAACCCCTGTCGTTCAATAAGCCGGGAAAGCTTCTGGAACCATGCTCGAGGACTCTGTTTAAGGCCATAGATAACCTTATGAAGTCTGCACACCTTCTGAGTCTCCCCCTCAGCAGCAAACCCGGGTGGCTGCTGCATGTAGACTTCCTCCTGTAGCTCACCATACAAGAAAGCATTCTTAACATCAAGCTGGAAAATGGTCCAGTTACGTACCACAGCAACAGATAGGAGGATGCGAAGGGTAGAGTGTCTCGCCACCGGTGAAAAAGTATCCAAATAATCTACCCCATATGTCTGGGTAAATCCTCGTGCTACGAGCCTGGCCTTGTATCTGTCTAGACGACCATCTGCATGATATTTTACCGTAAATACCCACTTGCAACTCACCACAGAGGCACCTGGAGGAATAGGGACCAGAGACCAAGTCCCTCTAGATTGCAAGGCACGCATCTCCTCTTCCATGGCTAGACGCCAGCATTCAGTCTTCATGGCATCCTGATATGTCCGTGGTATCTCCACTGACGATACGGCAGCGGCAAACTTCTGGAAATCCCCAGTGAGACGATGAAAGGAGACATGAGAGGCCAGGGGATATGAGGCACACTGTCTTCGCTGCTTCCTATGAGCAATAGGCCAGTCCAAATCATCCAGAACTGTGTGGACCGGTTGATCCTCCTCCTGTGGTAAAGGCTCCTGTACAGGTGCAATATTTAACCCATCATCAGTGTTAACATCAGAACATACCTGAGGCGTGTTGGATGGTTGACATGTAGCTTGAGCAGGGCCTGTCCGCCTCGTATAGAACTTAGTAACTGGGGGTGGTGGCGGGGGTGGTAGCTGTGGTGATGATGGTGGTGTCGGTGGAGTAGAGGATGGGCCCAGGCTTGGAGGTGGTGGAACATAGACATTGGAATCTGGTGATGTGGAGACCAATTTGTCACCTGCAGGGGAGAAGTACATGACAGGTTCGAAAAATGTAACATCTGCACTCACATAGTACTTGTCATGAACAGGGTCATAGCAGCGGTATCCTTTCTGTGTCCTGGAGTAACCCACAAAAACACACTTGATAGCCCTAGGAGATAGCTTATCAAGTCCCGGAGATAAGCGGTGGACAAACGCAACAGTGCCAAAAACCCGAGGTGTCAGTGTAAACAAGTCTCTGTCGGGGAAAAGAACAGAGATTGGGGACTTTTCCCCAAGAACAGTTGTAGGCATTCGATTGACCAGATAACACGCTGTAAGTATAGCATCCCCCCAAAAGGATAATGGTGCACAACTCTGAATAAGTAATGTGCGGGCAATATCAAGAAAATGTCGATGTTTTCGTTCTGCAACCCCATTTTATTGAGAGGTGTAAGCACATGTGGTTTGGTGAACAATGCCTTTAGAAGAAAGGAAGCTAGCAAGAGAGCGAGTGCAGAACTCCAATGCATTGTCAGTACG
Source organism: Ottelia alismoides (assembly GCA_037367405.1). Classification (NCBI taxonomy): domain Eukaryota; kingdom Viridiplantae; phylum Streptophyta; class Magnoliopsida; order Alismatales; family Hydrocharitaceae; genus Ottelia; species Ottelia alismoides. Next base: position 142,597 of record JAZKJV010009840.1, read on the forward strand.
CACATACTTAACAGTAGATGAAAAAACATTCTGAACTTCATTAATAAGATTTTGAAGAACATTTCCTGCTTCAGATTTATTCTTAAGAAGAAAAGTCCAAGATACTCTAGAGAAATCATCAACCACAACAAAATAGAACCTGTGCCCCTGATGATACGGGACACGACTTGGACCCCAAATATCTATATGGAATAATTCAAACGGGGAGCTACTGCTCCGACTCTGACGACTGGGGAAGCTAGACCGATGGTGCTTCCCTAACTGACATGCTTCACAATGAAAAGAGGAACTCGGAGAGATCTGAGGCAGGAGGTGACGCATCTTCTGTAGCGGCAGATGACCGAACCGAAGATGCCAGGTGTACGGAGAAACGGAGCCCTGGGAATGCAAGGAGACGCCAGCGTAGGGTTACGAACGAGACGATAGAGGCCATTGTGCTCAGAACCACAGCCAATCACCCTGCCCGTTAGTATGTCCTGAAAAATAACAGACGATGGATCAAAAATAGCACGACAGTGCAAATCACGTGTAATCTGGCTAATAGATAAGAGGTTCATAGAAAATTCTGGAGCATGTAGCACATTCTGTAAGTGCATAGAGGGTAGCAAAGCCGTCTCCCCCTGACCGATGATAGGGGAATAAGTGCCATCAGCAATGAGTACAGAGCGACCAGGCTGAACAGCTCTGTAGGACTGCAGAATATCTTTCTCACGGCATAGATGATGGGTAGCTCCAGAGTCGACAATCCATCCTGTGAGGTCATGACTATGAAATGAGACTGAAGAACTACCTGAGGCACTGGCTGAGGCAGATGTACTAGCTGACGCCGAAGCCGCAACATCAGAAACTTCAGCACCCTCTGATGATGATTGTGGCATGATATCACGAAGTCGTGCCACCAACTCTTCGAACCTGTGATCTGGAGTAGATGCTGGTGGACCCTGAACATGATCAGCTACTCGTGCAGAAGGAGGAAAGCCATGCTTGGAATAGCATGTATCCTCTGAATGACCAGTACGGCGACAGAATGAGCACGTAGAGCATATGCGACCTCCTCGGCCACGTCCACCACTTCCTCTGCCACGAAACGAGGACGAACCACCACGTCCCCTGGAAACTGCCATTGCTGACGGAGATGTAGTCGCTGTATTGGACGGAACAGGTACACGACTGAGCCTCCTGTATACCTCTTCCATCGACGGGATAGTGGCATCTGCTAGGATCTGAGAGCGTGCTGCCTCGTACTCCGGGTCTAGAGCAGCGAGTAAGACGCCAACCATAGTGGCGTTGCGGAACGTCTTCTGCTGTTCCGGCGTGGCTGTAAGCGGAATGGTGCTATAGAGCTTCTCGAACATGCCACGAAGCGACGTGTACAGGGAATGAAGAGGCCTCCCATTCTGCTTCGTGGTAAATATATCGTGCTGCAACTGGAGCATCTTCGTCTCGTTGCGGACCTGAGAGTACGTCATGGCCAAAATATCCCACATCGCCTTAGCGGTGGGCTGGTGAAGGACATCATTCGCTATCTCCGTCGTGAGCGTACCTGAGAGCCACACCTTGGCGTACGCATCATCAGCCTCCCATGAGGCATAGATCCCTGTCTTCTCCGGCGGTTCATTCTCGGTAAGAATATGCTTCTTACCACACGACTTCATGAGACTGAGGAACTGCATCGCCCACAGTTCGTAGTTTGTCCCGTCCATTTTGACGATTGCTGCCGAACCTTTGAAAGCACCTATGGCGGGCATATCGAGCTTTTGTTCTGACATAATGCCGAAGAACAACTACTGATAGACCAAGAAAATGTTGTCTACCAAGACCTTTTAGGATTCAAGTGCATATGTAGACGTTATGCACTTGAATCCAACATCACGCCGAGTCCGAGTGAAGAAGCGGGACCCCGGCGACGAGTAGAGGCTTTAGAAGCCTCTACGACAGGGAGACGGCGGCTGGGGAGCCCCCGGCGGTAAGCTGGAGGCCGGGAGCTAGGCGGTGCTGGGGGGGGCTCGACGGCGGCAACTGGAGGCCGAGGAGGCGGCGGTGGTGACCCAGCGATGGAGGTGGGGGCCCGGCGATGGAGGTGGGGGCCCGGCGAAGGAGGTGGGGGCCCGGTGGAGGGGCGGCGGGACTCTGGAGAAGCCGGCGGCGGGAGAGGTGGGGGGGCGATGGTGGAGAAAAACCCTAGATTAGGGTTAGGGCTCTGATACCATGTTAGAATACTCAGATGATTATTCCATAGAGCCCTCGGGTCTCTTATATAGGGAGAGAGCCCTTGGGTAAATTACAGTGACGTACAATATATCAATAGAAATTGTGAAACAGTACGCAACATAAATAAGTCTCTACAAAATCAACGTTATTCTAATTGTCTCCTGACTATTGGCGCAAATGCCATGCATATTGAATAAAAAGCCAAACAGGTATTGAGAGTGTTATAGGGACATTTACAAGGAAAAAATTATTCTGCCAACTACTATCCTTGAGGCTATCTAATCAACACAAAAATTCTTATTAACATAGAGTGCCTTATCATTTAACACGAGGTCATAATCTAGGCACAAATTATTACTGATTATCTAGCAATCCAATGCATTTAGCCAGAATGAATCCATTCAACTAAGGTTTAGCTCCATCATTTCCACCAAGAAAAGAATCATAAAGAGTATATGGATCCACCAAGGAATTCGTGGTTCGGTTGAATCTCATTCCCATCCCAAATAAGAATGTAATACTAGTAACTTAGTGGTTAGTATTAGTAAGTGCAGACACATTATGTAGCAGTCCAATGCATTTAGCCAGAATGAATCCATTCAACTAAGGTCTAGCTCCATCATTTCCACCAAGGAAGAAATCAGACAGAGTACATCGATTCACCAAGGAATTCGTGGTTCAGTTGAATCTCATTCCTATCCCAAATAAGAATGTAGCACTAGTAACTTAGTGGTTAGCATTAGTAAGTGTAGACATATTATGTGATGTTTGTATCATGTGATCTTATAAACTTGTATTATGACGATTACTATTTTAATTTTAAAATTATCTATGCATTCTCTATAATAAAGTATTATTGTTCTTTTGAGAACTGACAGAAAAATTAAATACCAAAATTTAAGTTTATGTCCTGAAATTTCATTCTGTATTGTCATCGATATGGAAATCGAAACTGTTATTTAAGGCATTGATCATTATAACATCTAAGTTAAAAAAACTTGTGTTTCTATCTCTTTTATTGATTAAAAAACATTAGAAAACTTAAATTTGAAACAAATGAGTTTTCAAGTCATTTCCCCAATTTCTGACTATTTCACCGAAATTCAATCAAAATTCCTTTTCCGAGCTTACAGAAATAAAATCAAAATCTGACATTTGAGGCCTTGGCATTAGTTGTTTATTTGAGTTAGTACATTTTGATATCGGGGGTCCAAATCATGTCCCCAACCATCAAGCGCACAGGTTTTATCTTGTGCATGTTGATGATTACTCTATATTGTTAAGGAATTTTCTTTTGAAAAACAAGTTTGTACATGGATCTGTCATTCAACATTATATTCATGAAATAAAGAATATTCTTTTTGTTACAACTGAATATGTTCTTTTTGATAATGCCTTGGCATTTTGTACTACTGAGTTATCCTAGCTCTTAAGGTCTCGTAACATTATAAATCAGATGTCTTACCTTACACTTCTCAAAGGCATCACCAGAATTTCACATGCATCTAGCGGATCAAATGTATGCTATTCAGACCCTAGGCCTTGTCATAAGCCCCACATGCATCCATAGAGTCTGGAACATGCTCCTCAACCTGACGTCAAATTCAGGCGATTGATGTGATCATGAGATAAAATCCCCCATAAATATACGTGTGGGGTCCCGAAACTGACTCGGTGATTCCCGCATGGCAGGATAGGACTCCAAAGAGGGAGGAGCAAGAGGCATAGGAGCAGGAACTAGATAGAAAGGGGATGTTATGTAAGGTTGGGCAAGTCATTGTAGCAGAAAAGAAGGGAAAAGACGACCCTATAGTGACGTGGTGACATCAGCACTCGCATAGTGAGGTCTCAGAGGAGGATCATAACACCTATATCTTTTTTAAGTTTGTGAATAATAAAAAGGCATTTGACTGTCAACGATGAATAGACAACTGAGGCATTAATTAAAGCGTTCAAATGCATCCATCTTCTTGATTGAACAGGACTCTTCTAATTCAGTCATGCTCTTCACTCATTCAGGGGGGATGATGTTCTCACTGCCCGGTATCAGGACAGCAGGATGTCCTATGTATTTTTTAGAAGAGAAAGGGTGGCATCCCAACATTGGGATCCACCACACTTATTTCCATCAAAATAGAGAAAAACTTACAGGGCGCTATGATACAAGATGCAAGATACAAAATTTGTGCTATGCTACATGATTCCAGGACTCACGCATCACCTTAGAATGTTTAAGAACCTTTTTACAGTAGAATAGATGCCCAATAAATGTTGTCTCGTTTCTACCCCCACCAAATTGCCCACAAAATGGCGAACAGGTATGAAGTATCGGTCTGACTATTACCGAATGCCTTTTCACGGTAGGATGTCCTATGTATTAGGTGAAAATATTCATTTTTCGATTTGTTTCCCAATAAGGATATTTTCTCTCTAACACCTCATGTCTTCGGTTTGGTGGCTTTTGTACACTATCTGACCCATGGTCGTGGCAGGCTCTCTTCCAGAGCTGTCAAGTGTGTCTTTGTGGGATACCTCCGGACCCAGAAAAGGTATTGTTGCTCTGAACATGTAGACTCATTCAGGGGGGCTATTGTCCTTACTGCCTGGTATCATGTCAACCGAATGCCTTTCTATGTATTAGGTGAAAATATTTCGTTTTTGAATGTCTTTCCCAATAAGGATCTTTTCTCCCTAGTAACTTGTGTCTTTAGTTCAGTGGCTTTTGTACACTATCTGATCCCAGGTCATGACAAGCTCTTTTTCTAGAGTTGTCAAGTGTGTCTTTGTGGGATACTCCTGGATCCAGAAAGGGTACTGTTGCTTTGATCCCGTTAGGCGTAAGTACTACGTTAGCATCGATGTCACTTACTTGAGTCAATCATGTACTTTACTCATATAGGTGATAGGATGACCGCCTATAAGTCCGGTAAGGAGGTTTACGTCCCCCCTCCTCTTATTCCACCACCATAATACATCGTTATCCCTCCTACGTCACCACCTCATTTACCACCTTAACATATTTCTCCAGCTCCACCACCACCACATTCACCTCTACCATCTAGTATGTTTGCTCAATTTTTGTCAGATTTTGACATTCGCATGCCACCCTCTGTTCCCCTGCTCATGATCCTTCCCCCATCATTTAGTATGCTCCAGATATGTTCTGAGCAATTTGTTTGTACCGATGACACTGGTAATTTTTCTATGTATGTAGTAGACTACTTTACCGGATGAGCATGTGCCTTCACAAGAGGCTATTTTATATGTCACGGGTGATACAGATGATCTTGATGTACCCATTGCTCCCTGAAAGCATAGGCGTATATGAGCCACGCATTCTCTCGTTGCTCCTATTTCTTTAGGGCGTTTTCAGTGGATTTTAGGAGGCTTCTTGTGGACATTGTTGTAAAAGTTGGCCGGCTAGGCTGACTAGTCGGTCCGACTAGTCGAGTCAGGGGGTAGTCGAATTGATTAGGCCTAGTCAGCCATTAGTTAGTTAACCCGACTAATCGGGCTGACTACTTGGTTTTATCTAAAGTCAATTATTTCTTTTGTTTCATTATGATAGTATTTGTAGAAAATGTGTAACTCTATGCAAATACATAAGAATATAAGTACAAAAATAATTTATATATTTAAAAAAATTAAAAAAATCAAAATTGACTAGTGGCCGACGCCCGACTGGTCGATTAATCCTTAGTCAGTGACCATGTCAACCAAGTACCGACTATTGATTTCTGCAACCTTGCTCGTGGGTATGTCTACGGTAATGATACCATGGTCATACCAGGAGACTATGCGAGACAGTCAGTGATGTTTTACTATGAAGGAGGAGATGTTCGTACTACAGTCGCGTGGCACATGGAGCCCGATCACTGCCCCTATAGAGGCTTCTGTGGTTGGATGCAAATTGGTGTTCACAATGAAGCACCGTGCAGATGATATTGTTGATCGTGACAAGGCGAGGATTGTGACTCGTGGTTTCACCAGAATTGTGGAATGGACTATCAGGATACCTTCTCTCATGTAGCCAGTCATTCTACACTTTGGATCATTCACTCTGTTGTAGTGAGGTGGGACTAGTCCATGTCTCAGCTTGATGTGAAGAATGCATTTCTATGAGGTGACTTGTAGAAAAAAGTCTACATGCAGCCGCCACCAGGTCGCTGCTGAGGGAGAGTGTCAGAAGGTTTGCGGACTTCATAAGGCTATCTACGACCTTAAGCGAAGTCCTAGAGCATGGTTCCATTATCCAAAAGCTCTCGGACTTGATAAAAAAACATACCTTCATGAGATCGATTGCAAACCATTCACTATTTGGTCATAGGACTTAGGGAGGTATCGTTATTCTACTGGTCTATGTAGATGATATCGTTGTTATAGGGGATGATGTGCGGGGTATTAGTACGGCTAAAGAGTTCCTTGTATAGCAGTTTGTCACCAAGAATCTTTGCAATTTACATTACTTCCTAGTTCTTGGGTCTTGAGTTCATCAAGGTCGAGCGAGTCTTCTGATGACCTGAAGGAAGTATGTTACCGAGCTCTCAAAGACAGGCGTGACAGATTGCAAACTTACCACTACTCCCATGGACCCCAACGTGAAGTATGATGATGATACAGAGGAGGTAGGCAAGAGGTGATACAGGAAGCTCCTCTATGTAAATATCACCAAGCCAGACATTTCTTTTGTTGTGAGCGAAGTTAGTCAGTTTATGGTGCAGAAGAGACAGGTACATATGGATGTGGCTCACATGATTCTAAGGTATTTGAAGTCCTCTCCGGGTACTGGATTACTTTTTAGCAAAATGATATCCATTGCCATCACGGCATGTGCAGATGCAGATTATGCAGAATGCCCAAAGGACAGGAAATCTACCCCAGATTTTGCAGTGTTCATTGGGAACTCTTTGGTGTCATGGAAGAGCAAGAAGCGAACTGTGGTTTGTCGGATCTAGTGCAGAGTCAGAGTATGGAGCCATGGCACAGGGGAGTACTAAGATGATGTTGGTCAGATCTGTTCTAACTGACCTAAGCTAAAACCATGCAGCTCTTTTCATTGGCATGCCTCCACAAAAGGATCAAGCACATGATCACTACACGTGACATAATCCAGAAGGGGTTTATATTTACTTCCATGTCAGTTCAGTGGAACATACAGCATATGTATTCACCAAGGCCCTATCCAGAGGGTCATTTCAAGGATGTTCAAAGCTGAGTATGATTGACATCTATGCTCCATCTTGAGGGAGAGTATTGAGAGTTAGTTTATCCTATCATGTTTATGTATTTTTTCGTTCTTTCTGGCTTTAGAATGTAATTTGCCTAACATGTATTTTCCTTTCTATATAAGAGAATTCTAGGGCCTCCGGTTAATGGAATTTCCTTATTTTCTCTCCACATTTAGGGTTTGCAAAGAAGAACACATAGCAACTACCTTTTCACATCTATGGAATTGACATGATGTATTTGTTGGAGATGCACTAGCAGCGATAATACTCAACATGGCTTGGAACAAGAATGCAAAATGCAGATGGTGCTCATAGATAGGAGAAGAAGATAGAATTGCTCAAGCTTTCTCTGATGTTGCACTGCTAGTGTGGCATATAGGACTACCGCTCGAGAAGAGGCTCGAGAAGAAAATCCCAACACCAAAGATGTCGATGAAGACTATCGATGTCAAGGCAACAATAATTAGAGATGTATCATGGTGCAATGGTCAGATGTGGCAAACAAGAGAGGTTGCCAATATGCTTGGTGCAAAGCCCTATTCATTTGTGCCTTCATATGATTCGAGTCCCACAATGCTTCATCCGATTCGATAATCAGGTATGCATAACAGTCCGAATCCAAATTGAGAGCTCCCAAATGACACAAGTCTAAATACCTTGCCCGACAAGCATCTTAGACTCTCCAAAGTTGGGAAGCGCACAAATTATATATGCGTGCGAGGGACTTTCCTCATAACATACCCAAAAATATCCTCCTTGGGAACAGCTCGCCCCTCTATAACCTTCCCCAACAAAGCCAGAAAATCTCAACGGCATTCCAACTTTCACCTAATCTCGACAATGCTTCAACTCCCCACCGTCGTTCTCCGCCACCAACGACACTCGATCTGCAGCCTCCCATTATGTTCCATCAATCCCTCGTTGATATCTGGAGACGTCGCCACCATGATCGGCACCGAAGAGCATTCATTCACCACCTCAAGTCTGAAGCATTGACCATCAACACGAGCCTCAAACAAGGTTCGAAATATCAATATCGATATTGGATCGGTCAACCTGAAAAGGGATATATCGAGAATATATCGACGATATGGGTGGAAATCTCAAAATGACGTAAAAAGCGATTTTTTTCAAATTAAGATCGTACTATTTCTTAAAACAATAAATAACATACAAATACATACTTACATGCAAGAATGAGATGTATTTAGCAGATCAATAAACATTATATCCAGTATTTCACTGTTATCAATGTTGACGGTTGATTGTTAATTGCTGAGAGATATTAGAAAGGAGACGATGAAATTCAAACAACAACTTAGCAACGTTAAGGAGGTGTATTTAGCACATTAACTCTACATCGCATCGCGTGTTATTTATAAACAAAATGTCGAGTCATATCGAATACAATACGAACAAGCTAATGATCATAATAACATATATGTATTTAGATGTTCCTTGACCAGTTCTAGAGTTGTTTCATCTCCATTGCAAAAGGGAGCGGAGCCCCCGTTCAAGCACCCCCAACCCGAAAAATATATAAAATGTAATGTGTTTTAATACAAGAAAACCCAAAGAAATAGATCAAAAATTAAAAATGGGTGATTTTAAGCAATATCAGCATCGCGTCAATGATATTGATTGATATTGACAAATATTTGGAAAATTTTGTGCTGAAATCTTCATTTTTTGATCGATATGAGATGTGTAGAGGTTTATATATGTTACGATGTACTGTTTCGTATTTTCTATTTATATATTGTACGTCTCTGTAATTTACCCAAGGGTTTTCTCTATATATAAGAGACCCGAGGGCTCTATGGAATGATCATCAGAGTATTGTTTACTCTAACATGGTATCAGAGCCCTAACCCTAACCTAGGGTTTTCTCCACCCCCCCCCCCCCCCGCCGGTCTCTCCAAGCCCCCCTCGTCGCCGCTCACAAGCCCCTCAGGGCCCCGCCTCCTCTCCGTCCCTCCGCCGGGCCCCCCTCAGCCCCTCCGTCGGGCCCCCAGGCCCTCCACCGGGCCCCCAGCCCTCTCCGCCAGGCCTTCCAGGCCACCGCCAGCCCCTGCCAGGGCTCCGCCAGCGCCAGCCCCAGCCAGCACCCGCCAGGCCTCCGCCAGCCCCCGCCAGGCCCCTGCCGGCCGTTGCCCCGCTGGCTCTTCACAGCCGAGGCTTCATCAGCCTCCCCGTCGTCCGTTTCGCTTAGGTCGGCCTCGGATTGATGATGGGTTCAAGTGCATAACGTCTACATATGCACTTGAATCCTCAACGGTCCCGGTAGACACCAGTTTGTTTGTCTATCATCCATAGTTGCTCTTCTCCGGCATTATGTCAGATCAAAAGGTCGAAATGCCCGCCATCGGTGCCTTCAAGGGTTCGGCACCTATCGTCAAAATGGACGGGACGAACTACGAACTGTGGGCTATGCAGTTCCTCAGCCTCATGAAGTTGTGTGGTAAGAAGCATATTCTTACCGAAGATGAACCGCCGGAGAAGACGGGAATATATGCCTCATGGGAGGCTGATGACGCGTATGCCAAAGTCTGGTTGTCAGGTACGCTCACAACGGAGATAGCAAATGATGTCCTTCATCAACCCACCGCCAAGGCGATGTGGGATATTTTGGCAACGACGTACTCTCAGGTACGGAATGAGACCAAGATGCTACAGTTGCAGCATGATATCTTTACCACGAAGCATGGTTTCCCTCCTTCTGCACGTGTCGCTGATCATGTTCAAGGTCCACCAACATCTACTCCAGATCACAGGTTCGAGGAGCTAGTGGCACGGCTTCGTGATATCATGCCACAGTCATCGTCAGAGGGTGCTGATGCTTCTGATGTTGCGGCTTCGGCATCAGCTAGTACATCGGCTTCAGCCAGTGCCTCAGGTAGTCCTTCAGTCTCATATCATAACCATGATCTCACAGGATGGATTGTCGATTCTGGAGCCACCCATCATCTCTGTCGTGAGAAAGATGTTCTGCAGTCCTATAGAGCTGTTCAGCCTGGTCGCTCTGTACTCATTGCTGATGGAACTCATTCGCCTATCATTGGTCAGGGGGAGACGGATTTACTGCCCTCTATGCACTTACAGAATGTTCTACATGCACCAGAATTCTCTATGAATCTCTTATCCATTAGTCAGATTACACGAGATTTGCACTGTCGTGCTATTTTTGACCCATCGTCTGTTATTTTTCAGGACATACTGACGGGCAGGGTGATTGGCTGTGGTTCTGAGCACAATGGCCTCTATCGTCTCGTACGGAACTCTTACGCTGGCGTCTCACTACATTCCCAGGGCTCTGTATCTCCGTATACCTGGCATCTTCGATTTGGTCACCTGCCGCTTCAGAAAATGCGCCACCTCCTGCCTCAGATCTCTCCGAGTTCGTCATTCCGTTGTGAAGCTTGTTAGTTAGGGAAGCACCATCGGTCTAGCTTCCCCAGTCGTCAGAGTCGGAGCAGTCGCTCCCCATTTGAGTTATTTCACATAGATATTTGGGGTCCCAGTCGTGTCCCAGATCATCAGGGGCACAGGTTCTATTTAGTTGTCGTTGATGATTTCTCTAGAGTGTCCTGGACGTTTCTTCTTAAAAATAAATCCGAAGCAGGAAGTGTTATTGAAAATCTTATCAATGAAGTTCACAATGTTTTTTCGTCTGCTGTTAAGTATGTGCGTATTGACAATGCATTGGAGTTCTGCACTCGTTCCCTTGCCCACTTTCTTTCTTCTAAAGGCATTATCCACCAAACAACATGTGCATACACATCTCAACAAAATGGGGTTGCAGAACGGAAGCATCGACATTTCCTTGATATTGCCCGCACATTACTTATTCAGAGTTGTGCCCCATTATCCTATTGGGGAGATGCTATCCTTACAGCATGCTATCTGGTCAACCGCATGCCTATAACTGTTCTTGGGGAAAAGTCTCCTATCTCTGTTCTCTTTCCAGACAAAGATTTGTTTACCCTTACACCTCGGGTCTTTGGCACTGTTGCGTTTGTCCACCTCTTATCTCCGGGACTTGATAAACTATCTCCTAGGGCTATCAAGTGTGTTTTTGTGGGCTACTCCAGGACGCAGAAAGGATATCGTTGTTATGACCCTGTTCATAACAAGTACTATGTGAGCGCTGATGTTACTTTTTTCGAACACGTCATGTACTTCTCCCCTGCAGGTGACAGATTGGTTTCCTCCACATCCACAGATTCTAATGTCTATGTGCCTCCACCTCCAAGTCTGGGTCAATCTTCTACTCCACCACCACCACCACCACCACCACAAACACCACCGCCACCACCACCTCCAACCGTCCCTTTTATTAAGTTCTATACAAGGCGGACAGGCCCTGCTCAAGCTACATGTCAACCATCCAACACGCCTCAGGTATGTTCTGATGTTATCACTAATGATGGGTTAGATAATGCACCAGTGCAGGCGCCTTTACTACAGGAGGAAGATCAACCGGTCAACACAGTGGTGGATGATCTGGATCGGCCCATTGCTCACAGGAAGCAGCGAAGACAATGTGCTTCATATCCTCTTGCCTCTCAAGTCTCATTTCATCGTCTCAATGGGGATTTCCAGAAGTTTGCAGCTGTTGTCTCGTCCGTTGAGATTCCACGGACCTATCAGGATGCCATGAAGATTGATTGCTGGCGTCTAGCCATGGAAGAGGAGATGTGTGCCTTACAGTCTAGAGGGACTTGGTCTCTTGTCCCCATTCCTCCGGGTGCCTCAGTGGTGAGTTGCAAGTGGGTGTTTACGGTGAAATATCATGCGGATGGACGTCTCGACCGGTACAAGGCAAGACTTGTAGCACGGGGATTTACCCAGACTTATGGGGTAGATTATTTGGATACTTTTTCACCAGTGGCTAGACACTCCACTCTTCGCATCCTCCTATATGTTGCTGTGGTACGTAACTGGACCATTTTTCAGCTTGACGTCAAGAATGCTTTCTTGTATGGTGACCTACAGGAGGAAGTCTACATACAGCAGCCACTTGGGTTTGCTGCTGAGGGGGAGACTCACATGGTGTGCAGACTTCATAAGGCTATCTACGGCCTCAAACAGAGTCCCCGAGCATGGTTCCAGAAGCTTTCCCAGTTAATTGAACGACAGGGGTTCAGGAGGTCAAATGCGGACCATTCACTGTTCATCCAGAAGACTCCTAGAGGTACAGTTGTTGTTATGATATATGTTGATGACATCTTGGTTACAGGAGATGATGCTCAGGGGATTGAGATAACCAAGTCCATGTTGGGAAGCCAGTTCATTACGAAGGATCTGGGCACGATACGATATTTCCTGGGGATTGAGTTTGCAAGAAATGCACAAGGATTGGTGATGACTCAACGAAAATATGTCACAGACTTGCTAGTTGAAACAGGAATGACTAGATGTAGACCTTCAAGTACACCTATGGACCCAAGCATGAAGTTGTACGACGATGATACCGAGGAGGTGGACAGAAGAAGGTACAGAGAGATGGTGGGTAAGCTCTTATACATTACTATAACTCGACCGGATATTGCCTTTGCAGTAAACCGGGTGAGTCAGTTTATGGAGCAGCCGAGGCAAGTTCATATGGATGCCTTGTATATGATATTGAGATATCTGAAGTCTTCCCCAGGCACAGGGTTACTATTCAGGAAAGATACAGATCTGTCTATTTCAGCTTGTGCAGATGCAGATTATGCAGGATGTCCAAGGGATCGTAAATCTACTTCTGGATTTGCTATCTTCATAGGAAGCTCTTTAGTTTCTTGGAAAAGCAAGAAACAGACTGTTGTGGCGAGATCCAGTGCTGAATCCGAGTACAGAGCCATGGCACAAGCAAGCGCAGAAATGATGTGGGTTAGAGCAGTCTTAGAAGATTTGAATGTAGATGTCCCATTGCCTATGAATCTCCAATGTGACAATCAGGCAGCATTGTTTATTGCCAACAATCCAGCCTTTCATGAGAGAACAAAGCACATAGAGGTGGATTGTCATTATACTAGGGACATGATTCAGAAGGGCTTCATTTCCACTTCTCATGTCAGTTCAGAGGACCAGACTGCTGATATATTCACCAAGCCACTGCTCAGAGGACCTTTCCAGAGATGTTCTTCCAAGCTGAGCATGATAGATATCTATGCTCCATCTTGAGGGGGAGTGTAGAGGTTTATATATGTTACGATGTACTGTTTCGTATTTTCTATTTATATATTGTACGTCTCTGTAATTTACCCAAGGGTTTTCTCTCTATATAAGAGACCCGAGGGCTCTATGGAATGATCATCAGAGTATTGTTTACTCTAACAAGATGAATTGTTGATATTTCCTCGATATCATGTGAGATATCGTGCGATATACTGGAATCCAGTATACACTCGAATATCGAAACACTCCCTTTAGTGATATTGAAATATCACCAATATATCACGATATTTTGAACCATATTACAATCATAAATTCGATTATTTATTCGTGTTGGATTTGTTTCAAAATGTGTTAATATAGGGAGTGGCTAGAAAAACTCACAAATCAACTTTTAAAGCTTAAAAAAATACCTTCTAAGTGTCTTTCCTTATAAAAGAAGCAACAAAGTCAACTAACATAGGTGATATCGAAAATAAGGCATCGATATCGTCATAATACCAATGATATAACTCAGAATGATGGAAAGTTTGAACTAAATACTTAAAATTTCATCAATATCGATGATACCCACCTTGACCTCCTCCACTACTCTCGCACCACTCTTCTACAAATCCCGCACCTTAAAATTTCTCTTCTACAAATCCCCACAAGAACCCTAACCTTGACCTCCTCCACTGCTCCCGCACCACTCTTCTAGGGTTTCCTGATTCGACCCTCCGTGCAGTTGAACCGATGATCATTTTTACAGCATGTTAAACATTTGGCGGGATCATGGCAAGAACTCGCAAGGTATCCATGTGCACCACACCGCAAGCACATCCCCACGAACCTCCTCCTAACCTCATCTAGTGCCTTCTCTTGTTGAAGCTCTTGGGGCACATGCGGTTGCCGTTGACGCCAATCGACTATCATCCAACCCCCCTCTGCTCGAGAACCCATCTTTACTTTGCATCAAAAAATCATTATTATGTGTGTTTTGGAAAGAGCATTGCTATTTTGAGAACATTGTAGCACATGTTGGATCAATACTATACTCCGTGAAGATGTATCTTTAATTCTTTGGTTTAATATATTTCATGGGAAACACTTCTTTGGGGGGGGGGGGGGTTCACCAATACATTTAAAAAAAATATGTCACTCATGGTGGCACCCTAGTCCACAGAAAATGAACCCTATGAGATCAGATCTTCATATTAAATTTCTCAACGGATACAAGTGATTGGGGCCTCTATATAGCCATACCAGCACACGCAAGTCCCGTCATAAGCAATGTGGGACTAAACACATGAGATTCCATACCACGGAACACATGGATCTCCTATAAGACCTAATTGCCTAAACCTTCACTATTCTCAACAGAGTTCACAGAAGTAACAAACAAGCAAATAAGAGTAACATAGACTAGCAAAAAACCTCCCTGGATAGAAAAACCAAGAGTAATTCAAAATCAACATTTTTAGAATAGCAAACAAGCAAATAAAGCATCTGCTAGAATTTTGATCGAAGGCCCTTACTTGGAGTAACATAGATGCCTTGGCACAGAGAATTCCTCCCTGGATAGAAATGCTATTGGGAGCACTCACATGACTGCTATGATATCTTAGCGAGTTAGTAGCTATTATGACATCCTCCATGCCATCACTACCCATTAATGACCATCCGTCATCATTGAAGCCATTGATAGCATCATTAAAGCCTCTGTACAAAGTGGTGTCCGTGGTCAGGAATCCTATTGTGTCCAAGTCCAACATTTTACTGTGAAAAAAGAGGCTAACGTTAACAGAAAAAATGACGTGTGGGCGCTGCCTACCTGCTCAACCGCTGACTAAATGTTCGTAGAACTGCGGGTTGCCTTCCCAAAGGATACACAACCTCGCTACTGGTCTCTTGAGCTACCTGTCTGATATGTTGCAGAGCCTTCATAAGAGAATAAGTGAGATATCCATTTGATATGATCCTCTAAAGCTAACTCCGGCTAATAAAAATTGGCATCATTTGAAGAACAAGAAACGAGAAATAAGACAACGGTAAAGAAAAAATTATGAGCAAGAATCTCAGAAAAAGCTACTTGTCATCGTTATATTGTATCGGTTATCGCTTCTTTTTACGAAATGTGACCATAAACAAGGCAAGATTGAGAAGAAAAAAAAAGCAGAGGCTCTGTCAACTTACTGCAGCAGTCATTCTCTGAGATACAAGTTTTGATGACTCGTACAGAGGTCGTAGAACCTCGGGTACACTCCACGCCTAGGATTTTCCAAATTAAATTAACTTCAAAACCAAATGATTCATAAAAAAGAAAAATAAGTGTAGCCATACCTCAAAATCTAAATGGTCCACGATATGAACAATCGAACCACCACCATCACATGGGCGAATTAGATATCCACTGGGAAGTATCTTAGCCCTAACAAATTGGTGTGATGTAGATGCATTTGGGCCACTTCCAGCGCCATTTAAAGATCTTTCACAAACCTTTATCAGGACCAACCAAACAAATGCATAAGCACATTGTAAGATCCTTGTGATATGCTACTAACAAGTGATGCGAAAGAATGTAAACAGATTTTTATAACCCGCCCCTTGTAATATTCCATTTTACAAAAGACCTTTGTATTTATTGTACTTACTATCTTAATGTACTTACAAAAATAGTCAGACAAAGTTGGAATCTTGAGGCAAACGACCCTCCATTTATACACCAGCAACAAAAATAACTCGCTTGCGACCATATTTGAATGCTAGTTTTTACCATTTATATGCATTCATGATGGAACCAAAAACACACTTGCAACCTTGTATATGCATGTGCTAATTTTGACCATTATTATTCGTGGACAGTAAAAAATAACATCATTCTTTTTTATTGTTTAAGCAGTTATTTTGACAAAATAATAAAAAATAACAAGTAAAAGGGTAACTCGAGATAGATGGCCGTCCTTATTTCATCAACTGATAAAAGTTCACAAGCAAGCAAGACTGACATCCTACCAATTTTTCATCCTATAAAAATTCACCGAGCAGTGACACTCCTGTCTGGGCAGGGTATAATTTGACAAGAGGGGTGCATACAACGATTCTTCAATAGGATTCAGCAGAACAAATGATTAGTGTAGAGATATATGTCTTTTTCTATATTTAAGTACCCCTTCATCTATTTTCCTTTCTTCATGCCTGCCGTGCGTAATTGACCATGTTGGCCATACAAAAAAAAGAGGGAGAGTTATTTTGTAAAGCCACGTTTATATTGTTCATAAAAAAATGAATGAAAAAGGTGCGTACAAAAAGAAAAGGCCGCACGCAATTCCAAAAAAAGAAAAAAAATGTGTTATGGCTATAATAAATAATAATAGTGAAATAGCCGGAAAAAATGATGATTTAAAGCCGAGAAATAAAATGTAATCGGCTTATTTGATTTTGTTTTCTCCTCATTTTTAATATATTTGTTGTCTTCTCCCAACTTGGTCAATGTTTGATATTCCGACCAGTATGGGAGAAAGGGGGAGTATATGTAGAGTCACATACCAGTTTGTCAGATTTTCCAGATTCTCCAGATTTACAGACCGGCCAGATGTTCAGACTCTACAGATGATCAGTTGTTCAGACTCGACGATTGATTCCGAGTCTTCAGTTTCAGGCACGCACATGGATGCGGTCTTATTTCAGATGTGCGCAGGTATGCCATCTTTTGTCGTGGTCCCCATCATTCTTGTTGTTTCGGCCAGAGTTTTAATGTGAGCCATAGGGACTCCAGAGTAGAGAACCATTCCCTATGCCCTGTTTGCAAGGGTTTTCAAGCGGTACCATAGGGACTCCAGAGTAGAGTACCATTCTCTGTGCCAGATGGGAGAGACCCAGTTCTTCGACGAGGAGATATTTTCAGACTCCATTCTCCAGCGACCGTGGACTCCGACGAGGATTGCACTTCTACGGCCTTTTTCAGTTTGGCCCTTTTCATAGATGGAGCAGTTGTCCACATGTTGTGGCACTGGCAGGCCAGAGTACTCCGATGAGGAGATTCATTTCCAGTTGCAGTGAATCCGACAGGCGCAGATCAGAGCACATGCTCTCCGACGAGGAGATTCAACAGACTCACACTCCAGCCCGTTTGTCCTCCTCACATGCACGTCATGAGAAGCAACGTCCTTGACAGCAGTTGACAGTTGTGTGCGTTGAGTTGATATTGTTTGTAGTGTCATGTATTGTGAGTTGAGTTTCTTTCTTTTTGTCCAAGTTGAACATTGCATGCTCCAGCTTGAGGGGGAGTGTTGGAGTATTTGGTTGTACGCCATATGAGTTGGAGGGTAAATGGATCTCTCCAGGATCCATTTACCCCATCCATATGTTTAGTCCCATACCTACCAGTGGTGGAACTTGGAGACTCTGTGGAGGCTATATAAGGAGCCCCAGACCTCCTGTATCAGATGAGAAAGAGCAATGAAGCATACGCACCTTTGAGGGCTTCTCCCGTGGTTTCATCCCGCTCCTTAGGGAATAGGGTTCCACGTTAAATCTTGTTCTTCGAAGTTTTATTTTTTTGTTCTATGATTCTACTTCCGCTTCCTATTTTCAAACAACATCTTCACCATTAAGCAGAATGGTCGACCACTACATGCACACTATACCACCCTGTGTGGGATGTTTGAGAAGCTTCATAGCTTTGTGCCTCCTACGGTGATTCCAAAACAGATGAAGACATTCCAGAATGCTACGATGGTTGGAATATTCCTGGCCTCTCTTGACTCTCAGTACGAGGCAGCATCTTCCCAGATATTGGTTGATGCTACCATTCCTCCCATGGAGGAGGCCTTCTGGAGATTAAGCAATATCAATGTTCCAACTCCAGTGTCAAATTCCTCTAC
Organism: Ottelia alismoides; assembly: GCA_037367405.1. Taxonomy (NCBI): domain Eukaryota; kingdom Viridiplantae; phylum Streptophyta; class Magnoliopsida; order Alismatales; family Hydrocharitaceae; genus Ottelia; species Ottelia alismoides. The sequence goes on from JAZKJV010009840.1 coordinate 161,060, forward strand.
TATGGCAGCCTCTCGTGGAAGAGGCGACGCATATAAATTTCGTAGACGAACATCACGAGGTAGAGGTGGACGTGATATTGGACCATCGTGTACCTATTGTCACAGATCTAGACATATAGAAGACACATGCTACTCTAAGCATGGTTTTCCAGCATCAGCACGTGTAGCAGAGCAGGCCCATCTCAGCAAGCTGCGCCACCCACATTAGATCAAAGATATGATGACCTTGTGTCTCGACTGAGAGACATTATGCCACTATCTAGTACACCAGCACCTACTTCAGAGAACAACTCGGATTTTGCCGCTACTGTAGGGGTGTGTACCTCAGGTAGTGTTTATACATCTACATTTTGTGCTGGTTCAGATATATCAGAGTGGATTATTGATTCTGGAGCCAAACACACCACTTGTGTGGAGATAGATATCAGTTCATAGCCTATCGGTAGGTTCCTCCAGGAAGGATTGTGGTCATAGCTGATGGGACTCATTCTCCTATCATGGGACATGGGGGGATCACCTTGACACCATCTATGCCCCTACAGAATGTATTGCAAGCTCTTGATTTTTCAATGAATTTACTATCTATCAGATTACTAAGGATTTAAATTGTGGAGCAATATTTGACCCATCATCTCTTGTGTTTCAGGACATTCGTATAAGCAAGATGATTGGACGTAGCTGTGAGCAGGGTGGACTCTATCGACTGGTTCAAACACCATATGTTGGTCTATCATCCCAGTCCATTGGTCCAGTTTCTCCCTTTGGCACATGTGCTTCGGTCATCTCCCGCTTCAGAAAATGCACCAAGTTCTTCCCTAGATTTCACCCCGCTCATCATTCAACTGTGAAGCGTGTCAATTGGGGAAGCACCATCGATCGGTCTTCCCTAGTCGTCAGAGTCGGAGTAGTAGCTCCCCTTTTGAGTTTTTTCATGTTGACATTTGGGGTCCAAGTCGTGTTCCCGATCATCAGGGATAAATATTTTATTTAGTTGTTGTGGATGATTTTAGTCTTTTGTCTTGGATCTTCTTGTTGAAGAATAAATCTGAAGCTGGAAATGCAATAATAAATTTCATTAGAGAAGTGCAGAATGGGTTTTCTACCTCGGTCAAAATTGTAAGGACGAATAATACACTTGAATTCCGCACTCATGTGCTTTCTCATTTCTTTCAGTCTTATGGTATCCTTCATCAAACATCATGTGCATATACGTCTCAACAGAACGGTGTTGCTGAAAGAAAGCATCGTCACCTTCTTGATGTCACTCATACTCTTCTGATCCAGAGTTGTGCCCCTCATTCATTTTGGGGTGATGCAGTTCTTACGGCATGTCATCTCATTAATCGTATGCCCTCATCGGTGCTTAGGGAGAAAATTCATTTTTCGCTTGTCTTTCCTGACAAGGAATTGTTCTCTCTTAGCCCTCGTGTTTTTAGATCTGTTGCGATTTTCCATCGGTTGTCTCCAGGGATTGACAAGCTCTTTCCTAAGGCTGTCAAATGTGTCTTTGTTGGGTACTCCAGAACTCATAAGGGCTATCGTTGCCATGATTTGTTACATAGGAGATATTATGTCAGTGCAGATGTAACATTTTTTGAGTCTGTCATGTATTTTTCGCCTACAAGTGACAGGTTGACACCTTCAAATTTGGACAGTGAGGTCTATATTCCGCCTCCACCCATTCGTCAACCACCTTCCTCACCACCTCCAATATCACCTCCTCCATCATCATCAGCAGCCCCACAACCTCCCATTACTCTGGTTCCACCACTACCACATTACTACAGTCGACGGCATGCTCCTGCTCATGCTCATGGCTCGTCACCTAGCGAGCCCCAGGTTTGTTCTGATAGCATTACTTATAATGATGAGATTAATATTGTTTCTCAGCAGGGCTTATCTCAGGAGGTTGATGATCAGGTTGGTGGCAGAAATGATGATGATGACCTGGATTTACCAATTGCTATGAGGAAGCAGAAATGTTCTTATGCCTCATATCCACTTGCCTCTCATGTCACCTTTGAGCGTCTAAAGGGTGATTTTGGGAAGTTTGTAGCTGTGTTGAACACCGTGGCCATACCACGAACTTACCAGGAGGCACTAACAGGTAGCAGGTGGCGTGTAGCCATGGAGGAGGAGATGACAGCTCTCCAGTCCAAAGGCACTTGGAGTTTGGTCTCGCCCCTTGCTGGGGCATCTATGGTGAGTTGTAAATGGGTCTTTACAGTGAAACGGAATGCATATGGCAATATTGATCGTTACAAAGCTCGATTAGTAGCACGTGATTTTATTCAGACATATGGGGTGGATTATCTTGACACCTTCTCTCTCGTTTCTCGATATTCTACCCTAAGAATTCTTTTATATGTGGTTGTTGTTCGGGATTGGCCCTTGTTCCAACTTGATGTCAAGAATGCATTCTTATATGGTGATCTTCAGGATGAATTCTACATGCAACAGCCACCTGGGTTTGCTGCTGAGAGGGAGTGTTCACAGGTGTGTAGACTTCATAAAGCAATCTATGGCCTTAAGCAGAGCCCACGAGCTTGCTTCCAGAAGCTCTCAGATTTGTTTGAGAAGAGGGGATTCAAACGGTCAAATGCAGACCATTCACTTTTCATACAGAGAACCTCCGGAGGTATGATTGCTATTATAGTATATGTTGATGATATACTTATTACAGGAGATGATATACAAGGAATAAAGAAGGCAAAAGAGTTTATGGGCTGTAAATTTGTTACCAAGGATCTTGGATTTCTTAGATACTTTATGGGACTGGAGTTTGCTAGAAATCAGCATGGCTAGTGATGACACAGAGAAAATATGTCACTGATTTGCTAAGTGATACAGGTATGCTTGGATGTCGACCTGCTACCACGCCAATGGATCCAAGCATGAAGCTATACAAAGATGATACCGATGAGGTTGACAAGAGGAGATATAGAGAACTAGTGGGAAAGCTCCTTTATGTTACTACTACCAGACCCGATATTTCATTTGATGTCAATCGAGTGAGCCAGTTCATGGAACAACCTCGTCAGGTGCACATGGATGCAATACAAATGATACTAAGGTATCCTAAATCATCTCCAGGTACAGGGCTGCTATTTAAAAGAGGTGGCACCATCACTATCTCAGCATGTGCAGATGCAGATTATACATGATGTCCCAAGGATAGGAAGTCCACAACAGGATTTGCTATATTTGTTGGAGATTCACTTGTCTCGTGGAAAAGCAAGAAGAAAACTGTAGTTACGAGATCTAGTGCTGAATCAGAGTATAGCGCTATGGCACAAGCATGTACAGAAATGATGTGGGTTCGAGCAGTCCTTACGGATCTACATATAGATGTACCTCTTCCCATATCGCTACAATGCGGCAATCAAGCTATCATGTACATTGCCAATAATCATGCCTTTCATGAAAGGACGAAGCATATTGAGGTCAATTGTCACTATATACGTGACAAGATTCAGAAGGGATTCATCTCTACATCTCATGTTAGCTCAGGAGACCAAACAGTCAACATTTTCACCAAGGCTTTACTCAGAGGATCATTTCAAAAGTTTTCGTCCAAGCTGAGAAAGATAGATATCTATGCTCCATCTTGAGGGAGAGTGTAAAGATATGTCTTTTTCTATATTTCAGCATCCCTTCATCTATTTTCTTTTCTTCATGTCTACTATATGTAATTTACCCGTAGATCTCTCTTCTATATAAGAGAGCCTAGGGCTTATGGAATAAACATCTCGTTTGTTTTTCCCAATAATTAGGATTCAAGGCATATCAACAATTCCAAAAGATAATTGGACCAAGAAAGCTCAATTAAATCAAGTTAGAATCTAGATGGGATGGACGGAGGTAGAGTAAATGGCTGCCAATCGCTACGTTTTCGTTTATATAGAAACAAGTACATTGGAAACTGGTAATTAAAGGAATCTCAGGTATGTTGAGCTGCAGCCTAAAGTCACAAACTGAAAATATCATCTGGTTGGAGCCGTCGTTAGAGCTTCAATAACCACTCGAACCTTCTATAAATAATCCACCTGTTGCGAATCGCAGAAGCAAACACGCACAAACACGATCAAACAAGCAAGACGCAAACACAAAGATTTACAAGGTTCACCCGTAAATGGGCTACGTTCTTGGGCGGCGGCGATCAGTTTCACTATATGGAGAAAAATGTAATACAGAGGGTACTGAGAAGGTACAGATATGAGATGAGAAACAAGATCAGAATGAGGATTGCAGTATCTGGTGGCTCTAGGGCCCTTTTTATACTGCAACAGAAGAATATTATATGTGTTCAGCAATCCATCCCAACAGCTCTCAGCCAATCAGAAGACAGGACACAGATCAGACATGTCAGCAATCCTGTCCCAACAGCTCTCAGCCAATCAGAAGGCAGGACACATATCAGACTTGTCAGCAATCCTGACCCAACAGCTCTCAGTCAATCAGAAGGCAGGACACAGATCAGATATGTCAGCAATCCTAACCCAACAGCTCTCAGCCAATCAGAAGTTAGGATACAGATCAGCCACATCAGCAGCCCAACAAGTGGTTAGGATTCAAGTCAAATTAACAATCTCCACCTTGAATTGAATCATCATATAGTAGAATGAACCACTACTATTACTTCATCATGAGTTGAATTCTCCACTAGCAGAATTAACCACTGCTAGACTCCACCGGAGTTGAATTCTCATATAGCAGAATTAACCACTACTATAATTCACCACTTAAAATTCAGATAACAGGAATCAAGGAATTATAAACAATATTCATCTTGAAATTTCTCCTCAGAGAAGCTTTGCCAAGCTTCACCACGCCGTCGCCAGCCCCTCATTGAGGCTATTGCCAACTGTTGATATTGAGCAAGTCCAAACAATGCTTGAACTTACTCCCAGGAATTGTAAACCCTTGCAAGACATATAAGGTCTTCTGCTTGTTTCCCTTTATGACAACAACCCCAGCTTTGGCAACATGCATGACTCCACCTTCAGCGTTATATATGTATCCTTTAGAGTCCAAGACTCCAAGAGATATTAGGTTCTTTCTCAGATCAGGAACATGTCTTACTTCTGTCACAGTCCTCATGACTCCATCATGCATCTTGATCTTTATAGAGCAAATCCCTACAATCTTGCACGTTGTATTACTCCATGTGATGACGTTTCCACCATCTATCTTCTCGTAGGTGCAGAACCAATCTTCATTAGGAGTCATATGTTAGGAACAATCTGAATCAAGAATCCATGTGTTATCCGTCGTCTTCTGATCTGTGACGGTGAGAACGAAATCATCTTCAGAATCTCTGTCACTTTGAGCCATTGCAATAATTGTGGCCTTCTTTGGGCAGTCTTTCTTCCAATGTCCGGGTTCTTTGCAGTAATTGCAGATGTCCCTAGCATTGACCCATGCTTTCCATTCTTTGTGTAGTCAAAACCGGTGCGACTCTTCTCATGAGTCATAACCAAACCTCTAGCATTAGAATCTAGCATCCCAATAGCCATATGTCGAAGTTCACGCGCATGCAGACTCGCGCGAACTTCCTCTAAGGTTATGGATTATCTTCCCACAATGAATGATTGAACAAAATTCTCAAATGATAATGGAAGAGAAACCAATAAAATCAAGGCAACATCCTCATCTTCAATCTTAACATCTACGTTTCTTAAATCCATCAATAATGTATTTAAACGATCTAGATGTTCTTTAAGAGATGTACCTTCATGCATGCGGAGAGAGAACAGACGTTGCTTCAAGAGCAACTTGTTGGTCAGAGACTTAGTCATGTATAGACTTTCAAGTCTCAACCACATACCAGCCGCAGAATCCTCATCGGCAACCTCCGCGATAATCTCGTCCGCCAAACACAGCATGATCGTCGAGTGCGCCTTCTCTTCCTGCACCATTAACTCGGACGGCTCGAGTGCCTTCGCCTGCTGTTGATCTAACGGTGCCCAGATGCCCTGCTGCTTCTGAAGGGCACGCATCTTGATCTGCCATAGACTGAATCCATTCTTCCCCGTGAACTTCTCGATCTTCAAATTGTGTGACGCCATCTTACTGGATAATCCTGACGAAACATGAAGCTCTGATACCAGCTTGTTGTGAATCGCAGAAGCAAACACGCACAAACACGATCAAACAAGCAAGACGCAAACACAAAGATTTACAAGGTTCACCCGTAAATGGGCTACATCCTTGGGCAGCGACGATCGGTTTCACTATATGGAGAAAAATGTAATACAGAGGGTACTGAGAATTTACAGATATGGGATGAGAAACAAGATCAGAATGAGGATTGCAGTATCTGGTGGCTCTAGGGTCCTTTTTATGCTGCAACAGAAGAATACCATATGTATTCAGCAATCCATCCCAACAGCTCTCAGCCAATCAGAAGACAGGATACAGATCAGACATGTCAGCAATCCTGGCCCAACAGCTCTCGGCCAATCAGAAGGCAGGACACAGATCAAACTTGTCAGCAATCCTGGCCCAACAGCTCTCAGCCAATCAGAAGGCAGGACACAGATCAGACATGTCAGCAATCCTAACCCAACAGCTCTCAGCCAATCAGAAGTCAGGATACAGATTAGTCACATTAGCAGCCCAACAAGTGGTTAGGATTCAAGTCAAATTAACACCACCACTTACACATAGGCAATGCCTTCAACACCCACCATCCATACCCCTCCCTGCCAATGTTGGATAAAAAGCCACCCGATTCGTCGAAATCCTATTCGTTTCAAGCTTTCAACAGTTGCAAGTCAAAATCACACTGGTATAGCTTGAAGCCATATTGATTCATTGGAGGATGCAGAAACAGTCGGATCTGATTATCATTAGTGCATGCACTCCTTGGCTCCATACATGAATGCATAAGCTTTTTTTTGCAATTCTTGACGTATCATTAATTTTCCGTTATTCCAACTTTGGATCTCAATCTTAGATCATATAAATATTTTATTTGGGGGCCTAATTAGGTGGTTTGGGGAAGATCGTTAGGGGAGGAGTGGGCCTCAATTCAGAAATAAAGAAAGTAATTTGACTCCCATATCTTAGATATAATATTTTCATCGATCAAATATGTAGTTAATAGTTGTAGATCTAGCAGATTCACATCCATTTGTATCAAAATCACTAAAAAAGATATGCTCAACATCCTCCTATGTTGACAAACACCGCCAGCATGTGCCATCAGTACCCTGAAAAAACTTGACTCTTCGCTCGCCAGTCATCAATACATCCCCCCAGATGAAAATCCGTACATACATCAGGACCTTTTACCATCAATTGTCGTTGAACTAATCCGAAGCGATTCATGATCAAAGATCCACTCCAAATAGAAAGCCTTGTATGCCTTCTGCGCCATGAAGTCTCCATCTGCCCATAACTAGTCATCCATAGTGCCAAAAAAAACACTCTCTACTAAGAGCTACATAAGATGTACGAATTCCAAGAAGCATTGATCTAACCGCGCAGAACGGAATATGAGGAGCCAGGCACCCCCCACCAAGCAATGCCGCACTGCACAAGCGTCAGACGCAAGAGCAAAGAGCTGGGAAAAGCAAACACCAAAGTGACCCCTGCTCTATCCAATCATCCATCTGAATACAGCATAGTTTTAATCAAATACAATGTCAATAACAGATTAACCCCCCATCATCATCAGTTTACCTCTTAAAACCCATACCTCCAATCAAACTGGCTTAAAAGAGATTATACCAATGCAAAAAAGTTAAAACTAATGCGTATGTGGTTCTGTATTGACATCACAATAATGAAGAGGTCTACGTACAGAAGGAACAGCGCTTAAGTTGGCATGAATGTAGATGAGGTGTTGTAATATCAAATGTTTTCATGGCATCTGTGTACACCACAACCGCTTTGAAAAAATCATCACATGAAAAACTTTGAAGACAATGTTTATAGGAGCAAGTAGGTGAAAATCTAATAGAAACATGATCTGCACCGCAACAAAACAAATGCCAAAAGGAAGTAAGGACAACTTCAACCAGATCAAAAATACTTACCACCAAACTACCATCCTCCAAAGCAGAAGTATACCTCAGAGTCCAAAAATCATGTGCAGGAGCTAGTGTGGTGGGTGCAAATGTCTGAAAGTGTGCAAAACTAATGAGTGAATGAATAGCAGATCAGTGAAGTAGCTTCTGTAAATCACAACCTGCATGTATAACAACTCAATTGTCCCTCCATTTCCAGCAGGGAACATGGTAAACACTTCAAGATTACGACAATCATGGAACCATGATGGCCGATCTTTAAGTACATCCAAAATCTGCATGGAATTAAAAGTCATACAAAAAGTAGTGTAACTAATCAAATGAAAAAAAAGGAAGATAAAAAAGCCACAAATCGGAAGCAAAATTATATTTTATTTAATAAGATAAGCAGCAGTGATAAAGAATAAACACACGTTATAGCATAGAAACAGTAAGTCACATTGAAAAAAAGGAAACAATACTTAAACTACGAATAAAGTTATTATTTGGATCCAATAAATTGACTGACCTTGGAAGGCTCTAAATTCACTAAACCACACGCACGTGCAGCCACTCCACTGCAATTTTGTGAAATGGCAATAATTCCAATCGAATCCGGACCAGGCTAAGCAAGGCAAAAACAACCTATCAATGAATTAGGTTATAGATATGATGGAATCACAAAAAAGAACAAAAAATTAAAGCTAAGCACCTTCATCCCGGGCATCTGGACCCATTCAATGGCGGTCCCTGTAGCCTTTGAAATGAACTCTGCTAAAGTTTCCTCGGCAATGGACAAAAGTCTATGAAAGCCATCAAATTGTAGCATTATTCCAAATCGAACAGAAACATATGCCAAAGATATTGAGTAAAAGGCAGCACATTACCCTGCAGGATTGTTAGCATCTCGTAGGGAATGCTGAGGTGTAGTAACAGCAGACTCACAACTGGTATCGGTCGCCAAAGACGCCTACAAAGTTAGAACTATTAATGAGAATTATCCGTATGTTTAGCCTATGGATCAACCAAAAGAATAAAGGAAAGTGGAGAAGAATGCTTTCTTTCAAACCAAGTCATTTGCATACAGTTCACTATGTAAAAATACTGGCCTACCTTGAGTACGTACTTTTCAAGTTCGACTGGATCTTAATTACACTTACCATGGAATTGTTAGGGATTGTGGATGATCACGTTTGGCATAGAGGTCAAACCTGATATTGTGAAATAACCTAATAACATCACTATGTTTCATTTGCATGTAAGCATACTGCATAAGAGAGTTCTCTCAACAAAGCACGCATTTTCTACAATTGATGCTCTAGTTGGTAGAAATGCATGGTTTTACGACATGTCAATTTAACCTCATAGCCCTTATATGAAATTTATGTATCCTTTATTCTCTCCGAGACTGCAGAGTTTGTGCAGTGCATCTGACAAAGATAAATAAATTATCAAACAACTTAAATCAGATTATGTGATATTGCTTCTATTAAAATTTCCTTCTTGATTTGAGCATCTCAAACTTAACAATGGCATATCTCACCAATTAATCATAATCCAATGCTAATATGAAATTTTCCTTCTTGATTTGAACATCTCAGATTTCCTTGTTGTTAATGATTTGAGCATCTCAAACTTAAATATGAAATCTGTTTTTACTCATGGAAAACATTTGAAAAAGTAGCATAAGGCATTGTAACTTGTATGGTGATCAAAGGCATGACTAGTGTAGCAGATAACAAGCATCAAAAAAACACATGGATTTACAAAGCATAAGTGGGCATTGGACAATGGCGATTGTTCATCACTATATGATAAGAAGGAAGAGAATAAGTGGATTGCAGATGGCAAAGCAATCAAAACTCTAAACTTATAGAGTTTATGTATGCATTCCAGGTGAAAACAAATCCAGATAGAAATCCAACTCGAATAAACAACCCTAAGAGATCCTCATTTTTGAAAGGAGGCGAATCCCCCAGCCGATGGAGTAGATCGAAAATCTATGCAGCAGATAAGCTAGGATTCAAGAGATATCTGCAATTAGGTTTTAAAATAAAAACATTAAAGTTGGACACCACGTAAACGATTTCTTGTGTGTTTGTGTGTGAGGTTAAAACGAGGAAAAATAGTGGGACGACAGAGGATAGATAGCTGGCGATCGAACATACTCCTTACTCCCAATCAAAGAAGCAATGTCAAACAAAGCCGCTGATATAGAGTATGTCATATTCACTCTCTAGAATACTTCCCAAACTGTTGAGGGGAATAAGCAAGATAATCATTCATCTAACCCTAGAGCTCTCTTATATAGGAGAAAAGCTCTACGGGTAAATTACAGGAAAAAGGACAATTAAAAGACCAAATAACATAATTACTCTAACACTCCCCCTCAAGCTGGAGCATATATATCTATCATGCTCAGCTTGGAACAACATAGATGAAAAGGACCTCTGGCAAGAGCCTTGGTGAACATGTCTGCAATCTGCTCTCCTGATGATACATAAGAAGTTGAAATAAGCCCTTTTTGAATTAAGTCCCGTGTGAAATGACAATCCACTTCAATGTGCTTTGTCCTCTCATGGAACGCTGGATTATTGGCTATGAACAAGGCTGCCTGATTATCACATTTAAGATGCATAGGAAGAGGTACTTCAATAGTTAAATCATTCAAAACCGATTTAACCCACATCATCTCAGCACTACCTTGGGCCATTGCCCTATATTCTGACTCTGCACTGGATCGAGCCACGACATTCTGTTTCTTACTCTTCCATGCAACTGGTGAGCTGCCAACAAATACAATAAAGCCTGAAGTAGACTTTCTATCATTAGGGCACCCAGCATAGTCTGCATCAGCACAACCTGTGACAGATATAGAGGTATCTTTCCTAAACAGAAGACCAGCACCTGGAGACGACTTCAGATATCTCAAGATCATAAAAACAGCATTCATGTGAGTCTGTCTGGGTTGCTCCATAAATTGACTTACCCTATTGACAGCAAAGGCTATATCTGGTCGGGTAATAGTGACATATAGCAACTTCCCCACGAGCTCTCTATACCGTCTCTTGTCCACCTCCTCAGAGTCATCATCATAGAGTTTAACATTAGGATCCATAGGAGTAGTAGCTGGTCTACATCCTGCCATTCCTGTCTCAGATAACAGGTCAGTAACATACTTCCGCTGTGTCATTACCATGCCCTGCTCATTTCTTGCAAACTCCAATCCCAGAAAGTAACGAAGTGAACCCAGATCCTTCGTAACAAACTGCTCACTAAGAAAATCCTTGGCTGCTTGAATGCCCTGCTTATTACTACCAGTGATAACAATATCATCCACATAGACTAAGATGATCACAGTACCTTGCTGGTCTCTCTTTACAAAGAGAGTATGATCTGTTGTAGATCTGACGAAGCCCTTCTGTTCAATCAACTCTGAGAGCTTCTGAAACCAAGCCCGTGGACTCTGCTTCAGGCCATATATGGCCTTATGAAGGCGGCACACCATACTGGACTCCCCCTCAGCAGCAAACCCTGGTGGCTGCTGCATATAGACCTCTTCCTGCAAGTCACCATATAAGAAAGCATTCTTGACATCTAACTGAAACAGGGGCCAGTCACGGACAATAGCAACTGCAATGAGAATTCGTAAGGTAGAATGACGGGCTACTGGAGAAAACGTCTCCTGATAGTCCACCCCATATGTTTGGGTGAAACCACGAGCCACCAACCTGGCTTTGTATCTATCAACCGTACCATCAGCCCTATGCTTTACAGTAAAAACCCATTTGCTTCCGACTACAGACGCACCTGGTGGAGGATGCACAACACTCCACGTACCACGTGACTGCAACGCCGCCATCTCCTCTTCCATAGCCAAACGCCATGGACTGCTCTGTAGTGCCTCCTGATATGACCTTGGGATTTCCACTGCTGATAACCCAAGGACAAACTTGCGAAACTCTGGGGATAACCGCTCCAAACAAGCCTGTGATGCAAAGTCCATCCCATATTTGGGATTCATTGTCCGCGCACGCTTTTGCCTTCTATGGGCAATAGGAAGATCAAGATCATCAGCTGGAGGAGGGATAGTATCATCTGTGCCCTGTACATCTGTCTGCGTATGCAAATCACCCGTGCCATTATTAGTACTCAAATGTTCATTACATACCTCGGGCGTGCTGGATGATGGAGGAGGCACATGAGCAGAGGGTCGACGCTGATAGACCTGAGGATAAAAAGTAGAAGGTGGTGGTGGAGGTGGTGGTGGGATAGGCTGTGGTGGTGGTGGCGGCAGAGTAGAGCACGGAATAGATGGAGGAGGAGGCACATAGATATCATCTCCTTCCTCTGAATGAGTGAGTCTGTCACCTGTAGGAGAAAAATACATAATGGACTCAAAAAAGGTGACATCTGCACTGACGTAGTACCTTCGTTTAACTGGATCAAAACACCGATATCCCTTCTGGGTTTTGGAATAACCCACAAAAACACATTTGACAGCTCTGGAAGAGAGCTTGTCAAGACCAGGAGAAAAACAATGAACAAATGCAACAGACCCAAAAACACGTGGTGTTAGAGAGAAGAGATCCTTCTCGGGAAACGCAGTCAAGAACGGAATCTTCTCCCCTAACACTGTCGACGGCATACGATTAAGAAGATAACAGGCAGTGAGAACCGCATCCCCCCAATAGGAGTGAGGTGCACGGCTCTGAATCAAAAGGGTTCTGGTCATATCTAACAAATGACGATGCTTCCGTTCAGCCACCCCATTTTGTTGGGAGGTATAAGCACACGACGTCTGATGCACAATCCCATGAGACATAAGAAATTTGGACAATTGGGTATTGCACAACTCGAGAGCATTGTCAGACCGTATGTACTTTACTCTAGCAGAGAAAATATTTTTTATTTCAATAAGAAAAGACTGAATAAACTGACCAGCATCAGATTTATTTTTAAGAAGAAAGACCCAAGAAAGTCTAGAGAAATCATCGACAGCAACAAGATAAAACCTGTGCCCTTGAAGGTCAGGGACACGACTTGGACCCCAAATATCAAAGTGTAGCAGCTCAAATAGACCATGATGACTTGGACCTATACGACTCGGAAAAGATGACCTGTGATGTTTGCCAAGTTGGCATGCCTCACACTGAAGATTGGACTTGGGAGAAATCTGTGGAAGAATATGGACCATCTTTTGCAACGGAAGATGGCCAAATCGAAGATGCCAAGTGTAGGGTGACACCGATCCAGCCCTCATAGGAGAGACACCAGCATAAGAAGATTTCACCAGCCTATAAAGACCCCCTTGCTCACGGCCAGTCCCAATCACCCTGCCCGTTAATATGTCCTGAAACACAAGAGTAGATGGATCAAATATAGCACGGCAATGTAAATCTTTGGTGAGTTGACTAATAGACAGCAAATTCATTGAAAACTTCGGTGCATAGAGAACATTGGACAGTCTCAAGGTAGGAGTCAACTGCACCTCCCCCTGACCAGTAATAGGGGAATATGTACCATCAGCTATCACCACCGATCGGTCAGATTGAGCAGGATGAAAGACACTAAACTGACCTCTGTCACCACAGAGATGGTGTGATGCACCTGAATCCATGATCCATTCTGATAGATCCGCCTTTAACCTGTAGTAACGGCAATGGGTGTGGAACCTTTGAAGGCGCCTACAGATGGAAAATTTACCTTGTTGTCTGACATGACGACAACAATAACCTGTAGCTGGTGGTTACACAATCTGAAGGACGGCTAGGGCATATGGTGCACACGGCTGCACGCTACAGAACATGATCAGGACACTCGCGCCACAGGGGCGAAGCCACGCGGGTAAACATGTGAAGCACGGCTAGGTTTTGCGTTGCAGGACTCGCGTGCACAGGAAAAGCATACGCACAGAACTGCAGTTTGCGTGCAACAGGGCTTGGCTGCAAGGCTTGTGTGCACAGGACACGCACACGCACAGGACTTAGGGCTCGTGCGCAGGTTGCGCAGGGGCTTCAGAATCTCCACGCGCGTGCAGGCACGCGCAAGATCAAGAGAGGCGATCGAGTAGGAGGCGCGCTTCAGGGCACGATGGCGGCGATGGAGGCGCGCTCCACGTCGCAGGGACTTGGCGACCGACCCGCAGAAGGCGGGGGCTTCACGCTCGCACAGAAGGCGAGCGACCCGCAGGGGCTACAAGGGGCTCGCGCAGGGCCTGCAGGAGTTTGGCGCAGACGCGCGCCACGCGATGCGCAGGGGCTGCAGGCCCAGGCGCGTAGGGCGGCGGGGATCAAGAGCGGCGCCGATCAGGATAGGGAGAGAGAGAGAGGCCGGAGGGTGGGGTTAGGGTTAGGGCTAGGTTTCAAGAACTCCGGTCTAGGACCGTCGCTCTGATACCATGTTGAGGGGAATAAGCAAGATAATCATTCATCTAACCCTAGAGCTCTCTTATATAGGAGAAAAGCTCTACGGGTAAATTACAGGAAAAAGGACAATTAAAAGACCAAATAACATAATTACTCTAACACAAACCAATCCTGAAAATCTCACCCAGCAAAGTGAGAGCTGACAGGAAGGCTCGTAAGTAGCAAATCACAAACTTAAAGTACTGTAGAAAGTGGAATTATATGCAGTCAAATTTACGAGAAAACCCTTGGAAAACCCTTGTATCCGAGCCTTCTATTAAGCTGTTGTTTCCCACACAGATATCCAGACAATTTAGTCGACCAACAAATTCAAGTTTTATGTCATCACTGCATAAAAGTCGCAAAATTTATGATAGTTGGGCATACATTTTGCAGTTGTTGCCGCATGTATGCGTTTTCATTGACCAGTTGTGAGACTTGCTTCTGAAGCCTATCATTTTCCTCCATCAAAAGCTTGTTCATTGCAGTTAGCTTCCTGTTGACTGCCAGCAATCTAGAAGCCTCTTTTCGTTGCTTTTCTCGACACCTACAAACACATCAAATTAAATGTCTGCTGCATTTAGATACTCTTCAACTCTGGATGTAAACATTATGGCTGTTCTAACATTATATGTCCTATACTATACAATGAGGACGCTTCTTTGTTATAAACAGGTGACTCGAGCCTCCCAATATGACCTCATTTCAAAACATAATAGATTTACAATATCAGAACAAATTCAGTTCAAAAAGATGAGACTAGCAAGATTGTTCCAACATCATTACAACATTCACTTGAATTCTGTAGAACTATTTCGGATATGAATTCTGTATATTTAATCATGATTTGAGGTAAGGTCAGTCATCTTTCGCTTCGCACAGTTTGAATTCCAGAGTCCGTGTGTAACACCCCAACCCCAAACATAGTGTCATACCTAAAACTCACGAAGTGTGGGTAAGGTTTATAAGTGATGGGGATTACTACTTGTCAACTTGGGCTTAAGCATTTTGGGTGGTTGTCAACGGGTCCATTTGGGCCCGAACCCAACAAGTTGTCAGGGCCAGTTTTCCTCGATAACGGATCGGGGACCTAAGCCCGGGACGTTATAAATGGTATCAAAGCCAAATTCTCTCTGATAGTGGAAAGGGCTACCCGAGAGGTGGAGCCACCCCTACAAAGAGGTTGGAGGAAATGGCTACCCGGAGTGTGCAGCCGCCACTATCACTGGGAATAAGTGATGGGCCATGTCGCAATGAGAACATTGCGAATATAGGTGGGGGAGGTTGTAACACCCCAACCCCAAACATAGTGCCATACACGAAGTGTGGGTGTGGTTTATAAGTGATGGGGATTACTACTTGTCAACTTGGGCTTAAGCATTTTGGGTGGTTGTCAACGGGTCCATTTGGGCCCGAACCCAACAAGTTGTCAGGGCCAGTTTTCCTCGATAACGGATCGGGGACCTAAGCCCGAGACGTTACACCGTGTATCCTACCTCTGGTGTGTGATTGAGGACCCAGGTCATCATCACATAAGCTAGGAGCGAGCAAGCCATCTCTTATATACAAGGCTATACCTGGGCCCTAGAGAAATTGGCGACTGCAGTAGATCTTGCATGTCCTGCCCTGCTTAATTGTGGGAAAAGGCTCTGCTGTTGTTGTGTGGTAGATGTTGCATGTATTTCGTGAATTCGTGTATATCTCACGGCTGGGTTTAAAAAAACCCGCGAATTAACTTGGACTACGGGTGTAGCCCAAAGGGATCAAAACTATACATTGTTTTATTTAGCTTGCATCAGTGTTCTAACTCCCCGTTAGATGACATCGAATTGGATCACCATTCTTCCATAAATTCTCGCTAGGTTTGTATATTGACCAAACTTTTAACTCGGCTTGAGCGGTCTTAACCACTTTATCACAGGGTACAATTTACCCTGAAAATAATGGGAGTTTCACTCCCATGACAGATGAATAAGAAATCTCCAATCCCAAAATGAATTTCAATCTGGAATTAATCTAATATGATACCGGCATTCTATATGATTCCATGCCAAAACAGTTTTCCTGGCTCGGGAAAAAGAGCATTCCTCTGGTCATTGTGGAGTAAACTATTGAAATAACAACAGCTGAAAGAATTGTCAAAAACACTTCACTGTTTGCTTCTCCAATCACCCATCTTTTCATACAGCTACACAAGAAATCACTCGTGCAATTCTTAACTCAGGCTTGTTCTCAAGTGGTTTCTCTGCTGAATTCCATGTTTTTTAGTGGTTTGGCCATGCGGTTTGGTAAGGGCATTCTAGTTGAGCACTCTTCTAACAGACAAATAATAACTAGATTTAAGCAGCCATTGATGAAGAAAGTAGAAAATTAGAAATTACACTCCACCATCATTACAAGCAATTCTCACAATCCAAAAATGGCTCACACCCAACCAGGGTCCAATTCTGACTAAGTATAAGTGCAAATCCCCTCACCTGCGATTCTGGAACCAGACTTTGATCTGCTTCGGCTCTATATTCGAGAGCACCGAGCACTCCCTCACCATTTGCTGCCGCCGCATCGAGCTCGGCTTCGGGCACTCTGCATAGACCCTCTCCAGAGCCTCGATCTGTTCCGCAGTGTACCGCACATACTTCCCGAGGTCCATCCCCTTCTCCATACCCCCGCCGCCACTTCCGCCGCGCACCGCCACGGCGGTAGTCATCTCCCCAGCACCAAAGCAAGCCAAAATCGGTACCTTTCCTCAAAAAGCACGCACCTTTCCAATCCAATACACCGATAAATAGCTAGAGACGCCACATTTAGGGCAAAATAGAGCAGCGTGGATCGTCAGAGCTCCGGAGACCGCCCCGATGGCATGGATTCGGGGTCAGGAATCGATCTTCGAACTCCAAACGAGTGGCGGATTGGTGGATCTCGAAGGAGGTGGAGCGGCGATGAGGGATTTGGATCGAGAGGAGGAGGAGATAGCTCGAGTGGATTAGGGCGAAAACCGGGGGAAAGCGGAGAGGAAGAACATGAGAGAGTGAGTGTGAAGTGGAGAAGAGAGGAAAGGAAGAGAGTACGAGAATCCCAATAGAGGGAAAGGCTCTGGTGGTATTAAATGCTACTTGAATATTAATTTACCAAAATACCCCTCACCCTCGTGTTGATTGGTCCGCTGGTTCGAAAGTGAGTGGTTAGTGTTGCTGACGTCAGGGTTTTGAAATTGGAGATTTGTACATCTGACCCCTGAAAGCTTGTCCAATTGCACCATAACCCCTGTAATATTTGTAATTATGTTACGTCCTTTGTAAAATATGGTATAAGCCTTATAATCTTACTAACTATTACACTACAACCCTTGAACAGGGGCAATCTTGTTGAATAGAGTATGAATCATGGCTTAAAATTCCCTTGAATTCAACCCTAAAAAGTTCAGAATTTATTTAAAAAATGCTTTTACAGAGAGACTGGTGAATCCCTTTTGAATAGCAAATTCAATTCTTCAAAACACAATATTTATAGACCTGGGAACCATAACATTGCTATGCATAATTTGTTGGACCCTCCTCCAATAAAATTACCTTTTATTTGACGGATCAATGGAGAAACTCAAGTCAAAAATGCATGTTTTCCTCCGGTCCATCCAAAAATTAAAATGCATGCTGGTCTGAGTGTGGATTTCCCCTCTTGACCAGTTAAAAAATTCATAAGTGCTTCTTTCTTTGAAGCAACCCCAGCATGTCTGAGTATATCATAAAGGACATCCCTAACAAGATAATGTATATATTTAAAACGTGGGAGTTTACAGCAATGAACTGCATGCTCCCCAAAGGCGTCCAGGTAAGATTTGTGGCATACTGAATAAGAGAAAGTTAAGTTGGGCTCGAGTAAGAGTCAGTTTGCAAGCTGTTGAATGAGTCTAACTCAAATTTTGAGCAGTCGCTCACAGATTAATGAACAGTCAAATTGAGCTATTGAACTACTAACAAGTTAACCAGGTAGGCAAGTTATCGAGATAGTTATGAACTCGGTTATCAATAAAAGCATTAATCACCTCGAGCTATATCTGACAACCTTGTCAAGCTGGAGGTTTGACTCGAGCTCGACTTGTTTGTTCATCATGCAAAGCTCGTGAGCTATTCAAGGAGATGAGTTCGAGTCGAGCCTATCGAATTCAAGTATTTTAGCAAGATGGGTTATGATGAGCATGTCATCGTGATGGAAGAATGGAAGAAAGAGTCTAGATGGAAACCATCATGCATGTTGTTATCAAAGGAGGAAGCAAAAAGGAGCATATGCATGCATGCTTTGGATACCAAAAGTCTTCATGCAACCATGAAGAAGGATGTGAACAAAAAGTTGAAATGATTGAAAACAAAGTCCTCCTTTCCTTAGTTGATTTTGCTAATTAATACTTATATGTATATCGCGAATCAAGAAGCAAAAAATAATAGTTGCAAAAATAATAGCTTAAAAAATTAAAATTGGTCTTCCGTATCATATATATTATAGTTATTTGAGATTTCTAATTGAAATGTAATATTAGATTCTGCTTTATAGTATAGGGATTTTTTAATGACTTTTGCATGTTTTATTTATTTTTCGATTGAGGGCATGACTCTTTTCGAATACCAGCCCAAAAAAATCTGTAGTTGATGCAAGGAGATACTAAAATGGTAAATTTGTTTTTTTTTCTACCATACTCCTTGCCAGTGTTATATATAGCAACAATTATTTGTTGACTTTTTTTCTAAGACATGTATAAATCGTTGCTAAATTAACGATAATTCAAGAAAAAATCAAAGAAAGTGAACAGATAATTGTTTTGTTATATCATTTGTTGTCGACGACGTAAAAATGAATATGATATTCGTTGATTCTCAACAGTCAAATATAATTTTTACAACGAACATGGTTCGTTGCTTTAAGTTATTTATCGCTATAGCCTGATTTAATTACAATGAGACAATGAATGAAGATCGTATAAAGCAACATGTTATAGGTGTCGATATAGGGTTATGCTTATCCACGCTCTTCGTTTTATGGTTTGGATACTTGCATGTATATATGCATGCATACATGCATATATGTGAACAAATATGTATGTATGTAAGTATGCATGTTTTAGCTATACATGTTTTCTCTTTTTCACGTCCTCTCTCTTTGTTAACATGCCATAATCCATTGATTTATCAAAGATGTCGACTGCTCACACTCACTGCGTCAAAACAAGTTCATAGCAATGCTTATTTTTG
Organism: Ottelia alismoides; assembly: GCA_037367405.1. NCBI lineage: Eukaryota > Viridiplantae > Streptophyta > Magnoliopsida > Alismatales > Hydrocharitaceae > Ottelia > Ottelia alismoides. Next base: position 180,722 of record JAZKJV010009840.1, read on the forward strand.
AATCCGTCGATACATCAGTTGTTGTTAAATACATGATAACAAAGTATACTTATTGACAAACATATTTTTCTTGATTTATGTATTTGCAAACGTTCGTTTTCAAATGAATTACAATGAGTATGTTATTCGTTGCAACCAAATATAAAACATAATTTTTGCAACAAATAATATTAAGTTATGTATACAATTTAATTAACAACCGACTGTGTGTGTATATACGATGGAGTGTGCTAATTTGGGCATCATTGTAGACATATTTTGTGGGCATGACTTTGGAGAAATGTTTACATACAACAACATATAAAAGAAGAGGAAGGATGGGATGTATATGTTCCAATAAGGTGATTAGATATTCTCGTGTCTTAAATATTTAGAATTTTTTAGGGCAATGCATGCATGAGAAGCTTTATGCTTTCGGCACCAACCTACCAACAGACCCAATATCTTTCCCTTGACAACGGGTGGGGCCTATGAGCTTGGCAAAAGCACAAGCAATAGACATCTTTCTCTCTCTAGAACTCTCTCTCTCTCTACATATGGTGGTGGTCACATTCACCTTTTTTACACATGGTACATTAGTTTATACTGATTCACATTTCATGTATTTTTCTAGTTGCAATGTCCCAGTCTTATGTCTTAATCGAGAAAAAATATCATTGACAACTTATTGATCTCGAGTCCAATAAGATTCAGTTGACGATCTCGAGTCCAATAAGATTCAGTTGACAACCGCTCAAAATACTTATTTGCAAGTTATCAAGTAATAATGTCACACTCTTATAGTTCACTCTCATACAGTGTAAGTTTCCAACATCGGGTTGTGTTTAGGGTGTCACAACATCCTCCACTTATATTCGCAACTTCTTCATTGCAACATGGTCATCACTTATTCTCAATGATAGTTCTGGTCGGACGATACAGGCTTAGGTACCCTTGGGTAGCTTTTTCCACAGTCAAATAAAACTCCTTGTGACAACATTTGTAACGTCATGAGCTTAGGTTCGCGGACCATTATCGAATAAAACTGCCATTGATAACTTGTTTGACTTGGGCCCAAATAGACCTATAGACAACCACTAAAACTGCTTAAGCCCGATCTACCAAGTAGTAATCCTCTGCTATTGTAACATACTCTCACACATTGGGAGTTTTATGATTCTAAACAATGTTTGGGGTGTTTCACTAATTATGATAAGATATACACGAGTCAGAGTCTCTTTAACCCTGATTTTTTTATGTGTCAAATGGTATTTTATTTTCTTCTTCAATATCATTTATTTTTTAATAATGATATCACTTTCTTTAAGGATATCTCATGGAGAGGATTCTGATTTTCTTGATGAATGAATTTTGATCTTTTTTTTTTAGAAAGGATATCTCGTCGAAAGAGAGGTCATGTGTCACCCCATGACATCGAAGAAGAAGCACAATCACACCATTGATGTATAATCATTCGACTCATTGATGTTGTATATGTTGTAGAGTTATATTGATCATAGGTGTATCTGCAAGGAGGGTAGGAGGATGATTGGCGCTCCATACCATCAAACGAATAAGAAGAAGAAGAAGAAAAGAGCGATACATATATCCAATGCTTATTTAATAAGTGTGTGTTTGGTTGCCGAGTTAGCCCGGGTACAACTATGGGTAAACCGTTTTTGTGTTTTGGTGTTTAGATAGAGGGGGTTAGGGGTTGAGTGTGTTTGTTGTGATGTGATTATGTTGAAGTTTGGAAAAGTGAGTAGTTATTGCAATGTGATTGTATTGAAGTTTGGAAAAATGAGTAGTTTATAATTTTTAGATGATATAATGGTATAATATATTATTTTTTGATGGAATAGATGAAAGAGAAATAATTTATTTAATGTATAAAAAAAGAGAGGGTGTGGGCCCCACAAGTGAGAGAAATAGTGGGTTTTGGGGGCAAACTCTCAAAGAAGGGTTAAACCCTCAACCGAACATGACTTAATGATTTTTACATTTATACATCTCAAAGATTCTGCAATTGCATTTTCACCCTTTCCTTTTTTGCAATGACACGTGCTTCTATATTCTTAAAAAATCAATAGTTCTTTCATTTTATTATCACACTTATGCACCTATTTTTACTTAACGAAAGGGTGACTGAATTTTATAAGAATACATGAGCACAAGTGTCATTGACAAAGCATAACCGTCACAAGTGTATAAAACCCTTCAAATAATTGTCACAAAGACGGAGTATTAGAGATGATCCGTCCAAAAAAACAATGTATCATGGTTTTTTTTATTTGATATTTGAAACTATTTTTTAAGATATTATAAATAATTTTCTTTCATCGTTGAAGTCTTTTTCTAACGCAACAAATGGTGAAACTCAATGTGCGTTTAGTTGTTTGGATACCCGTGCAAATTCAATGGTTTACTATGGAGATTTGAGGAGAAAATCTGATGAGCCTCTTTCTACGTGGTTGAATAATGTTAGCTCATCACTTACTATCTCTTTTGTCTCTATTTTCAAGGCTTTTTATACTTGTGCTACTACGAGATTTTACTGTGAGATTTTGCACTTGCATTTATGCTTTCACTCTTCTTTGCGATAACACTTTCGCCTTTGTATTTGGCATTCTTACCAATTTTATAGTATTGCCCTTCTGTCAATGTAATTAGAGGCATAAGTGTAACAACAAAAAGGCAAAAAAGGTCGTGCATAACTTTAATTGCAAAATCTTGGAGGGGTATAGGTGTAAAAAAACCTCTCTTTATGTAAAAATCCTTTCTCTCCTCTCTCTTTCATTTCTGTCATATTCCCTGCCTTCTTTCACATATATTTTCGCGTGTGTGTATATGATAAAATGGGGATGCTCTCTCGAGGGAGCTAACTTAGCTTTCCCCATCCTATTTTTTATTTTTTTTTGAAAAATGCTCCCGTGCGAAGTTTCGTGTGAAACATAGACTCATACGGTCTCCACCCAGATGGGGTCGATTTCAACAATTATACGACTGTTAAAAATGGTTGTCTAGATATAGATGACGTAGGAGTCTGTTTCGCACAAAACTTGAATGACATAATATATGGATACAGTGATGAATTTCTACAGATTTATTTTTCAAAAAATAAAAAAATAAGAAAAAATGAGGAGGAGCCAAGTTAGCTCCTCTAGAGGGCAGACCCATTTTACCCATATATATCAATTTTTTTATTTCTTGTTATATTTAAATATTTTTTCAATCTAAATATATAAGTTATTTTTCAGTCCACTCTTATATATATATATATATTAAATTTATTAATTTTTTAAATAATAATTTTTAAAAATTATTTTTGCACTTGTGTCCTCCGCAATTACACATTTATCCTTATTATCGGCAATAATGCTTTTACCCCTATCTTCTTGAACCATTAACAGTTAAGGTCATCAGATTAGTTTCTATCTGATTCTTTGCCAAACGGATGTTAACTTACATGAATGAGTGAAATTGATAAGAAAAAAGTGACACTGTTGTAATTATACATTCTTCTTCCTCTTCTTCTGTATACCTCCCTCCCTCATCTCCTCTATCTGACCTCCTACACTGCCCCAATCCCCACTTCTTCTCTTGTCCTCCTCCGACCTTACCTCCTCTGCCTCCCTCCCCACTACCTCACTGCATCATCCTCGTCCTCCCTTGAGCTACAGTCCTGACATCTCCCCTATCCCACCTCCTTTCCCTTCAACACCATTTAGTTGCACCCACAGCTCCCCATCGTTGTGTTTACAACGCCTCCTCATTGTCACCTTTGCAGTCTCTAGTCGTGCATATCACCATCGTTCTTGTGATTGTTCGCCACCTTACACCACTTTCAGACACCTCACTACCATCCACAAGAGGAGAAGTGACGAAGGAGTGGATCGAGGAGGCGAAGAATAGGGACGTAGGATTAATAACACAAGAATACAAATGCAATGGATATTTCCTTAATCATGCCTTAGCTTAGGAAAATCACGATCTAGTTTATTCTATAAATGGTCAACTAACGTAAGGGTACAAATGTTGGCACACGTGCTTTTCCATTTACCTTCTTAGATTCTACAATTACAGTTATGCCCTTACCTTTTTTGCCATAATGTAAGACCTCCAAGTATAAGACATCGCTAATCCTAACTATAGGACTCGATCCAGTGTCTAAACGAGACAAATGACCTATATCTTATAGTACTCGTTGAGACTCTTCCAACAAGCCCAAGGTCATTGAAATCATAGTTCGTATGAGGAAGTTACAGGCAAAATATGATTGGTTTATGGATTTCTGATCCCGATCCGAATCTGTTTAATCTCAAGCCTAAGTGGTTTGGCTAATGATGAATCTGTGATCCATCACTCTGAAAGATGAAAATAGAACTTTGTTCCCAAGTGATTCATTGCATGTATTCATTTAAATTGCATTATTATTGAATCACATGTATTCATTTAAATTGCATTATTATCATTCATGCATATGTAATTAATATTCATGTTTTAGCACGCATAATTGCATTAATAAGAAGCTCAAAAAAATCGTATACATCATCACTTGTATATTACCACAATTTCTCCATTTTTAATTAGTTTTCACCAACACCAAATAAAGTAAAATCAACTTTGTTGTGTACATATTACTAACACCAATCAAGAAAAAAATATCAAAAAAATACTAACTTATATATATGCTAAATAAACCCAAACCTTAGTTTGGAGACCAAAAGTCGTAAGTGTTAATATCTCTCTTTCACAATCTCCTATGAATTCCTACTCACTTTTAAATTAATGTACGTTCAATTATCTACAAAATAAGATCAAATTCAAAAGAATCGGATTTCATATGTGAAACTTGAATTTTGGGACCTCATTGTATATTTTTACATTTTCCATGATTTTGACCCTATTATTTTACGTATAAGAATAAGTCATTTTGATTTATTTTTTATTTATTTTCTCTGATTTATGCTTTAATAAATATATAAAAATGTAAATCAAAATCAAAGTAAATCAAAAGAAAATAAATCACTCCAAGTCTATATATAGTATTTATGTATGTCCCTTTTATTTTATTCATTTTCTTAACTATTGAAAATACTAAAAAAGGATTTTATCACTTGTGCCCCTCCGAGATATCGCAATATCAGTTATGCTCCTATCTTTTTGGTAATATCAGTTGTGCCCCTTACTTCTTTCTCCGTCATCAACTGTGCCCTTCCGTCAAATTGACCGTCAAAAAATTGAAATAACCATAGTTTACTCAAACCGTGGTGTGGTTAACAGGGGTATTATGGTCAGAATAAAATCAAATGAGGAGGTGCAGGCTGGCGGCAGGGGCCGGGGGAGGTGCGTGGCTGCGGTAGGAGTCGGCTTCACGATGTGGCTGCGGGTGGCAGTGCGGGGCAGGGGGAGGGGAGCAGGGGGCGACGCCGGGGAGGGGAGGAGGTACGGGGGGAGGAGGTGCGAGGCTAGGAGGGGCCGCAACCCAGGGGGAGGGGGAGCAGAGGGCGGTGTCGGGGAGGGGAGGAGGTGTGGGGGGGAGGAGGTGCAGGGCTGGGAGGGGCCGCAGCCCAGGGGGAGGCGGAGCAGGGGGGCGGCACTGGGGAGGGGAGGATATGTGGGGGGAGGAGGTGCGGGGCTGGGAGGGGCCGCAGCCCAGGGGGGAAGGGGAGCAGGGGGTGGCGCCGGGGAGGGGAGGAGATGCGGGGGGGTGGAGGTGCGGGGCTGGGAGGGGTGCAGCCCAGGGGAAGGGGGAGAAGGGGGCGGCGCCGGGGAGGGGAGGGGGCAGCGGGTTGGGAGAAGGTGCGGCACGAGGTGCGGGGAGCTCGGGGAAGAGCTGGGCAGCGCGGGGCAGGGGAGGGGGGGCGGAGAGGGAGGAGGAGGAAGAGGATGGGGAAGAGGAGGAAGAAGAAGATGATGAGGAAGAGGGTATTAAATGACCACATAACCTTTTAAAAAAAATTTAATTCCGCTTATGTCCTCAAAGCTAACGTTCATTTGCACTGTGGATGGACGATCACTAACCCGAGGGAAACAAGTAATAAAATAGCAAGAAGTGAGGGGCACAAGTGATATTACCAAAAAGATAGGGGCATAACTGATATTGTGATATCTCGGAGGGGCACAAGTGATAAAATCCCTACTAAAAAAGTGTATTAAATTGTATATATTTATTTTATATTTTATCTAGATTTTTGCCTTTATTAGAAAACATAAAAAAAAGAAAAATGCATGCATGTTATATCTATAGAGTACCACCAAAAATATATCTTGTACATATAATTTCTTTTGATTTCGATCCCTCAAAAAAGCTGCAGATCTCGTTGAGACGATCAACTTTTATGAAGAATACTTTTTGATTTGACCTTGTTTGCTAGTTTTTATTGATTTCTTTTTGATTTTTTATTATAAATTTCCTGGGAGCAACATGTGGCGGTTCCTGGAGGCGTCACGTGTCACCCCTCTTTTATTTCCTTTTTATTTTATTTTTTATTATTCTTTTCCTTTTTCTTTTAATATTTTCCTCCACCACGTGGCAGCTCCTGTAGCCGCCACATGGCACCTTCCTTGACACTTGGATATGGGCTGATTCGACAGCCCAAATTGAAGGATATGGGATGATACTCAAAAGCATCACGGAAGCGTGTGAATCGTACCGTATACCACGTACTAGCTGCTCAGTGCAGCGGAATTTAAAAAAAATAAATGGTGAAACCACATGATCCAAGAACATTTCTTGGATCGTTTCATCTAACCACATAAGATATATAGGAATACCTCTTAGAGCATGGTTGCGATCAAGCCTCTAAGCGAAGAGACCTCCTGTCTCAAGTTTGATCCGTCGGAGGAGATGCTTGTGAGCGTGGGGAGAGTCGCGTGCTTATCGCAATCCAATCGTTGATCCAAGCGATGCATCTCTTGATCTCGTGTCACGAGATCGAACGCCTTCTTCACGAGCGCCACACACCGAAGAAGACGGAGATCCAAGAGTCGTTGAAGCGGACATGACGACGAAGGTGTTCTTCTCTCTATGAGAGTGGATGGCCACTCAAGGAGAGGAGGAAGAGGGTTAGCATGAGAATGTGTCAGAGAGCGAGTCGTGATTGCGTAACTCGAAGAGCAAAGGGTGCCTCTTCTTATGTAGGATTTTAGGAGTCCATGGATCCCAATCCATGGACAACACACAATCAATGGATGAGATTGTTTTGTGTTTCTTTCAATGGCTAAGATGTTGTTGTAAAAACACAACATCAAATGATTTAATTTAAATTAATTTACATTGATAAATCAATAAAACTAATTTGAATTCAAAATACTTTTGACTAGAGAAGACATAATGAGGAGACTAAACCAATCCTCTCAAAAGGGGGGGATGCCTACTCTTCTCCACTTGGAGAGTTGTAGCCGTCCACTCATCTTGAGTGGACTTGGTCAATCACTTCTAATTATCATGAGATCTCATTATCTCATGATATCTCTTTAATTTACAACAACACTTGTTGTAAATATTTTTCACAAAAAAATCCACAATTATCCTGTGAAAAATTTCAATCAAGCCATTGAAATCATGTGAATCTCATTCACAATCTAAATAATATGTAATTATATTTTCAATTAATCATTCAATGTGAATCCAATTCATATTAATAATTAATCAACAAATATAAATCACATAAGTCTCTTTCTCTAATATATTACAAATCATATTTATAATATCCGCGGATAATTGGATAATGTTATCCATATTATCCATATCCACAATAATTAAATCACATTTAATTACATTTGATAATCATTCTCATGTATTCATATAGTATGAATCAAATTCACATTATTCATGATAATTAAATCACATTTAATTATCCATTTCTCAATGCTTAGATATAATTCAACTTTGGAATTATTCTTTAACTCTTTCAAGAATAATGCACTTTCTCTGTAGATACTTGAAGATAAGGACATGGCGATTATATTGTTCCACGTATAGTGACTTGGATATTGAGATCACATCTCAAATCCAGATTTCATGGACCTCGCATAGATGCTTGATTTAATCAAGGTCACAAATCTAATCTTCTCATTGCATCTGAATCTCATTCAGATCAATGTCCAACACTTGGACAAAGATCAGATTACTTCTCTACTGAGAGGAGTCACCAAAATCCAGACATGTTTCATCACTCCCTCAAAATGGAAGCGTCATGGTTATACAATCATTTATAATCACATCACTCTCAGGTATTCCTAATACCTGTGCATCTTACATACTGGAAGATCTATGATGAACTCGAAGATATAGATCAATTTTACATTGTCATCTTCAGGGTTTCATCATCAAGTTTCTCAATCTTGGTCATTGAGATTTGGTATCGATCATATGATTTCCAAAAGCATATATCATACCTTCAAATTCTTGCCATGCTTCTAAAGCACGACGACCATGCATTGAATTTGATCGGTCCCAATACCTCTTGAGTGAGCTCATGTCTTTCCGGTTTAGAAGTGAACATGTATGATCCCTTTGAGAGATCGTATTACTCATATGCCCTTACATGCACACCAGCTCGCCGGTGTATAGACCTTGGTTAGGTCATCAACCTATTGGTGTGCTGATAACTACGAATTTCTAGCAGTCTAGTATTCCACACAAAGCGGGAACACAAGGGTCGCTGCGGTGACCGCTAAAAATCCCTAATTAATCAACAATTAACCCACACTACAGATCAAAAATTAGAAATAAATGTGGAGTTAAAATTTATTTTTAACTCTGCACAAAGATGTATAGCAAGCAAGTATGCAGAGAGTTCGAACACAGGGAGCAAACAAGGTAGAACAAACTAATGTGTGTGAGTGAATGTGAAGGGTGTCTACACTATGCAAGCAAATGATTTTTGTGGGTTTAATTTTTTTAATTTAATTTTTAATTTTGTATTTTAATTTTTTAATTTTTTAATTTTATATTTTATATTTTTTTCTTTTTCAACAATGGAATATAAAGACAATGTAATAAAAGAGAAGATAGAATATTAATAAAAGTATGCAAAAATAGCCAAAAATTCAGAAATAAAATCTTTTTGGTATTTTTATAATTTTTTACTGTTTTGATTTTTGGGTATTTTTCAAAATCTTTTTGGTATTTTTAAACACTGAAATAAACCAAAACAGTGGACAAGCTACTGGCTGGAGGTAAAATGGGAATTAAAAATAGCAAACACCCGCAAAATTTTTCCAAACTATTTTTCAAATAAAAAGAATAAAAACAAGAGATTACAAAACTTGAGTTTACACTTTTTGGAGTTTTCTACAATTTGTTAGATTTTTTGAAGTTTTTAAGTATTTTTTAATTTTTAAGGTTTTTCTTTTGAGATTTTTAGTGGTTTTTGGACTGACACTAAAATATGATAAAATAGACATTAGGAAAATTTTTTGGAATTTTTCGAGGTATTTTAATATTTTTTTGGCATTTTCTAAGCTAGACAGTAGGTAAAAAGCATGTTTTTTATTTTTAATAAATATGAAAATGCAAGAAAATCAAAAACTATAAATATGGCGTTAAAGTACATGCACACAGGAGCTTAAGTTTAATTTTTGAGAATTTTTGGAATTAAAATGAGCTCCAAATAAATAAGACAAGTTCACAAAAATATGTACCCTAGCAGGGGTATATGTGTAAATATTGAAACAACCAGGGACACGCCTGCAATTTTCACAAAAATTTTGAACTTAAACAAACAATCTCTGGACTAAACGTCAAAACCAAAAGCCGCAAGGGCTTGATTGCAAAAATCCCCAAGCCCACGTGAGTCACACGCGCCTGGCAGGGGCACGATTGTATTATCACCAACGCTTGGGGGCGTAGATACAAAATGGCCACAAAGTTTTAAACTGATAAAAGTTATGCTAGACTGAACGCTAATACAAAAAAGTCGGAGGGTTTAACCGCAAAAACGGCAAGTCACGTGCGCCGACGCACGTGACCTGGCGGGGGCCAAATTGCAATAATACTAAATTGCATGGGGCAGATGGTAAATTATACAAAATATTAATAGCGGTAGATGAAAGTTTCGGTCCTAATTAATAAATACACAAAAATACTGGGAAAAGTGTGCAAAATACCCAGCAGAGGCTGATCCAACGGTGGCTGATCTTTCACTTATGACACGTGGCGGCCTCCCAGAGCCCGATACCCCTTCGTTTGGATGGCCACGATTAGACGACGGAAGGGCGATCGACGGCTGGGACCCTCGCAAGATCCAACGGACGTTGTGGCGTCTGGAGGGTGCTCCTGATCCGACGGTAGGGAGATGCTCACGAAGAACACCTCCCCCGGCGAGCTTTGGCTGACGATTGCGGCCGACACACAGCCTCTCCGGCCCTAGGATCAAGGGAAAAATGATCCTGGGGCATCTCCGTGTTTGAAGGTGGTCTCCGGTGAGTCAGAGACGGCATGGGGTGCTCGGACGGCGGAGGCGACCTGGGGGGATGCTCCTGGCGACTTCGAGGCTCGATGGAGCCTTCTCTTGGGCTCGGACCTGCAAGGTTAGGTGCACGAAATCCAGGCAAACGAAAAGGGGGGTTCTGATGGCTCGATGGAGGTGGAAGGTGGCTCGGGCGTGGAGCTCCGGCGAGCGGCGGAGAGAGGAGCTCGATAGCTCGATCTGGGCGAGATCGAGGTGGATGGAAGGGTGGAGCGGAGCGACGGAGTGAAGGGGAAGAAGATGGGGGTGACAGGTGATCGGATGGATGCGTGGCGTGACCAGGAAAGGCGGGCGGAGCTCAGCTCCGCCGTGGGCTTCGATCAATGATTCACGTCGATTAACACAAGGGCGATCCAAATTACTCCTAGGCTAGGCTATACTACGCTAAAGCAACAAGAAAATGGCAAAAGAAGGAGGTGAGGCTCACCAGAGGCGTCGGGAAGAACTTCGCGGCGGAGCTCCGGCGAGGGTCGGATCTCTTCGATTCGATGCCAAGCGACTCAAACCCAGGCTCGATTCGATGCCTGCTGTCACCAGGAACACGAAGGGCTAGGGGTTTTCGGGTGGAATTGGCGTAAGAAAGATCAAAAATCGAATCGAAGTCAGGGGATGGCTTTTGAATGGTGGTCAAGCGGCGTGAAAGACGAGGGTCAAACACCTCGATCAGTGGTCCACGGCCCAAGGAATCACTTGGGCATGATTCACCATTGATCGAGGAAGAGATTCCATGAAGAGGCCATCACCAAATGGTGATCGAGGCGTCCTCGAAAAAAGGTGGAAACCGGGGTCAACACCACATCTGACAAGGTTCAGATCTCGATCATAGAGTTGACCGAGGTCAACCAGCGGAGTCCTCTAGTTGGTCCACGTGGACCAACCAGAAAATTCCGTGGCAAAAAATCCTTGTAAAATAAATTAAAAATAGCAAATGAATTAATTAAACTTTGATTATTAAATAAAAAATGTTTATAATTTTTCAAAGTATTTTATAGTGATTTTTAATTAATTTTAGGAGGTATAATTTGATAAGTTTCCTTTTATGCCCCTTTATAGGTATAATACCTATATATTTTAATCTTTTATTTTTATTCTGTGTATTTTAATTTTATTATTGTTATTTATTATTTTCTAAAATTATAAAATACTTTTATATACACAAATATATTTTCATTCTATTTTTCTGAGGTGTTTTGTATATTAAATAAAATATAAGTAGATATTGTATAGGTATGTACATAGGTATAATACCTGTGTATTTTATTTACATTTATTTTTATTTTGAGTTTTATTTGGGTTTTTCTTCCTGTTTTAATGTACATAAGTTTTATAAATAATATTCATAAAATTATAAAAATAAAAATACAAAAATACTGATTAAAGAATAAATTGAATATTTTAAGTTGTGCAGGTATACAATGTGGGTCCAAAACTCAACTTTCAAACCGTAGCTCTGCCAAATGCGAAACCACCACCATAATATAGATTATTTTATTCTATACACAATTAAAGATGAGTTTGCTGCATTTGGAGTTTTCATTTGTGAGATACAGGTCTGGGAAGTTGGGATTCTGGATTTTTATTCAGACCATAACTTTTTATCTGCACATTATTTTTCAGTGAAATCAATTTTGTATTTTTCTTTATTTAATTATCTACAACTTTCATGTATAAAGTTTCTTTATTTGATGTATAAAAAGTGGAACCAAAAATAGGTTCAAAATGAACAAAGAATGAATGAAATAGAAGGTATTTTCATTGTATTCGGGCCCTTATCTCCCCCTACTTTATTCCTTGTCGACCTATTCATCAAGATGCCTAGGTCTCGGGGTTTGGGTCATAAAATATTTACAATATTTTATTCTTATTCTTTTCTTTTCTTTTCTTTATTCTATAATTTTGGCATTAAAACAATATTTTATACACTTTTACACACATATGCATGAATGCCAAAATGCATGAATTAGTGCCATTTACAGGCATTTGCTAGGGTTTTTGGTGCTAAAATGATAGAATAAAGATGATGAAATGTGGATTCATCATGTACATACTCAGACATATAACAACACATCTGTCTCTGGTCAGAGGTTGTGTGCCTATATCGTGATAGTATACGACATAGGCCTTTGGTTATCTTGATCTCGTTAAGTCAACTCTTTAACCTAACTAATCTGACACCTTCGAATCTCTATTCCCATGCATAGGACCCGCATCAAGAAGTCGGTCAGATATCAGCCTATATGAGAAAGGATTGACATCTCCTACTCAGGCTGAAGATCATCTCTTAATAATCATTTGACAATGCTTGATGAGTCATCAATCTAACTCCTTAGATGTTCACCCAAACACCAGCCTCTACGATTCTATTACTGAATCAACAACTGTATGATTATTAAGATGACCATGGTACATAACTATAATTGTACAGAGGGACCTTATAGCACATTCATTCACTTAATCTCAGAAAATGGAGTGAAAAGAATCAATAACTTTTATTGATAAATCAAACATTACAATAACATTTATTGTTGGAATGGTTCGCCTCGAGCTCACATGGCTAACACAAACCCCTTTATCCTCCTCTCCACCTCTTGTGGCGTGCAGTTTCCTTAAAAAAATCCTTTACGAGCTTGCTTGATCTGTAGGCGTGCAGTTTCCTTTTTCCTTCTACAAATTCTCGACTATGAATGTAACACCCCAACTCCCAAACTCGGTTCCACATCTAAATTTCACGAAGTGCGGGTGTTGGCTATAAGTGGTGAGGATTACTACTTGACATTTGAACTTAAGTATTTTAGGCGGGTTCAATCAGGTATGTCCTAACAAGTTGCTACGGTCAGTTTTCATCGTTAACGGTCCAGAAAGTTAAATCCGAGATATTACAATAGAGAAGAAGGCTGAAGATGATAGAGAATCTTCACCTTCCATGACAAACCACTTAGTGACTCTACTGGCCAAATGGAACCCAAAGTACATACACAAAAATTGACGTTTATCACAACATTCGAGTACTTTATCGTAACAAATACGGTGCTTTCTCGAAGTCCATCTCCAATTAACATGGTGCAGTCGTTTGCAAGGGGTCCATTAATGGAAGAGAGAGAGAGAGAGATGATGGTCAAGGTATGGATCAAACTTTCAAACGGTAGATGAGATCAGAGGTTGGAGTTTCACTCTCGTCCGAAAGGGCATATATGCCCCCATCTCTCTCTCTCTCACCTTCTTCTGGTCTCCCTTTGTTGGTAGAGAGTAGAGAGAGAAAAAGGTGATGGGAGAGCTTTGCGTGAGCTTTCCTCCACCCCCATGTACATATTCCCATGTTCTTAATATATATGTAGAGAGAGAAGGGGAAGCAAAGGCCCCCACACCACTGCAAGCTGTGTGGGAGCAGAAAGCTGAGTGGGAGAGACCATTAAGTGTGGGTGTCATCAGTGGGTAGAGCATGCCTCCTCTCTCTCTCTCTGTACATCTCTCTCTCTCTCTCGTATCTGACCATGAAACTAAGCTGACGACCGCCAAGAGATCCGACGTTAGGGATGCAAATGGTGGACACGGGTAAGATTTTAAAAGTCCCTAATTGTTACTCGATCGACTATGTCACTGAATAAAGAGTAATCGGTAATTGGAGGACTAATCGGATTTTGCAAGACTTTAAGGCCATGTTCGTTTGGGTCATAAGGAGGAATGGAATAAGGGGAATAAACCCCCAACACGCTTCCTCGTGGTACGACTATTCCCCATTATTTCATCTTCTTTCACTCTTATTCCTATCTTTATCCCACCTTACCTACCTTTATTTCACCTTATTCTCCTTATTCTTATCCTCCAGACGAACGGAGAATAGACCCTTATTCCCCTTATTCCCCATCCTTATTCCTGCTTATTCTCCTACCGAACGGGCCCTAAGGTGTTGTTCGGCAACTGGGGTAAAATCCCCTTTGCGAAGTTTTACCCCCCTTACTCCATATTTTCACTCCTATGTGAGCCCCACTTTATTCCCTTTTTTAAAAATTAAATAAATCAATTTTACATCATCAATCCTATCAAAAAAATATATTATACCATCATATCATATAAAAATTATAAACTACTCCACTTCTACTCATTTTTCCAAACTTCAATACAATCACATTACGATAACTACTCACTTTTTCAAACTTCAATACAATCATATCACAAAAACCTACTTCTAACCCATCCCCAATTTAACCCTCTATCCAAACACCAAAATCCAAAAATAGGTTACCCTCTACCAATTTAACACGTCTTAACCCGCTAACCAAACGCACCCTAATTGATTTTATTTTTTATTTTAAATTATATAAATCATCTGTATACATATATTTTCATATATCTGCATAGATTTAGACCTTTTTAATACTATAATACATTTATAAGAACATAACAAATACCGACACAAATTAACAAATTAACACTCATGAAAATCAATAGCATAAATATACTTGCAACAGCGTTAGCAGTGAATGCATACCATATACAAACGAATCAGACTGATGTAGATATATATTTATAGTAACCAATCTATAACATATATTATAAGCCGTCACCTGCTTCTGCAATTACTTAATTTTCCCTCTCAAATTCCGACTTTGCCCTTTTATTCTGCCGACCAACTAATTTCCTACCTCTGCTCTGTGGCATTTCATTCCAACTATGCCTTTCTCATTGCCACACAACGGACCAGTGCCTTACCGTTTTTCCCTGTACACACGTCATTCCTCTGACCGCCCCTTTCCAGACCCCATTACGTGTTCTCCCCAGGAAATGGCCCTCCCCATGCAAGATCCTCTACATATACGTGAAACCCCACCAAGCTTTTCATATCCCACCTGCGCAGCATCTCGCTTCCACTCATCCTCCCACCCTACCGAGACATCCCACCAGGTTTGCCAAGTCCGACAACACCGTTGCCTCCTCGAGATGGATGGTTCACCGCGCGCAGAAACCGCGTCCCCTGTAGGTATGTTATGTTACTTCCATACATATCAACCTTTGTTCTAGCTACATGCCATGTTGTTCATAAGTATCCAGTAGCAAATCCTGCTGATAAGTTGCACGTTATGGTGCGTGTATCAGATCTTGCTCCAGCCACATGGGAGAATTTCGGTATTCTGTAACGTCATAAGTAAGTTGTATGATATGGTGCCTGGTGATTATCCTTACATCTACACTCCAATATGTTGCTGTTCATAGACAAATCCTGTGCATGACAATTTCTTATAGGTCTTACTCATTCTCTCCTAACCTTAGGCTTCACTTTAGTAAATCAAATTAGAGGTGACAAATCCTGTGCATGACAATTTCTTATAGGTCTTACTCATTCTCTCCTAACCTTAGGCTTCACTTTAGTAAATCAAATTAGAGGTGACAAATCCTGTGCATGACAATTTCTTATAGGTCTTACTCATTCTCTCCTAACCTTAGGCTTCACTTTAGTAAATCAAATTAGAGGTTGGTCAGCCTTGAAGCCACTGTGTCCCTCCCTGTGAGTAGGAAGGTGAAAACGATGTCGCGGAGGTAGCCCTCGTCGGTAACCGAGCTCATGAACATCGTGAGGAGGTCGTCCGGGGAGTTGGAGAGGTCCTTCCGTTGTTGCCGGATTACCTCGCGACCGAGCTCCTCCACAAGCTTCATTGAATTATGGAGAATCTGCTTGAAGCTGATACAGAGCAGCCACTTGAGCTTCGAGATGAGCGGGGAGACTGCAGTGGCGCGTGCGGCAGAGAGGCCGGAGGCGGTTTCGAAGGCGGCGACGAATTTGGAGATGGGGAGGGAGAACTCTAGGCAACGGGGGTCAAGACCGAAGGACATGTTGCATATGGTATCGAAGGAGAACCGCCGGAACACGTCTTGGAGGTCGATGGTTGGGTCCGGTTGCTGGGCATGGTGATGAGGGTCGGTGAAGATTCGATGATGGTTGGATCAGTGGATCGAACCCTTCACATCGGAGGCAGAGCAATAGATCAGAGCAACCTCAGAGTGTAGAAGTTGTACACACTGGAGATAAAAACCTGCATCGCTCGGAGCATAATCTATCTATTGCTCCTTTATAGCATGGTTTAAACACAAATAAAACCTACATGTTCATATAGAGCCATGTCCTTATCAACAAAACATTGTTTCCCCAACAGACATGCATATATTTACATTGTGATGTCAATTCACTCAACCCGTGTAGTGCATCGAAATGAAAACAACATTAGTGACATGCATCAGCCATATGGGGGGACCTATTTAGTATAAAAAATGAATGAAATTTCGAAAACAGTGGCCTCTTCGTGGTGTTTCCATATCGTCATAACCAAACCAACGCCTAGCATGTTCTTGACAAATGCGAGTCATTATTTACTACTGCCGTGGGATTTACTTATCCAGGGGTAAAAAGGGGGATTTTTGCGCGGAAATTTAATGAACGTCGGTGGCTTGAAGCCTTTTAAGATATGTAATCTGTAACCTAATCATTTGCATGACATGGCACACGTAAACATGCAGATATGCGGGAGTCTCCGTAGAGGTGACTCGGAGTTGCTAATATTTGTTGATCATTATATAAATTTCCCTTAAGTAGACCACGTCGCTAAAATCAGTTATCATTTCGTTGCTTTTTTCCATGAAGTGAACTATGTCACCTGCACCCTATGCTTACTTCTGAACTGTAAGAGTTCATGAGTAATTGTTCTTGACAAGTTTAACTCCAATTAAAGGACGAGAAACGACTCTTATTATAAAGATGAAATGCTTTACTTGGTAATACTCTTGCCAATTACGACTTGGAGTTGGTGGTACAACCACAAATCCACGTGCTTCACTTCCCTTTAACGTCAACGGAGGATGAAACGAGCTAAAGAACGAGATGGGTTGTTACCCATTTCTGACATATGAACTTAGTTTATTACATGCATTGTTACCTAATTATATCATATACATATCTTAATTAATGCAGTCGTGGTAATTGTTACATACTCTATTGTGTCGTATCCTCTCATCTATGTAGCCAATTATTTTGCCCCTCTATTTCATCATTTCTTTTCTTCCTTTCACAGCTTCATCATCCATTGCTCAGACTGGAGTGGGAATTGCACCTACGGAGCCGGTTGTAGAAGTCATGCCACCAGCAATTGCTTCTTTACATGACGGTATGTGAAGCTCTGTATGAGGTACATTATTTCAGTAGCACACATTATCTGCTTATTGTCTAAGTGGGTAACATAATTACATATTATACCGTTTACTAAGTGGATGTATCTCTGTGTATATCCACTCCATCATGCATGAGGCGTCGCCTTACTTTGGATGATTACTTCCACAATGCAAACTATATAGCTCACAAAAAGCATACATCCCCAACGTGATCTATAGATTCTTCTATATGTGCTTTCACATATTCTTATTGCCATCTCGTACGATCAAATATATACACTAAAATATTGCTTTCTTCCTTCTAAATATCAGAGCAACGACCAACAAAACGATTGAGGACAGTCTTAAAATTAGGTACCTTTTAATGTCACCCAGTCTTACACTTAGTAGCAACTCATCATATTAATAATCCACTACCACTCCTCAATTTCAGCAAGACAGAAGAATAATAGAACTGAATTTGTTCAATCATCTTCGTCTCAAGGTACTTACTTCATATGTTGTAGTTCGCATTCTCTCATTTCATATTCCAACCACTTATAGGTGGAACCTACGTATAATTTTTTAATCTATCGTTGCAGATAGTTTCTTCCATCATTATAACACTTCTACATCAACCTTCTCAATGAAACGTATGTTATTTCATCTTTATTCGCTTTTATGACATACATTATATGCATCTCCTTAAGTACGTCTTACTGCTCTTAGGAACCTATACCACGCGATCAGACTATGGGCCCCCATGTGATCATTGTAGTAAATGCGGTGCCATTATGTGGTATAGATAAAGGAGAAAGAGATCAACAGCAAATGAACCAACATTTCATCTATGTTGTTCCAATGGCACAGTGACCTTACCCATGCTACATCGAGCACCCCCATTGTTAGATTCCCTCCTGAATGGTGACCATATCTACTCCTCCCACTTTAAAAAATTCATACGCCAATACAACAATTGCTTCTGCTTTAGTTCGATTGGGACTTCTGTTGATTTGAGTGTCAATGATGGCAAATCACCGTATTGTTACAGAATACATGGTCAATTGTATCATAGGATTGGATCATTGGTCCCATCTCATGGACGTTCAGCATGTTTCGCACAATTATATGTTTTTGACACCCAGCACGAGCTACAGAATCGTTGTCGAGCCTTCCTTACAAAATCCACTGATAGTGAAGTCAACGAACCATTGATTGTTGAATTGCAATATTTGTTTCATGAGTACAACCCATATGCTTGTATTTTCAAACAAGTGAGTTGTTGGTTAGAAAAAGATGCAGAATGTAACCTACAATTGAAAATATTGGATGCTAGGAATAGAAATGATGGGCCCCCATCTGCAGACGAAATCGCTATGTTGATTATTGGTGATGGTAAGGAAGAAACAAACAATCGTGATATCCTTGTCTGTAAAAAGAGTGATGGTTTCCATAAAATCACTGAATTGCACCCTTCATATATGCCTTTACAATACCCAATCCTCTTCCCCTATGGTGAGGATGGGTGGAAGGTAGGATTGCAATGTAGTAACAGCCAAACCAGGTCACTTCGTTCCTCCGTCTCAATGATGACATTCTACTCATATCGCCTACAATACCGACCCATCGAAGCTGGATCTGCGCTTTTAAGAGGTGGCAGATTACTTCAACAATTTATAGTCGATGCTTTCACATGCATAGAGCAAAGTCTCCTAAGTTGGGTTCGACATAATCAAGACAAAGTAAGAAGTGAAACCTTCACAAATGTATGTGAAGCTATTTGTTGTGGAGAAGTAACCGCGCAAGGTATTGGAAAAAGGATTATTCTACCATCCTCCTTCACTGGTGGCCCGAGATATATGTTACAACATTATTATGATGCAATGGCTCTATGTGCTTGGGCCGGAACACCTGATTTATTCTTGACATTCACTTGCAATCCTAATTGGAAAGAAATTCGTTACATGCTTGCACTAAGTGGCTGTGAGAGCCCTCATGATCGCCCTGATATCATTGCAAGAGTGTTTAACTTAAAACAAGCTAAACTCAGAGATGACATTGTCAAAGGCGAACTCTTTGGGAAAGTCAAGTCTGGTATGAACCATTTTAATATGTCTCACTCAATATACGCATGCCATAATGATTTATATAATTACCTTCTTGCACTCTTTTGCAGACTTATCTGTTATTGAGTTTCAGAAGCGTGGACTTCCTCACATGCACATGCTTATAACATTAGATAATAGAAATAAGATTCGAGGTGCTGATGATATAAACAAAATAGTATCTGCTGAAATCCCAGATAAAAATATGGACCTGTACGCTTATGAAACTGTAGCACGATGTTTAATCCATGGTCCATGTGGGGCTCTGAATTTCAAATCACCATGCATGCGTGGTGAAAAGTGCTTGAAGTTCTACCCGAAGAAATTCAACGACTCAACCACATTTGATTCAGATGGGTATGTACTCTACAGAAGACGTAATGATGGAAGAACAATTACTATTAGAGGTACAACTATTGACAATAGATGGATTGTTCCTCATAACCTTGACTTGGTAACAAAATATGATGCCCACATCAATCTAGAAATTTGCAATCAGAGTCAAGCAATCAAATATTTGTTCAAGTATGTGCACAAAGGTTTTGACAAATTAACTTTTGCTCTGCATAATCCTAACGAAAGCATAGATGAAATTACACAATACTTGAATGCAAGATATATTTCTGCTATTGAAGCTTCATGGAGGATATTTGATTTCAGATTGCATTATAGAAACCCTGCTGTCTTGCGATTGTGTTACCACCTACCTGGTCAACAAACATTATTCTTCCGCGATGACGAAAGCTTACAAAATATTACAGAAAATCCTCATACCACACGAACAATGCTGACAGAATGGTTTAACACGAACAGAGATGATGTTCAAGCTAGGAAGTATACATATGTAGAGTTTCCTCAATTCTATGTTTGGGATGCACAAAAAAAACAATGGACTATTCGACTTCGTGGTATGTGCATAGGTCATCTACCAAGTGCAAAGTTGGCATCTGGAGAATTGTACTACTTACGAATGTTATTACTTAGGATACCAGGTGCAACGAGTTATAATGACTTATGCACTGAAAATGGTACATTATATGATATCTTCAAGATGTCCTGTGAAAAAAGGGGATTACTTGATGATGATAGTGAATGGACATATGCCATAGAAGATGCATCAATTTGGACAAGTGGATGGCAGTTACGACATTTATTTGCATCGATTCTACTAACATCAAGTGTTATTAATCCTCGAGAAATTTGGAACAAATACTGGAAGAGTTTTACATATGATTTTCAGCCAAGACATGCAAATGATAGTGAACGAACACGTCCTACAATACTCGATAGTGACTTACAAGCGAAGGGTTTATCTCATCTCCAATCTATCTTAAACAAAAATGGAAAATCCCTTTCGGACTACTCTCTACCTTCAATTCCGAGTAGTGCGAGACTATTTGAGGGATACAACAAATTAATTATAGAAGAAACACAGTACGATATGCATTTTGAAGAGAGAGAATTTATGCGACTTTTCTCCTCATTAAATGAGGATCAAAAAATAATCTATGAAAAAGTCATTGGATCGTGCAACAACAATATCGGCTCATTCTTCTTTGTCCATGGAAGTGGTGGAGTAGGGAAGACTTACCTATGGCGAACATTAATCGCACGATTTCGCTCTGAAGGAAAAATCATCCTCGCAGTTGCATCTTCTGGTATTGCCTCCTTGCTACTTCCCGGTGGTCGAACAGCACATTCCAGATTCAAAATACCCATTCAATTAGACGAATTGACAACATGCCATATAACACGTCAATCCGATATGGGAAAGCTAAGATGCAAAGCTGCCTTAGTTATATGGGATGAAGCTCCAATGATGCATAAAAGAACATTCGAAGCGGTTGACAAAACTTTCAGAGATTTATTATGTGATGTTCGCTCTGATGCATCCAACCATCCCTTCGGTGGTCTCACAACTGTTCTCGGTGGTGACTTTCGTCAGATTCTTCCAGTTATTCCAAAAGGAAATCGTGCTGATATTATTGATGCCTCTCTCCCAAAGAGTTACCTATGGAAACATTGTCAGATATTATACTTGACAAAAAATATGTGTCTCATAGTTACTTCAAAAACCGATGATCCAAATGACCTACAATTTGCGCAGTGGCTCATTGACATCGGTAGTGACAAACTCCGAGCATTAAAAAGTGACGCCTCATTTGGATACTCTTTAATAGATGTCCCACCTGATATGCTAATTGATCCTCTAAGTGGCTTACTTGGTTTGATAGACAAAATCTACTCTGATATTGAACGAAACTACTTACAATCCAGCTTCTTTAAAGATCGTACCATCTTAGCTCCTAGAAATAACGATGTCGATGAAGTTAATGAACTGCTTCTGCAAAAGATTCCTGGGAAAGAGGTTACCTTCTATAGTTTCGACAAAGCTTTGCCTTTAAATGAAACGAAAACATGTACTGGTGTTGAATATTCCGTTGAATACTTGAACTCTATTACGCTCCCAGAGTTACAACCGGGAATTCTTCGATTGAAAGTTGGTGCACTAATTATCTTAATACGCAACCTTGATCAGTCCATTGGACTTTGCAATGGTACACGACTGATTGTCAAAGGCTTTCAACAAAGGGTTGTAGAAGCAGAGATATTAACCGGAGATTACACTGGCCGGCATGTATACCTTCCAAGAATAGATCTAATATCTCCAAATAGTGGAGGCAGTTTCCTCCTAAAACGAAGACAATTCCCTATCAAGTTAGCTTTCGCAATGACTATTAACAAAAGCCAAGGTCAAACATTACAACATGTTGGTATCCTCTTGCGAACACCTGTTTTTTGCCACGGACAACTTTATGTCGCTTTATCCAGGGTTACAACTCGAAGTGGTTTGAAGATTCTATTGCCCAAGACTGATGAACACCCCACAAATTGCACTAAAAATATTGTCTTCCAGGAAATTCTCAGTGAATTCAGCTTCTAATATTTCGCTTATCTTCGAAGTGAAACACATTGTCTTGCTGATGGTCAATTCCTAATTTGATGTCTTCAGTAGCACACAGGTAAGTACATACATATAATATTATTTGCATCATGCTTTCATTCCTGCAATGAATTTTCTTTCCATTCGTATCAAGTTTTCGTACATAGACATTATATTATTCGCATCATGTTTTAACTACTTAATTGAATTCCCTCTCATTCGCATAAAATTTTCTATCACGATTTTAGTTCTCAAATTTATGTAATATTTATTTTCTATCTTTTTGCCACTTGCACATCCACTATTCTCATCAAGTTAAACTAATGCAGATATACGAAGAAATCTAAAACGCCGTAATTCTCCAACAAATTCCGAGAAGCAAATGTCAATGCCAATCAAACGACAATCTACCAGTATTATTATTAAAGGTAAGCCAGCACAGTTGCTCAATATAAATTTATTTTATTTTCTTATATTTACTTTGTTAATTTCACTTCATTTCCTACTTCTAGATGATGGTTATACTAAAACGCAAGAACAAAAGCAAATGCAAACAAGTGAAGGGAAAGGAAAACAACAAATTGAGTCACGGGCAAATGAGGACAAACACCAACAACTCTATCCATATAATCGCAAGACTATCACACTCGACATAACACATCCAAACTTCTACAATGCAATATACAGGTTGCGAGTAAACAGATTATGGTATGGTGAATTGTTTGGCCCAACTTATGGAGTGTTACTAGCCTTTGTTGTCATCGACGAGAAGGTACTATTTTCATATAAATAAAATAGTACCTTCCTGTGTGTTGATCATCAGTAACCATCATGTGTCATCCATATCCGTAAAAAATTATAAAGGGATTTTTACTCGCTACGTATATGGGTATAATTACATCTCCGAATTTTATAATGGTCGTGGATTCAATGGACATGCTGTACTAGTATATAATTGAAAATGAATTGTACCACAAATATTTATAATCTCTGCTAGCATACCCGTGCGCTGCACGGGTATGCTAGCAGAGATTATAAAGGGATTAATAATATCGCGGTATACTCGCATGAAATAAATACACATGCGATATCCAATAAGCAAATTACATTAACCAACGAGTGATTGGACTAATAAGAGTTTGACATGATGATGTCAAATCGTTTCACCTGTGCAACGCATGGGTACCTACTAGCCAAGTTATATATTTAGCACGTCATTCAGTTGCATGGATACCCAAGGAAGTAGTGTCAGACAGAGATTCCCATTTCACATCATACTATTGGGGAGAGTTCATGAGAGACTTGAGGACAGAGCTACATATGAGTTCAACCTACCATCCACAGACAGATGGGCAGTATGAGAGGACCATTCAGACCTTGAAGGATCTACTACGAGCATGTGCAGTTGAGTGGAAGGGATCTTGGAAGGATCACCTCCCACTAGTTGAGTTTACATATAACAATAGCTACCATGCCAGTATAGGCATGGCACCTTTTGAGGCGTTGTACGGGAGGCGGTGCACCATTCCTTTATGTTGGCAACAGGTGGGTGCAACGCCATGTTCACCCCACAGATCATTGAGGAGACCTCCAAGGTGGTGGATACTGTTAGAAGGAAATTGACTGCGCAGAACCGTCAGAAGAGTTACAACGACCATCGACGTAGGGACCTTGAGTTTTAGGTATGTTATCCTATATTCGCTCCCTAGTAGGTATAGTTCTTAGCCAATCCTGTGTGACTAAGTATTTCTCATGATTACAGGTCGGGGACTTCGTGTTCTTACGTGTTTCCCCAATGAGGGATTAATAATATCGCGGTATACTCGCATTCTTACTAATCCAAAAAAGGAACCTCCTTTGATAGCATGGGTGTTAATAGCATACATAATACCATAATTCTTTTCCTTTTGCCCTTTTCAATCGTCCACCCCCAACTATCATTCCATTTTTGTCCTCATATTGCAAAGATATTACCTAGCTTCCTCCTTTTCCTGTCTCGATGCTATCTTCCCGCCGACCGTAATCGTGCCACCGCATCTCCGTCCTCCGCCGCTCCATCTTCCTCCAGACCTTCGGCGTCTGCCGCCCCCACCCCTCTCAGGACGTCTCCCACGTCGTCATCCCGCCGTACATACCCCCCGACGAACTCCACGTTTTCTCCCCGGAGACTCCCAAGAGGGACATCTTCGCCTTCTTCCGCGGGAAGATGGAGCTCCACCCCAAGAACGTCTCCGGCCATTTCTACGGCAAGCAAGGACCCACCTCCCCCCTACCCAACTCATACCTCGACGAAACTGAACTGACCCACCTCATTCTTTGGTCTCCGCAGGGGTCTGAAGATGGAGATATGGCGGCGCTTCGCCGGAGACAGGAGGTTCTACCTGAAGAGGAAAAAGCACGACGGGTACAGAGCGGAGATGACGAGGTTGGTCTTCTGCCTATGCCATGCAGGGTAGGCGCCGTGGAGCCCGAGGTTCGTGGAGGCGGCGACGCTTGGCTGCGTGCCGGTGATCATCGCCGACGGGATTCGTCTGCCGTTCGCGAACGTCGTGTTGTGGCCGGAGATCTCCATCTCGGTTCCGGAGGGGGAGATGGGGAAGTTAGGACGGATATTGGGACACGTGGCGACGACCAACCTTACCGAGATCCATACTAATCTCTGGAGGCCGGCCGCGGTGGCACGACATTATTGCCCAATCCATTCGTCGATACCATGAACAATTTGGTTGAGGCACCATGTCCTAGAACAACAACCGTCGCAGGAGGTGCTCCTCCCTCTTCCGCTGCTCACCTCCTGCTCAAACGATGGAACCATGATCCACTCGACCACTACCTACACCTTCCCGGACGCCGCCTTCGCCTGCATGTGGTGGAAGCCCTCGCGCTCATGTGCGAGATCAGGGACTTCGGGTCCCGCTCGATTTGAAGATCAACGTCGCAATTGGCATCACGCTCGCCCGGTTCGATAAGTTGGAGTCGATGGCAGGAGCTTTCGAGGCGATGCGATGGGTCCTGCTTCGAGCCCGCTTCCCCTCCTTCAAATCGCCTCTCCGGCTCCTCACCTCCTCTCCTAACACCGTCGGCGGCAGCTTCAAAAACGAAGGCGGCCGGCAGGTTCAGTTGGCTGTGGTTGTTTGTCTCGCGAATTTTTGCTTGTAGTATCACATAATGAGTGACGTTCTTCATTGTTCCTGTCCCGGCGAGAGAGAGAGACATGTCTTCATTTTTGTATTTTTGTGATTTTAATATAATATTTTTACCATATAATCACATCATCGGGACAGACATTTTAGTCTAAAAAATGAATCTACAGCTACATATAAAAATCTACTCGCAAAAATTGTAACAAAAAAATCATGAGAACTCGATGATATATAACCATGAGGACATGATTTTGTGCTTTTTAGGAGAATTCATTTGTATAGAAATACATAATTGTTTCATTTCCATATTTGAATGCACTTAAGATGAAACACAGTTGCCCGTGCTTTTGCACGGGCTCCCTACTAGTCAGATACTATTTGACGTTCACCACTCTCTCTCAAGCACACAATTACAATGCGGTGGATAATAATTGAAACTTTAGCACCTACTGGTCCTGACTCCTGTTCTTTGCCAATCCCCACTGCCTTTTGCTGAGCATTACGTTTTCAAAATGCACGCTTCTCTCTCTGGATATCTCTCTTCCTCTCTCTCTCTCTCTGCATATCTATGGAATTGGACGAGCAAAGCACACTTTGATCGTTTTGCACTCTTTCGCGGAGGGGAGCAGATCTTCTACTCTACAGCAAAGTGCTGCAAAAGTAGAGACTGGGAGCTGCTCGATCACGATCGAGTGGTGCACATGAGTGTGGTTGTGGTTGGTCTCCTTGTGAGTGTAGCTCGATCGCGATGGAGCGGCTCTCCGTTGTTTCTGTAACAGCCCTGATCCTCGGTGACCAGCGGAAACATATCAATCACGTCGGATCCGAGTGTTACTCACAAACATCAATGAATCTCAACTAACCATGTAATATTTTTATTATCCATAAAAGAGTATACATATCTAATACAACACCAAGATCCTTTATTCCAGTGGACACAATGATATCCTTCCTTCAGACCTCGCAACGAGTCTATAACTGCAACTAAATTTATTTTCATCATGACCTGCAATAAAAACACAAGAATATATGGTATGAACCTAACGCTCAGTATGTGTCGAAATAAGGCCAAACCAACTAGCGAGAAATCGAGTCTCCTTATGCTATTACAAATAACTCCATGCATAGATAATTAGCTGGATAAATATTTTCCACAATGAATCTTTGTAAATTTTCTATATTCTCCAACCTGGAATAATGTTCATAACATGCATTATTCATGGATATAATCCTTGAATATGATCTTAATCATACCATAGTATGCATGAATTTCACTATTTCTCTTGTCAAATTTACCAAATCAATTATTACATGAAGATGATTTCATATATGAAATTATGTGTTACACCCATACACCTTTTGCTATGAATTATCACATATAAGCCCTTATTTTATCTTAACAATGAGGTTTGCTTTGTTCTCATTTCCATCATCATAGTTATATACTCTTTCATAGAATGTATCTGTAACGTCCCGGACTTAGGTCCTCGGTCCGTTATCGAGGAAAACTGGCTCTGACAACTTGTTGTGTACGGGACCAAATGGATCCGTTGGCAACCACCCAAAATGCTTAAGCCCAAATTGTCAGTAGTAATCCCCACCACTTATAAACCACACCCACACTTCATGAGTTTTAGGTATGTCAATATTTTGGGATTTTTACCCGGCAGACCCTGTAATCTTTTGCAATTACCGCTACGACCTTCGAAATATCCTAATTCCTCCCCCGACCTCGTAAAGTTGCTCCGTCTTATCCAACAAACCCTGCCGTCAATTTTAACTATATTTGAGTCAAAGACTTGAGTTAGTCTTGAGTTAATCTAACCAATTTAACATCAAACGGTTAAGAACAGGGAGCAGGGAATACTGCTTTTTTCCGAATCAATAAGAAACAAAAGCAACAAAACAATCTCTACAGGAAAGGAAATCCGAGTATCTTCGACTCCAGAACAATGTGACAAAACTCAGAGCTTGTCTTGAGGGGCAGTGGACGGCTCTTTGTCGTCCTTGCTGTTGCTGGTGCTCTCCCCCTTTCCCCGCGACGTCCTCAAGGACCACGTCCGCCTCAGGAAGGCCCACCTGTCGGACTTGGCCTCCCACTCCTTCTTGGAGCCGGAGAGTCTCGGCGTCCTCGAACTCGCAGAGGCAGACGACGCACTCGAGGGAGGTTCGGCCCAGCCTGAGCTCCTTCACCTCGGAGTAGACCATGGTGGGGAAGTTTTCGACGACGGCCTTGTCGAGAGCCCAGCGGGTGCCCCTGCCGGAGCGGCCTACGGCGGCGTGGATGCGGGAGTCGGGGGAGGAGTCCTCGAAGCAGCGGCGGAGGTAGATGGAGCAGCGGCGGAGGTAGACGGCGACGGTAGCACTGAAACCGGGGCGGTAGAGATCGAGGGGAGGCGAGTAGGCTTGCTGTGCGTGGGAAGGAAGGGGATGGAGGAGGTGGAGGAAGAAGAAGAAGAGCATGAGCAGAGAAGCGTGCAGACCCATATGGATTGTGGCAGTGGTGAAGTGGGCTACACTATACGAGGGCATCGTCCACGTCATATGTGTATATGGGGGAGGTGGGGGGGGCAACATCGCCGTGGGGGCTCCACCGGGGTTGGGCGGGGGTCTAGACAGGGAGCAGGGAGCTTGACCCGGAGGGGGATGCTCCATCGGGGGGGCGGATCGGGGATGTGGGCAGGGAGCTTGAGCAGCGTCGCCGCGGGGGCCGCGGGGGGGTGGGGAGCATCGCCGGGGAGGGGGGGGGGAAGCGAGCTTGGGCGGCTGGGTAGCATCACCGGGGGAGGGGGGAGGGGGCAGGGATGATGGAGTGGCAGTCATTGTAAATTTAATGAACAAAATGGGTATAATAAAAAATAACATAACGAAATCCGGTTAACTTTAACAGGTAAAAGAACGGGGGTTAACCACAGGGTCTGTAGGGTAAGGGTTAACAAGTTTACAGAGTCGAGGGAGGAATTAGGATGTTTCAAAGGTCGTAGCGGTAATTGCAAAAGATTACAGGGTCTGCCGGGTAAAAATCCCCAATATTTTTGGGGTGTTACAGTTTCAAGGAGGATCCGCTCCCTTCGCGGATATGCACATGCATGTACGTACACCATTTCATCCAATTTTTCACGTTCCCTCCCTTTTTTACTCTACAAATTCTTTTAAATATACGGAACTACATGCGATCGGTCACGAAGGAATAAATGAAATATGATTGAATTGAGTTTGCGACTTTGAGCCGAGAAGATTAAGCCGTAATTAATTGTTGAACTGGAGATCGCAAGTTGTTTCCACTTAATCAATGTGGATTAATTTTGGTCATAAATAGAAAGGGTCAGCCGAGTATGATCAGGAAAACGATAAAGTCTAACAGGAAATCGGTGTGTACACTTCTCGTGGAGCACAGATCCTCTGCAGTACTACAGAGTCCGACTGTAATATGTGAGGTGCCATGTGAGCCGTTTGATCAAAATCGAGCGGTTCACACGAAATCTGAGCATTTATTAGCCTTTACCGTATGTACCGTTCGATCTTGATCGAACACGACGCCTCACATATTATAGCCGTCCTCTGTGATACTGCAGAGGATCCGTGCTCCTTCCCGTGTATCGATAGGAGTCTTACGTTACTACATTTTTACGGGAAATATACTAATGCTGATGAAATATAGGGACAGAGCTCAGGGAGGTTTAGTAGATGCAGATGCACGACCGGTAGATAGCAATGTTAGCAGATCAAAAGATTATCGGATCAGATATCTTGGAACAGGCATAGGCCCTGGGTGATGAATCTGCATTTCACCATCTGTATTCATTCATTTTAGCTTAAAATCCCTTATAAAACACATGCATATAATACTAATTCTATATTTTTACTAACTTGCATTTGTGTATAAATATTGCACACTTATTGCCATTTTAACCTAAAATAAATAAATAAAGGAAAAATAAATAAAAGAAAAGAAAAAAAAGAAAAAGAGGAGAAGATTGTATATATGTAATAGATACAGGCTGACCCAAACCCTAGAGAAGGTCAAGACTTGACCTGATTGACCAGAAATAATGTAGGGGAGATAGGGTCCTTAATCAAAAAATCTAAAAAAATGTGTGTTGCATATATTTGTATACTACACTATTTTATTTGTACATAAATTGATCTCAAATCAAATAAAAACAAAAAGTTGTCAATAAAAATGTGTCATAAATAATAAAAATAATTGCACAATCAAATCTTGTACAGAATAAAAGCATCCACACTTGAAAAAAGCCACTAAGCGATAACTGAAAGACCAAATCCGACTCCATATGAACTCAAATTGAACTAAACTCACTTCCATTGTATTCTAAATTAAATTAAAATGGATGTAATTTCATAATTTTTGGAGTTATGGTTGAAAAGCCGGTTTTCTGGGGTGGTTTATGCAATCTTACCATTTATTTGTACATATTGTATTTGTAAACATTTTTGAATTTTTTACTAGTTATTTAAAACAAAAAATAAATAAATTTTTTAAAACAAAAAACCAATTTCCTCATTTAACTATGTATATAATGTACCATATGTATATAGTATATGCATATAGTTGCTATTCTTAAATAGCCACCACAAAAAATAAAAAAATTAACACTTTTTATTCAGTTTATTAAGTGAAGAAAATACGAAAAAAAATTTAATTTTTGTAAATTTTTTTAACATTAATCTCTTTCTTATCTCTATCTCATTTTAATTTGTTTATCTCTTTATCTCCTTTCAAATTTTGGATTTCAAATTCTTATCTTTTCTATTTATATGGCTCCTTCTCCATCATTCCAACTTGATCAATCTTTGGTGAGAGGAGCCCGATCTCCGAGAATCTTCTTGTTGCAGAAGGGTGCCTAACCTTCGAGCCATCCGGTGACAGCGATTCGGCCTTCGTCGAGGCGATAAAGATCTTTTCCACTCCTAAGGTGAGATCCACATTTTTCATCTCTTATTTTTAACTTAAGTTAATATTAATTTAATTGCTCACATCTTTATTTCGTCGTCATTTTTATCTAGTTATTAGAATCCATCACGATTTGATCCTCTACCAACTCGATTTTTCATCTGATTTTCTCGATCTCTACACGTTCTTTTCTACCTCGCACGATCTCTCACCTCGGACCACGCACGTGGTCGGAGACTCGGTTCCATTCGCCATTTTCCTCGGAACGGCACTCGTTCACATCTTCCATTTTGATTTTGGGATCGTGTCATCATGGTCACGTCCTAATTTGTTTATAAATAAAAATAATAATAGAAAAAAAACAAAAAATATATCCATTCTTTTTCTAATATTTGTTTTGCAGGAAATTAAAAAAATTAAAAAAAACATTTGCCGTTTTTAAAAAATAATAATAAAAGTTTTCTTTATTTCCAATTTTTTCCTGTTACCGTATACATTTGAAAAAAAATAAAAAATCACCCGCGGTAGACGTTGCCCTTCCAGCCGTAGGCGGCGCCCGCCGCCCGTCTACGCCAACGCTGGCCAGCACCACCCCCTGTCACACCATCCTCCGCATGCCCACCACCGCATCTGTCGCCGCCACCGTCCTCCATCATAGCGCCGACCTCCCCATGCGAGATCGGCGCCACCGCCGCCGCCTGGAGGGGCGAACACCATCGCGGCAGCCGCCAGCCTCCGTCGTTCGGAGCAGCGCGCCCCGTGCCAGATCTACCGCCGCCGGTTGCATCCTCAGTCCGTCCGCATCCTTCCATATCCGCCCACCGCGCGACCCGCTGCCTTGCCAGATCCATCGCCGCATGCCTCCAGCCATCGCATCTTCTCCCTTGCCGCCGACCAGCATCCACGGCGCTGTCGCCCCTTGAGCGCGGGGGAAGAGATATAGGCAACACCCCATCTCCCGCGCCCCCTGTTTTGATTTTGGCTTGAACGAAAGAGAAGAGGAAGAGAACCCGATATCAATAAAAATGGTAAATTTACATTCAGCCCCTCGTAGATTCTAGAATTTTCTCAAAGATATCTGCTCCAACCCAAGCACATGAAACACACGCCCTACTTGGGTAATTTTTATTTCACACCCTGTAAGTTATTTTTATCTCTTATTTCTCAAAGAGATCCACATTTTTCATCTCTTATTTTTAACTTAAGTTAATATTAATTTAATTGCTCACATCTTTATTTCGTCGTCATTTTTATCTAGTTATTAGAATCCATCACGATTTGATCCTCCACCAACTCGATTTTTCATCTGATTTTCTCGATCTCTACACGTTCTTCCATATCCGCCCACCGCGCGACCCGCTGCCTTGCCAGATCCATCGCCGCATGCCTCCAGCCATCGCATCTTCTCCCTTGCCGCCGACCAGCATCCACGGCGCTGTCGCCCCTTGAGCGCGGGGGAAGAGATATAGGCAACACCCCATCTCCCGCGCCCCCTGTTTTGATTTTGGCTTGAACGAAAGAGAAGAGGAAGAGAACCCTAAAGGATATCAATAAAAATGGTAAATTTACATTCAGCCCCTCGTAGATTCTAGAATTTTCTCAAAGATATCTGCTCCAACCCAAGCACATGAAACACACGCCCTACTTGGGTAATTTTTATTTCACACCCTGTAAGTTATTTTTATTATCTTTCATGTAAAAACTTTTAACATTTGCATTTCAGTCCCTGAATTCTAGACCTTCATTTGCATGCTCTTTCCATTGAAATAAATGTTTTTATTGGTCAATAAATTTTGCGAAAATCAAGTTATGCACAAGATGTGTATCTTTCTAGCATAATTTTTTCATTGCATTTTATTTTCATTTGTTATTATTAAAAAATAAAAAATAATGTTATTTTCTCTTCCCGAAAATCAAAAATTCATAAAAATTTGATTTTGTATATGGATTTTAGTCCATTCTTATTTTATACCTTTTCATGGATGAATTATGATATTGCTCTAAAAAATCCAAAAAATAGATTAATTTCTTTTCATTATCTTTTAATTTCTATGCAAATTTCGTGCATTTACTCTTTTCAAAACCCAACAAAATTGAAAATACCAAAAATCTTTGAAAAATCATAGATAATTCTACAAAAATATAAAAATTGTGATTTCACTTCATGTTTGTAGATATTTGTCTATAATTTAGCATAAAAATAGTCTCGAGGAGTTTTGAGCTTAATTATTTTCAAGTTGCAAAATACTCCAGACTGTGCATTGTTTATCATTTTTACCACTATTTGGTTTTTAAGAAAATGTAAAAATACTGAAAATTCTACAAAAATTCCCAAAAATAATTCAAAACCTTTAATAACAAAAAATATTTTCTCTGTAATTTTCTAAGCATTTCTGACGATTTTAAAAAATACAAAAAAGTGTGGTGTGCGTATTTCTTCACTTGTGCATATTGTTCTTTATTTTTGAAAATAAAAAAATAGAAAATTAAAATCATTAAAAATGGAAAATCAGAAAATATAAAATAGAAATAAAGAAAGTTTAAAAAATAAAAGACAAAAAATAAAAAAACAAGATAATTTGCTATTGAGATTCCTTTTTCTCTTAAATGATTTTCGATTATCTGAATAACCCTCGGGAATTGTAGCCTCCCTGAGTTCGATCATGTTGCTATACAGGTAAATAATTAGCAAAAATTTCTCTTGCTTCATTATTCTCTTGTAATTTTTGTGTAGCTTGAGAAAATTGTTTGTTTGAGTTGGGAATTTTGGGGATCGTAATGACTTTATACCAATATAAACCAATCCTCGAAGATTTTCTACTCAACACTAGGCCTGGCCCAAATCAGTAGGCTCGGCCCAAGGTGTTAAAAAAATGTGGATTTTTTACACTTGTGCCTTTACGAGATTCCGTGATCATAGTTATGCCTTGTCCTTTTTGCAATAACACTTATGTTATGTATTCCTGCAATATTTATAATATTGTCCTTCTGTCGATATAATACATGGGCATGAGTGTAATATTACAGGAATATATGGGTATAAGTGTTCTTGCAAAAAAAGATAGATGATGAAAATGTAATTGCATATTTCCAGAGGGGAACAAATGTAAAAGACCCTAAGGGCTCGTTTGGTTAATGGAGTACCCTGGTGTACCCCGGTGTATCCCCTTCCAAACCTGGGTTGGAAATCTATCACAAATCAAGGTCATATCACATCACATTCCTTATTCCAACCCTCTCCTAATCCTCATAATTATCCAAACACCTACTATTCATAAGTGGATACCCAAACCCACCCCATCCCACTAACTAAACAGGCCCTAAAACATTGGGGCACAAGCCCAATCCAATGCACATGATTTCTTATGACATAGACTTGTCCCAAGTATACTTGGCAAAAATGCAGGACGACTCGAATGAGCTGAAGTTTTAAAACTTCTGTCCAAAGACTATCACAGACTGACCCATGGACCCGCTTTATTTTTTTCTACTGATTTTTAATGTTATTTAATAAGTATAAATAATTTTATTACCATCATTTATACTTTACCTAACTAATATAAGTAGTTTACATGCTACTTGACATTAAATTCTTAAATTTAATGTAAAACTAGTATCATATACGAAAAACTTGAAGTATATAATATTAATACATGTCTTATCTAGCTTATATGTATATGTATATATGTATGTGTGTGTATTTTACGGGGCGGAACCAACTCAGACTTCAATTCTCCTAGCCTAAACCCGGTCCATAAGCGGACTGGGAGGACAATCCCAATCCATTGGCTAGGTCTAGTCCCAAAGCTCGAAGAAACTCGGATCAAGCCTACGGGCCTTGCGTCTATTTTGGGTCGGGTCTATTGGACCTGAAATTATGTTTGTAAAGATTAGGCCCAATACTAGTAAATTTCGGACCCATTGAACTTTTTTTGTGTTTTTTCCCCGTTGTTCGATATCATTATCACCGATATGAAAAAAATCTCCATAAAATTGGATTATCAAAATAATCATCAAAATAAACAATACAAAGAGAATTTTCTCTACGTAAGGTAGGGATGTCAATGGTATGATAACAATAGAGATACAGTTTTTTCACATTTTTATCATTTTTAAACTAGGGATTTTTACACCCATAACTCTGAGTAATTTCACAATAACATTCACAATCCCACATAACCGTGAATTACACCAGAAACCTCGAGTAATGGTTAACTCTTACATGACATAACCCTTTGTCATATTCCATTTGAGATACCTGTTACATTTGACGGTTTCCGTTGAAAACGACAAAACTACCCTTAAAATTCATTCTTATTATATATGGGTAAAATGAGGCTGCCCCCAGGGAGTAGCCAACTTGGCTACTGCCACCCTATTTTCCATCGTTTTTTTATTTCTCTGGAAAATAAAAATTTGTATATTCATCACTACATCCTTCTAACATTCTATTAAAATTTCATCAGAAACAGAGACTCCTACGACCTCCATCCAAACAGGGTCGATTTAAAAAATCCTGCGACCGTTAAACGTCTGGATGGAGGGTCTAGGAGTCTTTGTTTCTGACGAAATTTTAACAGAATGTTAGAGGGATATATTGATGAATATACAAATTTTTATTTTCCAAAGAAATAAAAAAATGAGGGAAAAATAGAGGTGAGAGTAGCCAAGGGGGCATCCCCATTTTACCTATATATATTTATATACCATCTATCCTAAAACAGGCGTGAGTATAAAATGGATATTGTCGTTACAGATAATTACAGAAAATACTTTGCAAATTAGCTTAAATAATATATGAATTGGATGGCTTACGCGTTATATTTTTTTTTCTAAATGTCATTCACCATACAAAATTAATTCAAATAAAATAAAACAAGGTATAAAATTTTGTTACGCATGATTTTGAATAAAAATAAAACTATAGCTAATACCGACATACACAGATATTTACTGCTGTAAAAGTGATATATGTATCCTTGCCCATTTAAAAAAAACATACATAAATGTCAAAAATGGTACAAAACAGATAATAGTCTGCCATATATAGATATATCTATATGTAATTGCAACCATCCATCCAAAACACTGTAAGGTGAAGTGTCTCATATTTTGAATATTAGGATCTGGTTTTACAATACAATCATATAGATGAATTGTTATAAGCTTGTTTATCACCTTCTCTGGCTAAGCATACTTATTTACGGGGTTTTATAAGTTGTACCGGCTGAGATATTACAATATCAGTTATGCCTCTTTTCTTTTTTCTCTCTCAAATAAAATATCTTTATAATTAATAAAAATTTACGTAAATATCCATGCATTCACGTTTGTATGATATATTTCTCTCTCAAATAAAATGTTTTTATAAATAAAAGATTTTAAGTAAATATCCATGCATTCTCGTTTCTGATATATTTGCAAGGATTATATGTGAAAAATCGAAACTTTATTGGAATTTTGTATAAA
This sequence comes from Ottelia alismoides, assembly GCA_037367405.1. Classification (NCBI taxonomy): domain Eukaryota; kingdom Viridiplantae; phylum Streptophyta; class Magnoliopsida; order Alismatales; family Hydrocharitaceae; genus Ottelia; species Ottelia alismoides. The sequence continues at coordinate 216,892 of JAZKJV010009840.1, forward strand.
AGCACCTCGTGTATTGGTCGAATGTCATCCGATCCACGTGATCTTGTTTCGCAAGAAGAGCACCGTCGATCACCGAAACCATCATTTTAAAACCGTTGGATCTTAGGTAGGGATGTCAACGTGTCGGGTTTGGGGGGGTATTACTATTCCCAAACCCATACCCATTTATAATATCGCTACCCATACCCACCCATTTAATAAACGGGTAATTTCTAGCGGGTACCCGTATACTCGTCGGATACCCGTGTACCCAATAAGTACCCATATCTTCGACGTTGTAAATCTTAAGTTGTTAGTATGTATACAAGATTTTCTCAGATAGACACAAAATAGAGTGAGATCGTGTAATATGGCAATTCATAAAAATATGCAATATATACTGAATGTTAAATGTTTATATATGTTAGGTGTTTAACTCTTTTGTGTTGATAGTTTTTATTTATTAAAGATAAAAAAGTTAGTTGAATATGAATAAATGGTTGGAGAGGAGAAAATTGAGTTGGATATTTACACATGTAGATCGATACATATTAGATATGAAATGGATTTGAGGCTAGTTTGATTAACATGCAACACACACATCAATCTTTATATATATTTATATATTCGGGTTTGGGGCGGGTTCGGGTTCGGATACCCCAAACCCATACCCATACCTGTATGAGTAGTCAATTCAAAATCCAAACCCGTCCAAAAGTAAATGGGATGGATTTTGAGTCCTTAAATGGAGCGGGTTCGAGTAGGGTACCCAATGGGCAGAGACAGATTGACATCCCTAATCCTAGGCCCCCCACACTCGCACACAAAGCTCCCAAAATTAGGGTTTTGGGTTCTTCGACAACGATCTCCTCGCCCTCTCCTACCTATCCCCTCCCCCCTCCCACTCGACCCCCAAGATCGTCCCTTTAGGGCTTTTCTAAGGTTTCCCGTCGATCTCCCTCGCCCTGCGATGGCGCCCAAGCGATCGAAGCAAGAGAAGAAGGTTGCCTACGACTCCAAGCTGTGTCAGCTTCTCGATGCCTACAGCCAGGTGCTGGTGGTGGCCGCCGACAATGTGGGATCCAACCAGCTCCAGAACATCCGCAAGGGGTTGAGGGGCGAATCCGTCATCCTGATGGGGAAGAACACCATGATGAAGAGGTCGATCAAGCTCCATGCCCAGAAGACCGGGAACAACCATTATCTAAGCCTCCTCTCCCTGCTCGTGGTGTGTATCCATCTCTTGTTTCTGTGATTTATGGGGGTGGAAATGGCCGGGGATGTGGTAAAGGTGCGATCTTTGGCTGCAGGGGAATGTGGGTCTCATATTCACCAAGGGGGACTTGAAGGAGGTCAGCGAGGAGGTGGCCAAGTACAAGGTTCGATATGCGGCTTTATTACGCTACTTGGTTATCTTTTTTCAACTCTGGATGCTAGTTTGGTGGAAGAAGCAATCCTGATGTTTGTAGATTGTCTGTGATGCATGGAGACTTACCGAATTCAACATCTGTCTCGATCTCGCTTTGAAATGGACGAGGATGCAGATATGATTTCCATATCAAAATGACTATATCCATTTGTCCGTCTTGGTACATAAACATGGGTTTAGATGTATATAGAAATGTTTATGCACGAGATTTTGAAAATTTTGGAGCCATATGAAATTTAATGAAATACACTCTATCCACGCTCAACATCAAAATGTATTCAATATGTATTGGTATCTTTTTTTAAGGATGCTTTAATACGATCTCATAATGTTATAAAATATAATGCGGAAGCGAATATCAGAAATAGAAAATACACATTGAGGAACGTGGGATTTAAAGTGGAATCCTATTCTCTAAGGAGCGGGATGAAACTTCGGGAGAACCTCTCAAAAGCGTTGATTTGTCTATTGACTTTCTCAATGGATACATGGGGTTTGTGGCTTCTTATATAGCCTCCTCAGATTCTCCAAGTCCGATCACTGGTGGATGTGGAACTAAACACTGGATGTGGTAAGCGGATCTTGGAAGGATCAATTCACCCATCTTACATATGACACATGTACTTCAACACTCCCTCTCAAGATAGAGCATGCAATGCTCTGTTTGGACAAACATAAAGAATTCTCAAACTCACAATACAAGACACTACAATATAGAAAATATCAACTCAATGTGCACAACTGTCGGCTGCTGTCGAGGATGTTGCTTCTCATGTTGTGCAGATGAGGAGGAACAAATGGGCTAGAGTGTGAGTCAATCTGAATCTCCTTGTAGGAGAGCATGTGCTCTTTACTGCGCCTGCCAGAGTCACTGCAACTGAAAAGAGTCTCCTCGTTGGAGTACTTTGACTCGCCACAACGTGTGGACAACTGCTCCATCTATGAAAGGATCGAATTGGAAAAAAGCTGTGGAAACATCCTCATCGGAGTCCACGATCGCTGGAGAATGGAGTCTGAAAAGTCTCTTCGTCGTAGAACTGTGTCTCTCCCATATCGGCTTAGATATTGGGATCTCTATTCTGGAGTCCCTATGAAACCGCATGAAAACCCTACCCCACATGGTGTAGAGAATGTGATCTCTACTCAGGAGTCCCTATAGAGCACATGAAAACTCTGACCAAAATAAAAGATGGGGACCACTGAAAAAGTGATGGCAAACATATGCTCATCAAATTGAAGACTCGGAAAACAATCATCGAGTTTGAAAAATTGAACTGTAGAGTCTGAACAACTGGCCTGGGAAAATATGAATCTGACATGTAATTTAAGGATTCTGAATCATGACCGAAGAACTCTACACAATACTCCCCTTTTCTCCCAGACTCGTCGAAAAACAATGACGTCGACCAAATTGGGAGAAGACAATAAAATAGGGAAAACGAAAATCGAATAAACCGACAACATTTTTTTCAGACAATCATTTTTTTTTCAATTTTTTCCAATTAGCCGTTCATTCTTCCCTTTTTTACGGCTTTTCTTTCTTCTCTTTCCTTTTTTCTGGCTATTTCCCCTTTTCTATACCCGATTCATCTTTCAATAAACTTTTCTTTTCAAATGAGGTCAATTTTTTCCAACCTCTCCTCTCTTTCCTTTTTTTCCTCATTTTTTTCAAAAAAACCGCAACACATTTGGACCCTCACAATAACAACCCCTCCTTTTTTTGAATAACGTGGCCCACTTGGGCTAAACTATTGGGCCTCCCTCGTTTTGTCCGGATGAAATAGGAGTCCCACCATTATATTAGGGTTCCCCTTCGTTGGGAACCCCAATCACAAAAGTAGAGAGCTCCCGACGGGACTCTGACCCTTTCGCCACCACCTCTTGGATCTAGAGGAAGCCTTTGATCAGGGTTGGTAGAGGCCATCATCGATGATGGAGAGCACGCTTCTTCTCGGGGGGGGGGGGGGTCGCTTTGGGCGTGTGGCTTATGGGACATGATGTGGCTCCGCTTGTAACTTGAGGGTGCTATCGCCAAGGAGATCTGCTGGTGGTTGGCGCTAAGGGGGACTGTTCTTGAGGGAGTTATTTGGTTGCAGATGTGGCTGGAAGTGCTCTTGATAGGTTGGAGGTTGTGGCTGGAAGTGCTCCAAAATGCAGCTAGGGCTTTCGCCAACCCTCGATGGAGCACTTGCTTTAGGGCTATCGCTGTCCCTCTATAGAGCACTTGCTCCAATCTTCTCATGCAGATAGATCACACTCATGTGCATCTGAAAAGATTTGCTGGAGCGGTTCTGCCTGGAGATGCGCATAGGGTCACCGCCGTATGCTGTTGGACTGGAGATTGTGGCATTGCCTACACTGACCAGAGACGGGGATCGTCCCCCTGGGGACTTTTGTGGCTGCTTCTTGCAAGGAGGAGGCTGGAAGCTTCCCCCCACCCCGTTTTTTTAAACCGCAGCTGGACTGGAGAAGACACCACTGCCATGAGTTAGGAGTTCTACAAAGAAACCCTAGAATGGAATCTTGATCTCGATCATGAGCATAAATGATAAAGAATTATAATGCTTTTTTACATCCCACAGCTTCGGTAGACCGCTTAGTCCCGTTCATATTCGGATCTTCAAATATAAATCTCCAAGAACAAGCATGAATTGAATCTTCTCTATGAATCAAATCTCGAATAAATCAAGAATATAAAATGCTTCAGAATCGAACCCGCTCTGATACCATGTTAGAAAATATAACGCGGAAGTGAATAACAGAGATAAAAAATAAACATTGAGGAACATGAGATTTAGCATGGAACCCTACTCCCTAGGGAGCATGATGCAACCACAGGAGAACGCCTCAAAAGGCTGATTTGTCTATTGACTTTCTCAATGGATACATGCAATGTTGTAATAGTCGGCCGGCTATCCCGAATAGTCGGTCCAACTATGCGGTGCGGGGGGGTTCCCGACTAAATAAACCTCCAATCGGTAAATAGTCGGCCTGACCGAATAGTCGGCCGACTGGCCCGACTATTAGGCCGACTGGAGTTTGACTTTTGATATTTTTATCTTTTTATTTTCAATTTTCAGTTTTTATGGGTTACATTTTACTACAGTATCGCAACAAATGTCAAATTCTATATATCTATTATATTGATAGGTACTTTTATCTTGGATTCATGTTAACTAATGACCATATATGTATAAAAATATAAGAATATATGTATTATAAATAATTTTTATATTAAAAAATACAAAACCGAATAATTTCGAATAGTCGCCCGAATACCGATTATCCTCTATTCAGTGACCCCTCCGACTGAATACCAAATACCGTCTTCTGCAACACTGGATACATGAGGTTTGAGGTTTCTTATATAACCTCCTCAGGCCCTCCAAGTCCCATCATTGGTAGATGTGGGACAAAACACTGGATGTGATAAATGGATCTTGGAATGATCCATTTATTAGGGATGAAAACAGATCGGATACGTATCAGATATGCGTATTTCCATATCCATATTCGCTTCATCTCTATCGAATACAAATATGGATATGATTCGAATATGTATTGAGGAAACCCTATCCTTAAATACGGACAGGAATATGAATCGGATATTTATCGAATCCGAATACGGATCGAATAAAGAGCGGACCCGAATACGGATCGAATAAAGAGCTAATCCTAATATGAATCGAATAAAGAGTGAAAACAAAATATGGATCCAATAAATATGGAATCTGAATATCGAATAAAGACCATGCACGAATACGAATTGTATTTTTTTATCTAAGTTTACTGTGATTTTAAAAATAGCAATGAAATATAAATAAGTTGTCATGACATAAGTGAGCGTTGAGGTGACCACCATTCTTGACGGGAAGTAAAAAGAGGGATATGATTTCGTACTTTTATTCGTGCCCATCCCCAAAGAAACGGAAGTTTATTAATATCATTAATATATGACGAAAGGGAGCCTACATCCTGATGTAGGTAACTTACATACATCATACTTGTGTTTTTTCCATTTTTTTTGAAAAATGCTTCCGTGGATTTTTATAACTATATCCCTCTAATATGTCATTCGAATTTCATCAGAAACATAGACTCCTATGCCCTCCATCTAGAATAGATAATTTTAATGGTCTTAGATTTGCTGTAAATTACATGTTCTGGATGGAGGGCATATGAGTCTCTGTTTCTGACGAAATTTGAATGACATATTAGAGGGATATAGTTATGAAAATCCACGGAAGCATTTTTCAAAAAAATAAAAAAATTGGGAAAAAAAGAAACATGATGTAGGTAAGTTACCTACATCAGGATGTATGCTCCCTTTCCTCTTAGTATATTGTATTATATAATGTATAATATTATATAATAACATGGGGTTGGCTTATATTAAATTAACTAATATATAAAACATTGAATGTTGTATTCGGATATCTGGATCCGAATTCAGATATTCAAGCAATTACCATAACCGTATCCATATCTGGAAAATTTTTACAATCCGTATTTGATTAATATTCGGACACCGATATCCGTATCTAGTAATGTTTTGAATACGGTAAGCGGATATTCAAATATATTTGTATCTGTTTTCATCCCTACCATTTACCCATCTTACATATGACACATGTACTTCCAACACATAACCATTGATATATTTATCAAAATCCATATTTTAAAATGGCAACTCTTATGCAATATTTACATTCGACTTTTTGCACGTCTAGTTCTGGTGCATGTTTTTGTTGTGGGGGGAGAGAGAGAGAGTACATGGGTACTGATCAATAGGTCATTTTCTTTTATCTTCATGATGTATGTGGGTGATGGAGGGGGGGTGACCTTTTGGTTCCGAGTTCATAGCCAAGGAGAAGTCCTGAACGAGGGTTGTGATAGCCCTGCATATTTGTAACCTTGGTGAGATATATCATGCCGTGTGTTTTGTTAAATGCACGGCTTATGGATCAATTGGTTGTTATCGTCTATCTGCGTGCTGCGAGTGATGGGAAGATGGATACCTTATGGTTGTAAGTTGTTAGTTACAAAGGAGTTCTAAATGGGGGTTGACCCAGGATATAACCACAGCGTGCGATGTGGATATGTCGTGCAGTGCATTTCATTAAAGATAAAGTTGTTAGTTAACTACATACGGCCTGTAATCTGATAGATGTCCACAAAAACCGACCAAGTCAAGGAAGGTTACTGTTTACCAAGATGAATGTGTATTTACACATGCACAAAGTGAGGTTGGTGACCCAATACAATGAAGAACTATCTTATAGACCAACTGGCCCATCTTCCTGGCATTGGTTTATACCGGCATACAATCCAGTTTATGCAGTGGGGATCTGATACACTTTGCGTGATGAGGTCATTGAGGTGATCAATGTTGTAGACTAAAGATCACTTTGCTATTTCACTGCTTAATGGGCAGGGACTACATTGAATCACAGTTTTTATAATTCTTCCAAAAATAAATGAATGAAAAATGATTAAAAGTAATTTTCTTATTGTAGCATTGTAACTATATTATCGATCATTCGTAGATAATAGATTATATATGCACTGTAAGATCTTTTGCTCAAACTCCGTTTACCAATGATTTTCCCTTTTGTGGAGACTAAATGGCATCATGGCGTCAAGTATACATTCTTGTGCGTTACCTTTGTGGGGTGCCTATGATCTTTCACATTTTGTTGCAGTTTTCTTTTTACGAATTCTGGTCATTGAAAGTAATTCTAAACAACAATCACCATTGTATTTAGGGTTTTTTTAGCTGTGCGGATTGTGTCCCTCTTATATTGTGCCCCTCTTATATATCAGTAATGCTCCTCTCTTTTTTGCAATCAGTTCTCTCCCCACCTTCTTGCACACTTGTGCCCTTCCATTAGTTTTGCCTTTAGTGAGATTAGCCAAATCATGATTTATACAAATGGACGACTTATTTAGTAAAATTTCTTACAGTTGTGCCCTTACAGTTTCAAAAAATTACTCTTGTACAATTTTTTCTTTCCAATTACACTTAAACTCCTGAGATAACATCCATTTTGGGAAGGCGATGGATGGAAATTAACCCGAGCAGTGCACTGTTAATTGCCCGAGAAGTTAAAGGGTAGAACTGATATTGTAAAAAAGATGGACATAACTGATATTGCAGAATGCAAGAGTAGCACATCTGTAAAAATCCCTTGTATTTATGATAGTTTTGTGTGTCCAATAATCTCTATTGGGATTCTGTGTTTTTTTTAAATAATTACTTTTGGATATAGTGTGGTAGTAGTGCAGTGTGCCTACCATCCAAAAGACAAGGGCTCAAATCTCTCCTTGTGGGGGTTGTGTTAGGTAGTCGACAGCCATAGTAAAAAATAATATCTTTCAACAAGGATTTGAGCAAGAATCCATGTAGCCGACCTTAGTTATAGTGGGAGAAGGCTTCGCCATTTTTTAACTTTCGGATGGTACACTAAGACTCCAATGATATATAATGTGGGGACTTTGGCTAATATGAATGACTATAAATCCTTGAAATTCAAATCGATCGTGTCTCCTAATGCTTAAATAAGTATTGCTCGTAAAGTCTGTAAAGAAAAACAAAGAACTAGGAGGTTGTTGTTATGTGCAATTTAGTTAAACATTCATATCCATAATTCAATGCCTGTGTAGTCCGTAAGATCGTGAAATCCAGTCTCATTTTGGAGCATGTTGTATGTTGTCTTACTCTAAACGTGAACATTCTAAGGACACATGCAGGTCAAGTTTTTTTTCTGATAATATCAATTTGTCCAGTCTATGTTCTTGAACTGCATTTTGCGCAAATAGATATTTCTCTCGTTTTGTTATCAACAATTTTGTAAATTTGTCTTGTTGGTCTTGCATTACTATGCTGTTACAGGTTGGTGCACCTGCTCGTGTTGGACTAGTTGCACCCATTGATGTTGTAGTCCCCCCTGGAAACACCGGTTTGGATCCGTCCCAGACATCTTTCTTCCAGGTTTGTATATTTAATGTTTTGACCATTAGATTGGTTTCCTTATATAAACTGTTCATCTCTAACTGCTGCCCAACTTTTGGTTTCTAGGTCCTCAACATCCCCACCAAGATTAACAAGGGAACGGTCGAAATTGTCACCCCTGTTGAACTTATCAAGAAAGGAGAGAAAGTGGGATCTTCCGAGGCAGCGCTCCTGGCAAAACTTGGCATCAGACCATTCTCTTACGGTCTTATAGTTTTGTCTGTTTACGACAATGGCTCGGTCTTCAGCCCGGAAGTTCTGGATCTGACAGAAGAGGACCTCATTGAGAAGTTCGCCACCGGTGTCTCCATGGTTACTTCTCTTTCTCTGGCCCTCTCCTATCCGACCCTGGCTGCTGCTCCGCACATGTTTGTCAATGCCTACAAGAACGTCCTTGCCATTGCAATTGCAACGGAGTATTCCTTCCCTCAAGCCGAAACTGTCAAGGAGTATCTGAAGGATCCTAGTAAGTTTGCCGTTGCTGCTGCACCCGCTCCAGCTGCTGCAACTGCTGCTGCTCCTGCTGCTGCTGCCAAGGAGGAAGAAAAGAAAGAGGAGCCCGTCGATGAGTCTGACGAGGATTTGGGTTTCAGTCTTTTTGATTAAGCACAGTATTGAGTTTATGAAAGTCATTTCACAGAAATTTTCTTTTGCTTCAGATTTTTACCTACTTTATTCGTTTTCGACTGCATGTTCAAATGTTCAATTTGGTTTTTTTATTAAGCATTTGATTGTTCTGAACACTGCACAACTTTCTGTCCAAATCATTGGTGTTTACCATGCATTTGTCTTGGGGATTCATAATGTTTGACAAAGTCCCTTAATCTTAGGAATAGAACAAGCCCAAGTTTTGTGGGGATTTGGCACAAGATGGAAGAACGAAGTCACCGAGCCCTTTTTTAGAAAGGGACATTTACACCAATAACCTTGAGTAGTTTTGTAATTACAACTAGAGTCCTGAATAATTCATAATTGTACAAGAAATATCAAAACTCACTTCGTCTTACATACATAACCCTTTGTTAAGTTCATCCAATAATTCAACCACTCATGTGAGTTAATCTAATCATACGACATTCAAGAGTAGCCATTATGAATTTTTTATCTATTAATCAAGAGCACCTTTCTTTTCCTTCTCCCCTCCTTTGCTTCTCTTGCAGCAGCAAAACGACTCCCCGTTCTCCATCGTTGCCTCATAATAATTAATATTTACATGTATTTAATTCGTATAATTATTTTAAAGATACTTATATGTAAATCAAATTTACATTTTTTGGATTTATGAATAAGACTATTAAGTTATGAGGGTTCTCTCATAATTTACTAATTTTGTTAATTAGGTTATCATGATGATAATTAATCAACAATAACAACAAAATTTAAGACAAGGATTGCGTCTGCGCTTGGATAAACATAGACGTCCACCACAGTCATTGGCAGTTTTGTCATTGAATGAGGACTAAATCATAGCCTATGAGGAGAAGAGATAACAAGGCGGACGTCTACTACGAGGAGAAGACTCCTCATAAACGACCACCATCCCTATAAAAGAGAGCGTTATGCTTCTCGTTCAAGAGTATGTTCATCTCATTATTTTATTGCCTTGAGAATTGTATAAGAGAAGAGTCTTGAGAATTTGATTCTCATACATGTTCACTCTTATAACCCTACACATCCACCATGCCAGGCCTCTCCTCTCACTACAGGCGGGTGGGTCTAAGGGGACGGTCGCAGACCGTCCTCTTTGTTTGTAGAACCGTCCCCTTTGATCAACGGGGACGGTTCCTAAATCGTCCCTTTAGCCACCGTCTCATTTGAGTAAATGAGACGCTTCTGACAACCATCTCATTTAATTCACCATTGGGGACGGTTGCAACCGTCCCTTACACGAATGTTATTAGGGACGGTTGCAACCGTCCCTACAACCTATTGTATTAGAGACGGTTAGAAACCGTCCCTAATGGTCATCAACATTTTCAGACGGCCCCAGAAAAAGTTTGGGGACGGTTTTCCCCGTCGCATACGTTGCGCAGATGGGACGGTTGTAACCGTCCCCTTTACCAAAGTGTCTATAGCGACGCCAACATAAGTGTATAAGGGACGGTTTTCACCGTCGCATCTGTGGACTAGAGGGGACGGTTACAACCGTCCCTAATAGTCTTCTGTTGGCGTCGCTATAGAATTTTCCAGGCTTCTGTTGGCGTCGCAAAAGACCTGTAGAGTAGAAGGGACGGTTACAACCGTCGCATACGTTTGCATGTAGGGACGGTTGTGACCGTCCCTTCTACTCTGCAGGTCTTTTGCGACGCCAACAGAAGCTTGGGAGATTCTATATCAACGCCAACAGAAGACTATTAGGGACGGTTGTAACCGTCCCCTCTAGTAGTAGCATCTATAGCGACGCCAACAAAAGGGTATACGAGACGGTTAAAACCGTCCCCTTTGCGCTTCCCTAATGGGGACGGTTCCGTGAACTGTTCTGGCTGGGGGGACGTTTCTGTAGTTATATAGGGGACGGTTACAACCGTCCCCAATAAACCATGACAGGAAAAAAAAATTTATATATTCTGATTTCTTCCCTACATCATTCAATATTAAACATGACAACAATATGAATATCATAAACTCTGCAACATCCTGAATAACATCAACATGACAACATTATGAATATCATCAACATGACAATGAATATCAACATAACATCATTCTTCTCTGCAAAGGACATAACCACAAAATTCAACAACTAAACATTCGCCATACCATAAATTCAACATCAAACAACACAACATTAAGATCATTATGAAGCAAATATAATCATACAGTCAACATTAAGAAACGGTAAGAAGTATACATAATGTTAGGCATTAATAAAAAACATTACAATTAAAATATCAAAATTAACTAGGGTACTACATCCATGCTACTTACTCAGATGTGCCACTCCCGTCACTTTCATCGGTTTCCTCATCACTCTCCTCATCGTCGCCGAGATGTGCAGGTTGTACAGGGGGCGTGGCTTGACTTTGAAGACGGCTTACTAAGGACATGACATTCGCCATGTTCATACGCATCTGGGCCATCTCTGCAGTTTGTGCATTCATCGTTGCCTTTACTTCACGCAGCTCCCTCTCCATCTCTCTTTCTCTTTGGCTTCCCTGCGAGGAAGACTGCGACCCACCTGCACCACCCATTCCGTACCATGTACGGATCGTTTTGCCCCGTCCTCCGCAACGGATGCGTCCACTGTGTTCTGGACCAGTGGCTTGATGGAAGGCATCATCGGCCGTCAACGGGGATTGCTCGTCCCCGTGCTATCCAACGAGGAGGTGGTAGAGAGCCTAATCATTTCTTCCTACATATAAGAAATATAAAATAATGTCAGTATATTACCATAAGTAATCCTTTAAGTAAAAAATGTATTTATACTTACATGTATTGGTGCGTAGGCGTCATCAACCCACTGCACCTCTCCTCCTAAGTCTCTTCTCTTTGACCCAGTAAAAACCTCTATGCGGGTCATTTCTCTTTCATTTTCCCTCAACTATAAAAAGTAAAATAACTTCTTAAAATTGTTTTAAGACTCAAAATTAATCGTTATAAATATTTTTTAAATACTTACAAAGTCGTCCTTTAGTTGGTTGGTGTTCTTCCTTCCCATCTTATGCGTCGACCTAAACCCTTTCGAACGATTCGTCGTATTCTTGGAAGAAATCGACTGAAATTTCACAAAATCAGTATAAAAATAAAAGAAATAACTAAGAAAACTATTTACATACCGCAAAATGCTCACTGGACCAAAAATTAATCAGCTCCCTCCATTGCTCTGGTGTAATACCAGGTGGGATATTCTGCACAAGCTGCTCATATGGAATCTGGGGGTTGAAGTACTACAAATGGAGGAATAAATATAGTCAATATCTAAATCTTTTGATATTAAATATTACTAAAAAATCTTACTTTAGCCTTTATGCATCCCTTGTATCGACGCAACAACTCAGCAGCATGAGATAAAATCTGAGAATCGACATGGGTACTGCGTTCCCATGTAAATACAACTTGATACAACAAATATAATAACGATTAGCTCATAAAATGCAAAAACTATTTTAAGATTTTAGAATACCTCCAGATCAGCAAGTATGACAACCTTGACAGCATAAGGAAGCTGTCGGAAGTCGTAGGTGGTGATGGAGACGCGCGCACGGGCAACCTGACCAAGGTAGCTTTGGAACTCCGTGGAGTTCTCTCCTACCGCATCTCCGCCAACAATGCGTACAGGTAACGTCTGCCCTGGTGCAAGACGGTCTAAGAATCTACACTGAGACGGTCCACGCCGTCTCTGTGTAGCTCTACTACCTGCATCTAAAGAACCGCCCTGTGGCTGCTGGGCAGGTTCAGGGACCTCCCGAATACGTCCAGGTCTAGGAGCCATGTCTGCAATTTAAAGAGTTATTACAAATATATACATTTCGATAGATGACAACAATTTCAATTAATAGAAATTGAAAATAAAAAAACATTACCTGAACTAGTTCCAAGTTCCAATGTCGTTGTCTAATACCTAATGGAAAAAATCATTTGAGTTATTTTGATATGCTACATCATTGTCTAGTGCATCTGTCTCTTCGTTTACGTCGAAGAAATCTCTTGGTGTTGTTCTAATTGATATTATTCATCCACTAACTGAGTTATCTGGAACATAAAAGACCTGTTCGACCTAACTGACAAGCGTATACGGTTCATTTGTTTGTAATCTACCTGTTTGCTTTAAAGAAAGAACCCCATTTCTATCCTTCTTGTAACCTACTCCAACTCGACCAACATCGAACCAGATGTAATGAAATAGAACACACCTTGCATCATGTGTAAAACTGATTTCTAATATATCAATAATGTCGCCATAGTATCCGTCAATTTCAGCATTGAGATCAGCCTTCACTATTACTCCTGAAAGTTGTGACGCTTTATTTTCATCAATTGACTTCTTTCGAAATCTAAACCCGTTAACGATATAGCCAGAATGTGATATTATCAATGAGTATGGACTCCTGTGAATTATATCGAGATTTGCGCTCCACCGTTCATCTTTGTTAACTTTTAATAATTTAATTTTATCCCTGAACCATTTCAGAAAGTCTGATTTGCTAGTGGTTGTTGACTGAAACTCTTCGAAGAAAGAATCAACCTCGTCTACTTGCATCAAAATATAATAATGAATAAGATCTCTTTTAATGTCTGAAATACTACGATGGGTATTCTTTAGGATAACTCGGCCATTCTGTTGAAATATCCATAGTTTATTTGGATCTTCTGTCGACAACTCACCATAATTATTTCGTTCGAACCTGTCGAATCTAATATCTTTCCATCACCCGTATACATGTCACAAAATGTGATACATTCTTCACATAAATATCCCTCGGCAATACAACCTTCAGGTGCAGCTTTGTTAAATACCATATTCTTTAATTTCCGTAGATATCTTTCAATTGGATACATCCATCGATACTGCACAAGACCACATATCCGGACTTCGCTAGCAAGATGAATAATTAGATGAACCATTATATCAAAAAATGTAGGTGGAAAGAGCTGCTCCAGCTTACATAAAGTTATAACTATATCTGTCTCTAGTCTGAACAATACTTTCGGGTCTAAAGTCTTCGAACACAAAGCTTTAAAAAACTGACTAAGTTCAATTAGTGGCTGCAAAACATCTGGATGTACAACTCCTCTGATTGACAACGGAAAATTAACTTGCATAAGTACATGACAATCATGACTTTTTAATGACGATATCTTTCTTTCCGTCATATTTATGCATCTGCTAATTTGAGAGGAGAATCCATCAGATACTCTAATTGATTTAATAAAATTTAGTATCTTATCTTTGTCAGCATTGGATAAAGTATACACTGCTTCGGGAATTATTACTTTAGAATTGCCAGACTCAATCGGATGTAATTCGGGTCGGATACCCAATTATATTAGATCACGTCTGGCTCGCAAACTGTCTTTGGCAGTACTAGAGATATTCAAAATTGAAAGAATATTTTCCATAACATTCTTCTCTATATGCATCACGTCCAAGTTAAGACGGACCTGTAAAGTATGCCAGTAGGGCAGCTCCTGAAAGAATATACTTTGTTTTCGCCATCCACCTATATTCTTCCTCTTAGTTAATCGGCCTAGAGAGAAGTTGCCCAAATTTTTTTGTTCCATCCACATTGTGCTTCCTGATCGGTGATTCAAACTTAAACGACGTCCGAACGACTGTCCATCGAACTTGTAATTATTTTCACTTCTTAACCATCTATGACTGACCGGTAAGAAACGACGATGTCCCAAATAACAATATTTCATACTCGCATTTAGCCATGTCGAATGTGTTTTATTCATACAAATCGGACATGCGAGTTTACCTTTCGTACTCCATCCTGATAAATTGGCATGTGCTGGAAAATCATTAATTGTCCACAATAAAGAAGCACGCATTGTAAAGAATTCTTTCTTTACCGCATCATACGTACTCATTCCAGAATTCCACAGAATCTTTAGTTCGTCAATCAAAGGTTGCATATATGTATCTATCGCATTACCTGGCCCCTTAGGACCAGGTATCAATAACGACATCATCATAAAGGAAGATGCCATTGACATCCATAGTGGCAGATTATATGTAACAAGTATCACATGCCAAATAGAGTAACTCGTACTCATATTTCCGAATGGATTAAAGCCGTCAGAAGCAAGACTCAATCGTACGTTTCTTACTTCTTCAGAAAACGATAGATACATTTTATCAAACTTGCTCCACTCCTCTGTATCTGATGGATACCGCATAACACCGGTTACATTTTTCTTTTTGATATTACCGTGCCATATCATCATTTTAGTTGTTTTTTCGTATGAATACAATCGCTGTAATCGGGGAATCAAAGGAAAGAACCGTAAAATCTTCTCCGGTTTTTTCCTCTTCGAATCATTATCATTATTCTTATATCTGCTACTTTTGCAATCAGGACATTTATCTAAATTTGAGTAATCCTTCCAATATAAAATGCAGTCGTTCGGACATGCGTCAATTTTCTCGTAGTTCAGTCCAAGTGCACGAAATCTAGACTTAGCGTCCTTTCCGTCCTTTGGAAAGTTTTCTGGATTATTTAATAATGTCCTAATCAAAAGTAAGACATCTGTCATCGTAACCGCTGTACACCGATTCTTCACTTTTATCTTAAACATCTCCAGAAGAAAACGTAATCGAGACATTTTGACTCCTGAGTATAATGGCTTCTCTGCATCTTGTATTTTTTCATGCAACGTATCCGGAAGCGAATCCAACATTTCATCGGTGTCATGTCCTCGAATGTTATCTACCATCTCAAATATAGCATCACGGTCTTGTATTTCTGAGACATCTCTTTCAGTATCACCGAGGACATTAGTATCTTCTTCTATATTAACTCCTTCATCATGATATGTCCAATTCGTATAATGTAGCCAAAATCCATTTAATATCAAATGCTCGTAAACTGTGGCTCGATTTTGGGTCAAAGTATTTTTGCATCTTATGCAAGGACAATGTATCTTATCTCCTTCACCTCCTACAATATGATAGCGCGATTCATATCGAAAAGCCCAGTCTATGAATCCGATAACTCCTTTATTATACGTCCGATAGTCATCGAATCTTTTATTCATCCAACTTTTGTCCATTGCCTCAAGGTAAGATCCAAAGTTAATTTCAAAAATGTTTGGTAATGTTCATAACAACAACATGACATCATTATTAACTAGGGTAGCTAACAGGTTTTACAACCTAACTACATATTATGTTGCACACTTGGCCTTCGATCCAGAGAGTCCGGTCTCGGTCTACCCCTCCTCCTCCCGACAAATCGGGTTCAGGAGCAGCGCTTGGCAGGGAAGGCTGCGACACGTAGGATCGAAGGAAAATGAATCAGCTAAACACTAATATTCTACTTAATGAACAAATATTCTAGTAAATATTATGTGGCACACTTGGCCTTCGATTCAGAGAGTCCGGTCTCGGTCTACCCCTCCTCCTCCCGACAAATCGGGTTCAGGAGCAGCGCTTGGCAGGGCAGGCTGCGACACGTAGGATCGAAGGAAAATGAATCAGCTATACACTGATATTCTACTTAATGAACAAATATTCTACCAAATATTATGTGGCACACTTGGCCTTCGATCCAGAGAGTCCGGTCTCGGTCTACCCCTCCTCCTCCCGACAAATCGGGTTCAGGAGCAGCGCTTGGCAGGGCAGGCTGCGACACGTAGGATCGAAGGAAAATGAATCAACTATACACTAATATTCTACTTAATGAACAAATATTCTACCAAATATTATGTGGCACACTTGGCCTTCGATCCAGAGAGTCCGGTCTCTAATCTAGAGAGTCTTGGCCTTTGAACAAATAACTATGTTTCACTACTATGTCTCTAATCTAACTATGTTTTAAATTAAGACTTACAAGCATTTACCTAAATTAATCATCTTTTATCACTAATAGCATTTAATCATAATCAAGATTAATCTACTGACTTACAAGCATTTTTCACAATTAGGCATTTATCCACTATTTTTTAATCTACTATCTTAAACATTTGACTAAACTAATAAGTATATCAAAAAAATATGCAATCATAAGCATGATGAATATATAAGAAATTAAGAACAAAACATACAACCAAGTAATGCGGCGGGCAAGGCGGCGGACGGGCGGCGGGCGGACAGGCATGAGTTGAGGCCGAGGAGGAGGGCAACGACGAGAGGGAGGTGGAGGAGGAGGAGGGCGGCAGCGAGAGGGAGGAGGAGGGCGGCAGCGAGAGGGAGTAGGAGGAGGAGGGCGACGGCGAGAGGGAGTAGGAGGAGGAGGAGGGCGCCGGCGAGTGGGAGGAGGAGGAGGGTGACGGTGAGTTGGGAGGAAGAGGAGGAGGGCGGCGGCGAGTTGGGAGGAGGAGGAGGGCGGCGGCGAGTTGGGAGAAGGAGGAGGAGGGCGGCAGCGAGTTGTGAGGAGGAGGAGGATGATGGCGGCGGCGAGAGGGTGGAGGAGGAGTGACGAGGCGGCGAGAGGGAGGAGGAGGAGGAAGAGGCGCGGCGGCGAGAGGGAGGACAGCCCGGCGGCGAGAGGGAGGACAGGAGGCGGCGAGGTACGGTAAGGAGGGAGGGAGGGGTCGAATGAGAATGAGGAAGAGCCGCCTCCGTCGGAGGGGTATATCACCATCGGGGACGGTCAAACAACCGTCCCCTATATGAATGATCGGGGACGGTTATGAGTGAACCGTCCCCTTTTCTAAGGTAAGAGGGGACGGTTTTGCAACCATCCCCTATAACGAACTATCGGGGACGTTTACAACCGTCCCCTATAGTTTGATATAGGCGATGGGCACAGTGGAGTAACGGGGACGGTTATAACCGCCCCCTAAAGTTCCCGGGTTGACAAAAAAATAAACCGGGGCTAGCCTATTTAGGGACGATTTGAGAACCGTCCCTAAAGGTCTTTTGTATAGGCGACGAGCACAGTGGAGTAATGGGGACGGTTATAACCGTCCCCTAAAGATGCCGGGTTGACAAAAAACAAACTGGAGCTAGCCTATTTAGAGACGGGTAATGAACCGTCCCTAAAGGTCTCTTAATGGCGACGGTCAATATTAACCGTCGCTATTACATTCGAAAGAGGACGGTTCGCTTCTGACCGTCCCCGATACTGTTATTGAGGACGGTTACTCCTTGACCGTCCCCAATAAGCGTCCCTAAAGGACGTCTAGTTTGTAGTGTCTTCTCTCCATTGACGTGACCTTGTGGAGGAGAAGATCACCTCCTTCTCTGCGCTCCTCATGCATGAAGAAGGATCGATTTCATGAGATGAAATCAGGGGCTTATATCATCTTTGTGTGGACAAGTTCAAAAATTCGACATCAAAGTTCGTGAGAAGCAATATGACTCATCATTTTGTCCATGAGAAAAGCAAGCACATATCAGATTTGATCCGGGAGACTTTAGAAACTCGCGCTTCAATATGTAACCCTGATCTCGTCTCAATATTCATTAGAATATAGGAAACTACATTAGAAAAATAATTTTCCTAAATTAATGATTTCACAAGGAATAAATTTGTTGTATTGAAATTACAAGTTCATACAATGAACTATTAATGTTTTGCAAATAGTTTGTTGTTTTCCGCCTTTCCAAGATGCGAATTTTTAAACTTCCTTCAATGTAATGTAGCTATGTACTGCCCAAAAATTAAAATCCTATTATCTAACTAAGGAAAGACATCCAAAAGGGTAAACGAATGTATCAAAATCCTTGTTAAGATGCATGATCTCCGCCGCGATCTTGTTTACATCACTAAGAGTAAAAGAGTTGGTAAACATAACATAAACATGACTTGTACATGGTGGTTCTTGTAACCTTTGCCTACTACACGGAAATCCCTATAAACTTACCAACTCTTGCAAACTTAAACTTTGCTGCCATGTGAATAACTCCCGTCCATTTGAACATTGAAGTGAACAAAATCTGTAAAAATAACACGATATCTACCCTTCACATTGAATAAAATTTACCATGCAAGCCTTTCCTTCTCCTTTTGCTTCCTACTTTCACCTTCATTAGATGCCTCCTTTAACTCCCCTTCCTTATATTGCTGCCTCCGCTCCCCCACGTCGCCACTGTTGCCTTGCCACAACCACCAAAATCAATAGAGATGAGGAAAATGTCTCACCCCCCTCTTCGTTGTGCTCGATCGTGGGTGTTGACACAATCTGAGTTCTCCATCACCTATCTGGGCCACTACAACGATTTCCCCACGATTGCTCTGTCGCGGGTCTCCCTCCAAGTTAGAGGAGCTCCATCATGTTCACACTAGCACTGCCTTCGACCACGGGTCAGAGCTGCCCTGACTAAACAAACATTGATCACCAACTATCTAGCGGTTGGAGTCCCTCCAAGCACTCCACCTCGATTGTGGGCCATAGTCGATGCGGTCGATCGTCACAATCTCTATTGTTGACATGCTCGTCATCATCGCTGCAGTTTGTAAATCTTAGCCTTGTCACCTCCTCCTCGTCATAAATGCTGCAACTTCTAAATCTCACTCTACCACCTACCCCTCCTCCCCTCCCTTGGGCCACCGTTTTCCCTCCCTTGCCCCTCCTTGTGCCTCCTCCACCTCCCCTCTTCACACCATCCCCTTCTCCCTCCACTCCTTTGTCGCATCTTCTTATGACATCATTGTAGTTGTCATATGATCAAAATCCCGATACCGATTTCAACCTGTGCGGTGTTATCTAACCCGTAGCTAACCAAACCTCCTGAGTATAGCGACTATGGACATACTCCAACTCTTCTCGAACTTGCACTTACTCACACGGATGCTCCAACACAAGCACGAGGATGACTCTACGGATCGCTCAAGATGACTCTCAAGAACTCACACAAGAAGAATCAAGAACAGAATCAAATAATCACACAAACACAGACACAAAGCTTCTTCTCTTATTAGAAGGGGATTCTCGCTCTGGAGTGGGGTCTGTACAAATGAGCCACCACTCTTCCTTATATACAAGACTCAAGGCAACTCAAGGGACACTCATTATTATATATACAACAGTGACACATAAAGACCCAAGATATTCTTTAAGTTCCATGACAACTCTTCGTGTTTCACAATAACTCTTCATCTTCTTGTCTCTTTGACTCCCTTATCGTCCTTCTCGCACGGTTGACGCGTCAATCACTCAATCATCATCATACTCACACTCGAATGCCTTACTGATGCAGCTTTGCCATAACCTACCAAGTGTCGTCGAACACTCGGTCTTGTGCCAAAGAGAACCCGTGACCACCAGACCCTCATGCGACAAACACTTCCTTAGCGCTCCATATGCTAAGGGAAAGTCTGCCAGAACTTCGCTATCGTATCCCCCAGGGCACTCTCATACGTGTACTATCGAGTATGCTCGCCCACGCTCGTACTCAACATATGTAACACTCCATGCATCCTTGGACCATCACAATTACTACCGATACCGTGCGGCTTTGTGTGTATGCCTATGTGACCCTACCGTATTGTACCACTTCACTGCATGCCACCCTGCTGCGTGCATAGATCGTCATGTCTTGCACTATTGTCTGTACTCGTTGTGCTTGCACTGCTACGAGCTCCATGACACTCCGCTACTAAGCTAGTATCCTCTGTGACACTTCTCCATCACCATATACGGTTGAGTCTTCAAGACTCCCGTGAATAACCTCTGTGCTACCCACGCACTCTAGACTCCTCCTAAAGTCGGCTCCATCGATCATATCCATGCATCGCTATATCTGTACGAGCATTCTCGATCACCGAATTTGGAGGTGTGATAGCAGTTACAGTGGAGATCCCGATTCACATGGATCCACCACCCTCCAAGAGCGAGACCTTCCTCCCTGAAGGTGTCCTTCGAACTCCCCCTACAACCTCCCACCACTAGCTCTTGCCCTACATCATTGATAACTAGACCGTCAATGGAAATGATAATGAGGCGGAGTCGAGGAAGAGATGTAGAGAGGATAGGTAGATGAGGCATGTAAGGGGGGGAAGAAAAAATATTAACCGCTCGATTTTTGACATGGTTTGATTAATTCAAGAAGATTAAACCAAGAAGAGTTAGATTTTAAATACGAAGTTCGCATGACTGCAATGTAAGTTGGCAATATTTATCCAAAGGAATAAAGGATAGTAGTTCAGACATAGATCCTCTGCAGTAATGGAGAGGTCTGCTGCAGACCTCTCCAATACTGCAGAGGATCTGCTCGCTAGTAGTTCATCTCTTTTTGTACGGAGGAGGGGGACGAAGGGTTTTAAAGACTGGTTTAGAAAGGATGCAATATAGAGCCGCCTCATTCACTGCATTATAGAACCACCTCATTCACTCCTACCTATGTCCTCGTAGAAGACATAACTCAAACAAAGTCTCTCTTGTTGCAAAGCGGATATTTTTCATTCCTCAAAATCTTTCAAATCTTGTTCCCGTGGAACATATGTTTGTCTAAGAGATACGAAGGGCAACAAGAAAGGATAAGAGATCCCTTGTCCCTAAGCTAAGCTAAGGATAAGAGATCCCTTGTCCCTAAGCTGCCCTAGTGGGTTTGGTTGCAGGGTTACCCCAGAGTTACTTGTCATATTTGAATCGAGTTCCGATGCCCATCTAAGAAAATAAGCAAGAATTTATTTCCTAAACAAAAGAAGAAATTCAAGCATCACTTTCTTTGGTTGCAAGTTACATTAGAGAAAGAGAACAACAATAATTATGCCATGTATTTCATTATATATATGAATGTGTGTCACTATCACAATGTCTCCAAACTTGAATTTTGGCTGAGGTCACACCCAAACAACAATACAAACAGTGTACCCACATATTGTAGATCAACTTACTCTGATAAGTCTACATTTATTTCTCCATCAACCAACTAAGCACAAGATGGCGACAATTTCTTTTCCCAATAATGTAGTGAGCCTCAACATGTAATTATTTAAGTGGTGGATTCCAATATCATCAGGTTTTGTTTCTATGTTTTCTAATGGCTGAAGAGAATTCACATCACACTAATTATTGGGCAATTTCGGGTTTGGTTAAATATGTGAAAAGATGTAAAAATAGCATTAGAATGTGGTTAAAAAGGGGGTTTTATCACTTGTGATCTTCTTAACTCCTGGAATATCAGTTATGCCGCTTCTTTTTTGTAGTATCAATTATGTCCCTGACTTCTTACAAAATTCACAATTCTATCCTTCCATTAAGTGAAAGTAGGGGCGTAATTGATATTATAAAAGGTCAGAACTGTGAATTTTGTAAGAAGTCAAGGACACAATTAATATTACAAAAAAATGGGGGAGGGGGGCATAATTGATATTGCAGAAGTTAGGAAGGACACAAGTCTTAAAAAATAGGTTTAGTTATACAATGGTGGTTACAAACTTACATGGCAAAATGCGAGATGAGTTAGCTAGCATGTGATGGCTACAAACTTAAATAAAGAGATTTTTACAATTATGTCATTTCGAGTTCTTCAATAACAATTATCACTATAGCAAATTTGACCTAAGGCAACGAAAAATTTAATATTCGTTTCCATATCCTCCTTAATTAAATACATAACAACGAATATTCATACTTTGATTCTTTAAATTTGAAACGAATACCGTATTCGTTGTTACATCAATAGTAACGAACATTGTAGCAACAAGTACTAGTTGACATTTTCTTCTAGTTATTGTCAAATTAGCAACTATTAACACATTTTTAACGAAAAAGTCAACAAATAATTGACATAATATTAAACTTAAGCAATAAATATGATTTTCATTGCGAATTACAAGAAAGAAAGATAACTTTACAAAAGATAACATGTGCTGTTATTTATTTAACATCGGAAGATATATCAACAAAAATAACTTTATAAAGTATAACATGTGTTGTTATTTATTTTTCATTGAAGATATATCAACAAATACTTAAATTATTCATTCTATGCCACTTTTGCTGTAGTGTATGCTCGTATTGTTTTTGTGGTTACATTTACGTCCATGTATTTTTAGAAAATAACATATTTGAAGTTCCAGCAGTACAATTTATTGGCACAAGTATATTGGTGGAAGGACACTTCTTGAATTTTTTTAAGAATATAGGATCACAAGTTTAATTACAACGAGTTTAAGGGCATATACTTTATTGAAAAACTTGAAAGGGCATAAGTATAAAAAATCCTTAAGTAATTAAATATTCTTATTTATTCTAATATATACATATAAATATATGAGGTCGAGGATGCTGTTTTGAGTAACAACCAAGTGACTGTTACATAAGGCAGTTCCACCCCCTTTATTTTTTTCGAAAATAAAACCATGTATATCATATATATATATATATATATCCCTCCTATATGCCATTCAAATTTCGTCAGAAATAGAGACTCCTATGCCCTCCATCTAGAAGATGTCGATTACAATAAATTTCAGACCGTTAAAAATTACATGCTCTAGATGGAGGGCATATGAGTCTCCGTTTCTCATGAAATTCGAATGACATGTAGAAGGAATATATAGATGAGTATACATGGTGGAATAAAAAAAATAAAAAAATAGAAGAAATTGCTCCATGTAACAGCCAACTAGAACAACTTCCCTTTACACTAAATACATATACAGATATCAAGATATATTATCATATTCTTAAAAATAGTTAGAACATAGAAAATATCCAGATCATTATTCACAAATATAAATCAATATTTATAGATTAGCTTATATTTATAGTATTAGATGAATATTTATATAAAAAATGACACGCAATAGAAGAAAACATATGTAATGTTTCTGATGTCGTATGGTTATTTCCATAAACGTTTGCATCTGTGATTGCCATTTTATGATGTATTTTCCTAAAGCCCGAAATCGGGTGATCGTCATTATTATTCAAATGTTTCAAGCTCCGGTTGAGAATGCAAGAGGACGTCATTATAGGGGCGGTTAGTGAAAGATCAAATTTTGGTAGTCACAAATAAACAATTTATTTTTTAGTCCTCAAAATAATTATAATTTTATCACGCATTTGGTATGATTTGTATCTTTAAAAAATACATTTTGTACTCCTGATTTGATTTCGACCTTTTCTTTTACAATTCTTTGAGATATATAATACTTATTCCCGAGTGCGCACTTTTACTTTTATTCATTTGTTACTTTTCATAAGGTCCTTTAAAAATGCAACTAATAAATAATCATCAGTACGTACTTGCAACATATTTTAAAAATAAGTTTGGTATAAACAACTCGTTTATTAAATAATGTCACAACAATTAGTAAATAATATTGTCAACATCAATATTTGGAGTACCTTATAATAAAAAATCCGAGTCAACTAACAATCTTGCAAATGTTTGGATTCTGATTTCAATCCACAAAACTTTTAAAAGAATAACCGATATATAATAAGGATTTCACACTTATGCCCCCCAGTTCTTCCAATTAAAATTTTATCTCTACCTTTTTTTTGCCAGGGAAATTTATACCCACATCCCTGAGTAGTTTCTTATTTATGTATGTACCCCTCGATCACTAATTAGTATCACACCCAGAACATCGTATGTCCATTCTGTCTCACATCCTAACCATATGTAGGTTAGTCCATCATCTCAACTACATCGTCGAGTTAATCTAACCCATCTTCAATCCAATAACTATGAATTAAACTCAAAAAAGAAAAAAAAAGACAAAAAAAACACTCCCCCCTTGCCCGCTCTAACCCACATCCCTCCCCCTCCACCTTCCCCCTCCGCCCATTCCCACTCTCTTGTTGACGACCTCCCCTTTCGAGAAAGAGACGGATCCTCCTTGAACTCCTCACCTCCCGCAATAGCGGTATCTCCACCACCCCCTCGTCAACATCCTCTGCTCCCACAACAAGCGACAACTCCACAACCCTCTCCTCTGCCTGCCCCTTCGTTCCTCTCCCTCCTCCTCCATCCGCTCCAACATCCGTCGTCGCCTTCGCATATTCTCGGCAAATTCCACCATGCGCGAGATCACAAGAGGAAGATGACATGAAGGCAATGCTCCAATTGTCTAAGTTGAGGAAGATGTGGGGCATCTTCGAAAATATAATTTTGTTCAAAGGATAGAATTGTCAAAAATTGACGGATTCCGCCAAAGTAACCAGAGAAAATCGTTGGAACTTGACATACGGTTATATCTTGTAAGGGTTAAGCATTATTCGAGGTCATAGGTACAATCATGATTATTGAAGATTATGTACATAAATACAAAACTACTTAAGGTTATGGATGTAAATATCTCTTTTACAATTATGCGTTCTTATATTCTTACATTACCGTATTGCCCTTCTATTACTACACTTATGCCCTTATATTACCAAAGGAAGGACAATACTGTGATTTATTAGAATATAATGACGCAAGTGTAATTGCAAAAAAAGTTAAGGATATAAGTGTTATCAGAAAAAAAACCCATAAGACAATAGCATAAAAATCCCCATTAAATATATAGTACATAGAACTCGATATTGAAGTGTCATCGATAAATTTAGGTACATATTTTATCCATCTTAATTTAATGTGATATCTTTTATCCTATCCGTATCTATATCTCTCTATCTTCACAGATAGGGCATGTTCCCGTTACCCCCAAAACGTGCACCCCCATTTCGTGGTGGACATAAAAATAAAAGAATTTTTACGCTTATGTCCTTCTAAGTTTTTGCAATTACACAGGCACTCCTGTCTTTGTAAAAAAAAAATACAAATAATGTCCTTCTGTTGTTACACTTGTAGGGCAATAATAATAGTACAGAAGATAACTTGTTATTTAATAAAGATTAGGGTATGAATGTAATTAAGAATGTTGAAAAGGGCACATGTGTAAAAATGCCTAAAATAAATATTCATGACCGTCTCGATCACTCCAAAACTTTGTTTATTTCATGCTTTCCATCAATCAAAAGCAATGGAGAATCAGTCGGTGATTTGATGTCCATTTCCAGTTTTTCATCCAATCATAACGACAATAGAAAATATTGTCGATTAGATACCTATATAATATATAACCTTTCAATTTTCAAATGAGGTGTAGCTATTACCCAAACTGTAAAAAGTTAATTTCATAATAATAAAATTAGTGGAAATTTTGTAAATCATAATTTGTACGTTGTAAAAGTAGAGCTAATGTTTTTTTTCTTCTAAAGAGCATGTATATGGAACTAATATTGAATCTTTTAATAATAATATTTTTCTGTAATTTTATTTTCATGTACATGTAATGTTAATACTTATTTGTTCTCGACATTTTAGGGAAAAAAATATATTCTTCATATTCAAAACCTTGGGGAATTTGCACCATGAACCGAAAAAATGACTAGTTACATAAAACCCATACAATCATTTGTAATTTAGATGACCCTTGTAAACTACACAATTACCCTTAAAATCTTGCTAAATCTTACACCGAAAACCTTGGAAATAACGGGTGTGTTAAATAAAATGGAATTATAGGATTGTGATGTCATTACAAAGATCATGGTGTTTAGTATTGCAATGTAATTGGATGAGAATTTAAATTTTATGATGTAAAAATAGCAATTTTTTTAATGATCATGTTACTATATTAGGTCTTCTTCTTTCTCCTTCTTATTGTCTTCCTCCTATTCACAATTCTCCTTTCTACACACAAACATGACGAACAACCACACCCCAACTTATTCAAACCAACAAGGAAAATTCTATATATTTTTTAAATCTCATTAAAAACAAAATAGAATAAAATTGCAACAACACTGAAACCCCCTCTTCAACTCTCTTTTCTATCCCTCTCCTTTCCTAAAAAATTTCTTTCAACATTTTTTTAATAAAATAACAAGAAGTTATTCCATCCACATTCTCATGTTCAATGATCAAAAACTCTTTTCTATCCCTTTTACACACTCTCTCATCATCCACGGAAGAAAGATCAATATTCTCATTGATTCTTATATTTGAATTTGCAATCCATGATCTTAATATCCATAATCTTTAAATTTTTAAAATCATGGATATTTTAACATAATAACTCTTAAAATAATATTTAATTACACTTCGACACCCATGATTTTTTTGAATTTTTTGAAATTACGCACAACTAATGCAAATTACACCGAAAAAAAAGAAAGGGGATGGTGTTGAGATTACACGAAAGTATCGGAAAATGATAAAAACATGGTTCCAAGCATATAGCTCATATTTAGAGAAGGTCAAATACTACAGTATAGTGAAGCTAGAATCTGAAGCAGTAAGGCATATGAGACGATAAAAGGGAAGAAACCCGAAAATGACTAGTTTCTACATGGAGGTGGGCGAAGACGGTAGGAGGTGAGCTGATTGTAGGTTGAAAGTCGGGTGACCCAGGGAGGAAATCGACAAATTCGACTCTCTAGAAGGCAAGAGTCAATATTAAGAGCCAATAAATCTTATTAATTTTTTCACTGCATCCCTTGAATAGTCACAAGCGACATATAAGTTAAATAAACTATAATGGTCACCTTGTAATTACAAGGATTATAGGAGTTGAAGTGAAATTAAACAATACTCTATTTAAAATTAGAATAAAAAAACTATAATGGTCTTTTCTTCAATCATCTCTCCTTCTTCCTCCTCCCCTCTTTCCAAAAACATTCAAACATAACAAACAATCACATCCCAACCCATACAAACTAACAAGATCAAAAAAATAAAAATAAAAATCTTCCTTAATTTTTCAAAATTACAACAATCAAATCAGACCCCTCTTTCTCTCTCCTCTCCCAAAATTCTCTCAAAATTCTAAAAGAAAAAGGCAGAAAAAATGATATTCCACCTTACAATCTTGAAGTTTAATGACCAAAATGAACCCAAAAAAGAGAGATCAGAGCACAAAACGATACAAATCCCTCAAAAAAAAAAAAATAGCGCCGCCGTTTATTCCTCCCGAGATCCGAACCCATATATCCGGATCCGAACCCCAAACAGAACAAAAGGGCTCAGTCGGCGAACCCGATCTTGTCCCACACGGCATTCCGCATGCGGCTCAGATCCCTCCCCTTGAGCGTCCTCCCCCGCCCCTCCTCCACCGAGAACGCCGCCGCGGCCGTCGCCCTCCGCCGCCTCCACAGGTACACATGCGGCGGCACCACCTCCCCGCCCTCCCCCTCGCTCTCCTCCTCCCTCCCCCACTCCGGCACGTCCATCGGCACCGATCTCGCCGCCGCCTGCGGCGGCAGCAGCGGCGCCCTCTTCCTCTCGCAGATACGCGACGGATCGGCCGGCGTGTCGGCGGCGTGATCGCCCCAGAGGACGTCGGCCTCCTGGAGCTCCACCGCGGCGGACGGCGGCGCGCGGCGGAGGTCGTCGGCGAGGAGGCGGCGGTAGGTCTTCTCCAGAAGCTTCTGGTGCCTTCGAGCGGACGCCATTTCCCGTGTTCACCTGTGAGTCTTCTCTACATATATCTTCTCGCTGTGTAATCGTGTGCTTATTTGGTGCGGTGCTTGTTTTTGGTACACGGAAGGGCGGTTTGGGTGTGCGGCGGAGGCGTTGGGCTTCGTGGGCTTTATAATGGACGGGAGTGGGGCCCGAAGTTTGCTTAATTATGTGGATAAGGCTTAGCTTCTTCTCTCTCTCTCTTCTGCTCATCTGTATAGAATAGATAAAATATTATAGCTTTTGCTTTCCGTGTGGGGATCCACGGAGAGGCGGAGTGTATCTGTTTCGCGGTTTCGGGTAGTTTTTCTTTTGTGGGGTTTTCAGGAGGGGTGGATTGGTAATTTCACCCATGGGTGTTCGATTATCGGTGGATGGAGTTTGATTTTTTTAATGAAAATTGGGATAATTGTTAGGAGGATTATGGTTTGGATTAGAATATTGGTATTGCTGATCATATATTACCTATGTTTGGTAATGTGTTATAGGTAGATCATGGAGGTGGATAATCTTAATGGTAAATTACAAAAAAATGACCTCAACTATGGCATAATTCTTAATTTCGGAGTTTATTTTGGAAATTCAACAAAGCTTAAGTTTACGCAATCCTTTTATGTTGATCCTTTTATGTTGACCTTAAAGTTGAAAGGTTAATATATCTTCGTTACCTTTAGAAAAAAGAGCTCTGTTTAAAAAGTTAAAACATTTATACATTCTGATCACTAGGGTAAAATGGGGTTGTCGTATGGGGAGCTAATTTGGCTCCTGCTTTATTTTCTTATTTTATTTTATTTTTTTGAAAAATATTTTTGTGGATTTTCATAACTATATCTTTATATAATGTCATTCAAGTTTCGTGCGAAATAGAGGCTCCTACGACGTTCATCCAAATAATCATTTTTAACGGTCACAGAATTGTTAAAACCGACCTCATCTGGATGGATGTTATATGTGTCTTTGTTTGACACGAAACTTGAATAGCATAATATATGGATATAGTTATGAAAATCCACAGAAATATTTAAATTAATAAAAAAGTGAGAAAAACGAAATGAGTGGAGCCAAGTTAGCTCTCGGGGCAACCCATTTTAGCTTTAATATAATCAAGATAACATCTAAATAAATACATTGCTTCTACAATTTTATCTTCCAAAACATTCCAAAATGTTTCTATATATCTACAAAATTGATTTTATTTATTATTAATCTATTTAAGGGAGTTTACCTCAATCCGATTCAATCATGAATCTAAAGAAGCACTATATAATTCTGATGTGATATTTTTTGGGATTCTTTTGGAATGATTGATTTGGTAGGGATGCACTAACACGTTTGACCGGATTGGCATATTTTTTATTTAGCTTTTATATGTATGTATGTAGGTGTTTAGATGGCGCCAAATGTTCGAGTGAAGAATAATTTTTGATATGGTGTTTGAGAAATTTGATGTGATATTCGGCTATTTTACTACATGTGCTTGTAGTTCAGATTGTGCTGGAGTGGATAACTTATCATCTGACATTTGTGAGATTTTTGAAACATAATTTGGATGGGGATGTGCAGCTTTTGAAATAGTTGGTTTATGGTTTTATGAAAGAATAAAATGCCAAAAAAATAATTTCTTTGGGAGGTGATAATTTTGAAGGTTTGAACTCCAACCATTTCATGTAGAAGACACAATACTCTACCATCAAATCATTTAAGTGCGTTCAACAAAAAAAAAGAGATATCAAATTTGGTTGCGCTTCAATTTAATTAAAGAAACCAGGTTAAATTATGAAAAAGAAAAATTCAAAGCGAAAATTCAGATATTATCTTTTATGAGATTTAATCATATACCGTTGATTAGTCAAATATGAGATATTTTTATGATCTATAGCAAGTACTATTGTTGCAAATATGTAGCCAGATTGTTTTTAGGAGAAAGAAGGTGCAGTCTCAAGATTGGAACCCTCCACAAATTTATTCAATCAAAAGAGAACGATTACAAAGATGGTTCGACATAATCAAAACATAAAAACAAAGCTACATGTTTTGCCACAGATGCACTAATGCCCTATAGTGCCCCAACACGTTCTCACACAGAAAAGGACGATTCTGAAAGATTTTCTTGTTTCTAGCACATCAAATGGCCCAAAGCAGGGCAAAAGAAATAGCCGCATCCTCTTGAGAATTTCCACAAGCTGCTTTCACCGAGTTTCAATATGACACGCTATCCCCTGTTCCCAAACCGCGACTGAGGTACACCATCCAAAAAAGAGATGTTTAGAATCCTCTTGTTCGAGACCACATCTATCACATCGGATGTTTTCAGTACCCAATAACCTCGCCCTACGCATCTTTGAAAGCAGTCGTCCACGTTGCACCAACCATGTGAAGACCTTGATCCGCATTGGAACCCTACTAGCCTAGATAATACTGTAGACCCAAACATCCTCCTCCTGCTGGGGCCCGCGTAACTTGCTGAAATACCTATTAGCCTTCTTAACTGTAAAGATCCCCTCCTTCCAAACAAAATGGTCCCTGCCTCCTCCGAGACCATCAACATCCGCCAGATCCCTCAAGAGGGCCACGAACACATCACAACTCTGGTCCTACAGAGCAACCATGAAGGTAGGGCGCCAAGAACCTGCAGACCAACCCTGATGCACCAGAGTACTCTTGTCCCCCGCAATGGCATAGAGGCACGGGCACTTCTCCTTGAGAGGACCCATTCATATCGTGCTGAATGTGTAGCTTAGGTGCAAGCTAGACTTTCACAATAGTGTGGGTGCACTTGTAACGAATTGATGATATCTCTACGAGGACCCATTCATATCATGCTGAATGTGTAGCTTAGGTGCAAGCTAGACTTTCACAATAGTGTGGGTGCACTTGTAACGAATTGATGATATCTCTACCGTTGCGAAAGGATTCAAAGAATAGTTGGGCTCTTGATGCCAAGATTGTCACTCCTATCTATTTTTATACCTTCTTTAACTGTATGGCAACCTCGTTTCTATATAAATGATGGTAGGATGAAGATGCTCTAGTTACAACTAGAGTGACTCACTTCTCCCCTCTCGTTGCTTTCTCCTAATGTACGACCTTTGTCGAGGCTCAATTTCATCACTGAGGTAATGGTTGGGGACGATAACTACAAAGCGTATAGTTGATGGTGGTGGAGCATCATGCATGCATTACCTATGTAGGTATTGTGGTTGCATTGCTTTCCAAAGGTGAATTCCCTTCCAGGAACACCGTGATCGTGGAAGAATTTTGGTTTGAGCATGAATGTTGGCACCGACAACTACCCGAGCAGGAGTTGGTAGTACATACATCCTTATGGAACGAGGCTGTAGGGTATCATGGGCTCATTATCTCGGATCCTACATCAGATCGAACATAGGCGTGACTGTGCAATATATATCTTCAACTGACTTGGGTTCTGGCTTATGTCCGAGGCTCCTAGCTCAGGGAGTCGCAGGTAGCTCAGAACTTTCTCGAAAGCAGGATAGATGGTCATCTGAGAGACTTTTAACAAATCAGAGCAATACTCATTACTCATTAGCCTATTATTTCATTCCACGTCGAAAATGCCTAGTCATCATAGTAAATCATCTCTTCTTTCTACTATTGTTCTCCATAACTGGTTTCAGCTATGATAGCATACTTCATAACAGATTTTAGTTAGGATAATGTAATTGAATTTCTAAATCGATAAATAAAAGTCCATTGGACTTTATGTTATATACATTGCTTTTCTATACTCAACATCAGAGTGATATACATGGATATAAAGAACCATAAAATATTGACCTTTGTGGATGAAGCTATTTTTCTCCTTATTTACTTAGTACTTCTAATGTTTTTTTTTGACTTTTCGTGTACTTGAAAATGTTCAATTCGATAGTCAAGAAGAAATCATGACACCATCCAACCACCACAATATTCAAGTGGATTCAACTGAAATCATATACTTAGAGGTTGATATATGTTTAGGATCAAATATTCAAGTGGGATTAGAAGTGGGCAAGTGGCAAAATGAGAAGTAGGAGCATGTAATGTTGATAGGGGTCGGGTCGTCCGCTGTAGCATTCCCCTGCTGTAACGTAGGAGATGCATCGGATGGGAAAGGGGCGACCCGGATAGGGGGCCGGGGATAGTCGACCTCTCATCCGGGTCGTTCCTTTCCCATCCGCCACATCCCTTGCATTACAACAGGGGAATGCACAACAGACGATCCTCTCGCATCTTGATAAACCCTATCAGGGTTGTACAACATCCCATTGGCTATCCCTCTAACTAGGGATCATGATATTCCTATTTTTTAGAGACATCTTGTGGCCCAAATCTGAAGGAGGATTTTCTCTCTCATGTACTTATTTTATCTTTTTTTTGGGATTATTACACTTGCGCCTGTATGAGTTCTTCAAATTACATTTTTGCTTTTTTTTTTCAATAACACCTGTACCCTTATATTCTTACGAAATTCATAATATTGTCCTATTATTTCACTTGTGCCCTATATTATACTAACAAAAGGGCATTATTGTGAATTATATAAGAATATAAGGGCACAATTGTAGTTACAAAAAACTTGGATTTATAAGTGTTATCAGAAAACTTAGAAGAACACACGTGTAAAAATCTCTTTTTTTTTTATAATCTAAGAACCATTTCCAAAATTTTGAGGGAATATGGATAAATCCTGCATGCTAGCATCGCGAGTAATTACAATTGTAGTTTATGTGAGTTGTGTGTCAAAATAGTTGAACTACATTGACAGATGGGCTGAGATGAGTTGGAATAAGCTCCTTTCAAAGGGTTAGGATGATGGGAACCTTCATGTGAAGAGATGTTTGGATGGGTAGGAGTGTTAAAATGCTGTGTGACATGATGTGTTGTTGCTTATATGTTAGGGATTTTTACCCGGCAGACCCTATAATCTTTTACAATTACCGTTACGACCTTCGAAATATCGTAATTCCTCCCTCACCCCCGTAAACTTGTTAACCTTTGCTCTAAAGACCCTATGGTTAACCCCCATCCATTTAACCGTTAAAACTAAACGGATTCTGTTATCTTCTTTACATAATACCCATCTGATTTATCAAATTTACGACAAGTGCCATTCCCTCCCACCTTCCACCCGACACGTCCGACTCGAAGCCCCCTGGTGGACCTCCCATGCCGTTGGTCGAAGCTCCTCCCGCACCCCCCGCGGGCCACCTGCGAAGCCCCCCCCCCTCCCGGGGCACCGCTCCCCCGCTGCCTCTCCTGCTCAAAGCTCAAAGCGCCCCCGCTCCCCCCCTCACCCACACACAGACCTCCCCCTGCTCGGTTGCCGCCGGTCGCAGCCCACCTCCGCCTCGGAGGCCCCCTCTCGAATCCCCTCCCCCGCTGGAAGCCTCCACCTGCGAAGCGCCCCCCCCCTTTGGGCCCGCTCCCCCCGGTGCCTCTGATCCAAGCCTCGCTCCGCCGTCGATTGGAAGCCCCCCTGCCCGCATCCTCCCGTGGGAGCCCCCCCCCAACCTGCACCGCTCCGAGACCTTCCATGTCGAGTGCGTTCCTCAATGGTACACGTTCCTCAACGGCCCGGTACACATGCACCCATGCACCCGCCCTCCGCCTGGCAGTGTACCGGGTCGTCTTCCTCACCGCCAGCATGCTCGACTGTCAACTGCCACCTTCCCCTCCCGTCTCTCCGAAGGCCTTTGCGGTCCCCGCCCATTGATCCCATGAATTCATCTCCTCCTCATACGTGCCCACGTAGTCGATCGCGGTGACGTGTGAGCTGAAGCGGACGTGTCGGAGGAGGTCGAAGTGCATCGCATAGGACTCGATGTATGCCTTAACAGTGGCTCCAGCGTGGAATTCTTCCCGCACCTGCGGAGGCCACGGGTAATCGAAAAACTGATATTGCGACTTGATGGTCTGAAGCTTGGTGGTGCGGATGATGCGGGACCAGACGCCACCAGTGCATGTACCAACCTCGAAGACCATGGGTTGGAAGCCCTTCTGGAGGGCATACTTGCATGCCAAGAGGCCGCTGACGCCGGCTCCGATGATGCCCATTGTCTTCTTCTCCATGGGAGATGTCTCTGATACTCTGCGTGCTGTTCTTTGAGGGGGCGCTGATGTCGACAGTAGTATGCTTCCTCTGTACGTATCATAATATATACATGACACCATGTTTAAAGTTGAGTACCCCAACCTGGAATCCAATGTAGGAGACAAGGAGCTCCACTTCGCAGTTCTGCATAAATTTAAAAGATTCTATTGGTCGACTCGAATATGATTTCAGGAGGGAAGCGGAGGAAGATCGATCCATGGAAAAATTGAACTTGCAGTACAAGGATAATAATTCTTGGAGGAAAACTCGCCTTATAAGAGTGCTGCAGTGGAAGACGGCCCGGTACACATGCACCCACCGCCAATCTCCTCCAGTCAGTGCTGCAGTGGAAGACGAAGCTGATAGAGAATTATTTTTTTATTGGTTAATTCTAGCCGTCCGATCAGGGATTGGTTAGATTAACTCGTTTTTAACTCAAGAAAGTTAACCCTAGATGTGTCAATTTAACGGTAGGGTTCGTAGGGTAAGACGGAGCAAGTTTACGGGGGTGAGGGAGGAATTACGATGTTTCGAAGGTCGTAGCGGTAATTGCAAAAGATTATAGGGTCTGCCGGGTAAAAATCCCTATATGTTATACTGATTATACATATGATTGAAGTATAGGGTAAATTACAATTTGGGTCCCCATCTATGGGTCAGATCCCAGAATGGGTCCCAATCTTTAAATTGTAACGATTCAGGTCTCAGGACCATTTAAGAAATGGAAGTTTTGGGGTTCATGACGAATATGCCTTTGTTGGGAAGGGAATGTGGGTTGAATTCCAACTTTTAAATAAGGGCATACTCGTCATTAGTCTCAAAAAGTTCCTTACATTAATGATCCTGAGACCCGAATCGTTACAATTTAAAGATTGGGATCCATTCTGGGATCTGACTCATAGATGAGGACCCAAATTGTAATTTACCCTAAAGTATATCTTTTGTTGATTTTTTTATTTGAAGGTAGTTAGAAATGTCATAATAAAGAAATCTAAGGGTAGATACCATTAATTCCTATTGATGAATGCATGGATGGAAGTGGGCAAATCTAGACTCGAATGTGGATAAGAGGATACCAGTCTTATAATTAGTTTTGCGTTTTTAATACTTGTGTCCCTTCAAGATTCTACAATTACAGTTATACATCTACCTTTACTGCAATAACATTTGTACTTCTCTATTCTTACAAAATTTTCCGTATTAACCTTCTGTTATTACTCTTATGCCCCTATTTTATCGGAAGGTCAATGCCATGAATTTTGTAAAAAATACATGGGCACAAGACTTATCGTAAAAAAGATAGAGGCATTTTTGTAATCACATAATCTCGAAGGGACGCAAATGTAAAAAAAACCCATAAGTTTGTACCAAAGAAAATTTGGAAAAAAAGGTGTCTCTTATCCACAATGGCTCTATAGCAGCAATGCACACCCTCAGTCACGTGAACCTCGTGTTCTGTGAATACAATTAAACCCCATTGTTTTTCAAATAAAAAAGGAGGCAGCTTCTATATTTATGTATAAAATAAATACTTATCCTTATAGAAAAATAAATAAACTCCCAATTGGATTCGGAAATGCAAATGTCCGAGTCACGAGCATGGAAAGTTTGTTAGGATTTTGGATCATGGATGATACATGCGGGTTTGTTAACTTTCCTTTTCTAACTAAGCATCATTTTAAATTTATATATTATAATTATTTCAGAAGTTAAGTTCTAGAAAATCTTCATTTTAACTATAAGGACGCGTTTGGAAAGGAGGTTACCCACATCCTCTGCGAGTTATCTCCCCAAATCCCTGATTTCCCCCCAAGATTTTCCCTCAAAACTCCTATCTCAGGAGATGGATCCTCTGATGCAGGGTCCGCTGCAACAGACTCTGTAGTGGAGGTGTGGGCCGCTCGATCTTGATCGAGCGGTTCCCACTGAGTTTGCACGGTAGGACACACAAAAAAGTACGAATTCGTGGGAACTGCTCGATCAAGATCGAGTGGCCCACGCCTCTACTGCGTTGTCTGCTGCAGCAGACCCTGCAGTAGAGGATCCTCTCTACCTATCTCAACCCATGGGTCCCACCATCTATTTGTTATTCTCCATCATGTGGGGACCACCCAAAAATCACACACTCTCTTATTTAATATATCAAATCATTCATTTCTCTTTCATCCATTACGCCAAAAAATATATTATAGTATACAATTACATCACAACAAACATTCTCAACATTATAACTCTATATCTAAACATCAAAACACAAAATCAAGTTATCCAGTAGACAACAAACATTCTCAACATTAAAACCCTCTATCTAAACCAAGTTATCCAGCAGAATATCTGGGATGAATTATCCTCTTCTAGATAACCTCTTTCCCAAACACACCCTAACTTTTATTGTCATGGAGCGATCTGTTGGTCTTTTTATATCACAAAAATAGTAATAAAATGCAACTTTAAGGCCATTAATTTTTCTGTTAGACTCGTTGTCTAGTGTATTGATTTGTTGTTTTTTTGTTTTCTGGTGAGATTTCTTTGATCATGATCTTTACATGTATTATTTAAAGTATGAAAGTTACATAGTCTATAAAGAAGCTTCGATTGATAGCACATCTATTATTCTAAAAAAATCACACGTCATAATGCTATGTTTCTAGATGAACTATTGCAGCTAAATTTGAAATTTAGAAATTTAACGTAAGTGATATTTTTTTCCAATTGTTGTCCTTGTGAATTTTGCTAATTAACAATTCTGCCTTGTTGATTTCATATAATAATATACTATAACACAATTAATTTATGACAATGGATAATTCAATATTCGTTGCTATATCTCTGACGTATAATAGTGAGTATTCACAATGGACATCATATTTGATGCTATATTGTGAGCAATGAATCTTATAACAACGGTTATACATTGATTTTTATTAAAAGATCCATTCTTTCTAGATCTGTATTCAACATATCATCTAAATTTGAGATCGAGAAATACGATCATTCTATCAACTTCAGCTTTTTAATTGAGCAAACTGTCGTAATGGCAAAACAGAGGAAGGAGAAGATACCTACATCGATGCGGCTAGAAGAAGATCGAGGTAGATGTAATGTCAGAGGCAAGCATGCAACTTTACCTCTCAAATAATGGAATTTGTGAAGTGATGACGATCGCCGCCATGTGCCTGAAGTTGGAGAGTTTCTACGAGACGAAGACTCTCATGAATCAAGTTTTATCTCAATGTGTTTGAAAAGATATGGATGAAGAAAACGAAGATGGAGATCAAAGTAACCATGTTGTTAAGTTCTTTGCCGCCTTTGTAGGGACACTTTATCCATAAATTACAGTAAGGACGAGATCACATTAGATGAGGTCAAGACATCCCTTATGCCATAGGATTTGATGGATCACATCAACAAGTATATCAGGTTGATGTTAAGGCAGAAGAACTCAAATTAATGTTAGAGGAAAAAACAAGGAAAAAAATGAAATGTAGCAAAGGATGAAAGAAAAAAAATCAAAGGGCTAGAGCAAGTATTATGCTTCTAGCATAAAGAAAGGACATACAAAAGATGAATGGGGGGACTTTTAGAATGAATTAAAATTTCAATATGAAAAAGACACAATCGGAAAATCTAAAAGAGAGACTCTATGTAGAGTGAAGTTAGGTGGGGGTTTAATGGAAGGACATGGGTTATGATATGATACTTCATCAGTGTTTTTTTCAATCTTTTCGACCTTGGTCGCTTTGGAGCAAGTCAATGAATTAAAAAAATAAAACTATCTGATTTGATTTATTCTCAATAATCTTGAGAAATATAACAAGTTTACCAGTTAGTGATAAAAAAATAATGTTAATAATCGTATACTTTTTTTGAGCAAGCAAGAGCATTGTCCAAATGAGGCATTTGTCGCTTCAAAACATAATTGAATCCATCTACTTGAAGTTGTTCGTTTAGATGAGGATCACACTCCTTTGTCAAAAGATCTTTCCAACTAGTTATGTGTTCCAGCATTCATAATTAAATTAAAAATTGTACTTAGTACAAAAATAAAAAATAATTAGTTTACTGCTGTAGTATATTTATCGCGAATGTAAACATAATTGCAGATTTATGCTTTTCATGCTTTTTTTACTTACAATAATCGTGATAAAAGCATGTAAATAACGTAAGGGTGTTCTTTTTGGTATGTAGTAACTTGCCATTTACCACACCTCCCGCCAACCTCGTTGTCGCTACCACCTTGCACCTCTCTACTACCCTCTCACTTTGTTGAATGCGTTTCCCTCTTTGTGGGAACATAATTCATATATAAGACATTGGTGGTCCTATTTGGAAAATAAAAAATCAAGTCCTAATTAGAGAATGAAATCAATTATCTTTTAGAAATATGAGTCATTTTTTTCTAATCCTATTGGAAATATGAGTTCATACTTTCTTATTTCCTCATCTCCATTGAGTATAAATAGAGGGTAGGAGTATACACCAATATCATCCAAACACAAGCTCTCATAGTACAAGAAAGAAAAAAGAGAGGGAGAAGAAAGAAGGTCTGTGGCTGTAACAAAGTTTGGTGGCAGTAATCTTTGGAGCATCTCTTCTTCACCATTCTTCTCTACAATTTGGCAGCATACTTATCATTTTGATGATATTTCTCCTCTTTAATATTCTCCATTGTTTGGTGATTTATTGCATCGTATAGAGGGTCGGCCTTTTATTAGCCCTTCATAGGATTTGGTTTGGATTGCGATCAACCTTATGATTTCTCTCCTCACGTTAGGGTTTTCCATATTAAAAATTCTCCATGCATCTGCGGTTGTAAATTTTTTTTGTAGTTGATATATCGTGCAGGATCCACCTACCAACTTTTGGTAATTTTCCGTAATTCGATCTACATGTGAAATCTATTCCCAATAACTTGTATCAGAGCCAGTATGATTGATAAGATGGAGTACAATATCAGTAGGATGATCAATCTGAATGGGATCGACTACAACTTATGGGAAAACAAGATTAAAGACTTGCTATTTGTGAAGGCCATGCATCTTCCAGTTTTTGTCATGCAAAAGCCTGAGCAAAAGCGAATGAAGTGTGTGTGTTCAAGCATGAGCAAGTTTACGAATTTATCCATCAGTTTATGGATGAGAATGTGTACAATCACATTCAGAACGAGACACATTTGGTCAAAGCTAGAGAACTTGTATACTTTGAAAACATGGAACAACAAGATGTTTCTACTCAAGACATTGATGCGGTTGAAATTCAAGGATTGATCTTCCACTCCGGACCATTTAAGGAATTATCAACCATCTTTCTAACATGGGAATAAAAATTTGAAGATGAGGTTATAGGCATCATACTATTCGCTACTCTTCTTGATAGTTGGGAAATATTTTGAATCTCTTTTACAAAGTTCGCACCTAATAGTATTATTAGAAATATTCACGAGGACTTGTGTGTAAAAATTCCTTGGTATAAATGTCCAAAGGTATGACAATATGTGAACCACAATAGATACAAGTGTATAAAGAATACATGATGAGTTGCTTTAGTTTCTTACAAATGAGATGTTATATTGAGAATTTTGACTAGCAGTAATAAATAATGTTCAAGATATCGTGATACCTTGGCGATATATCGAAATTAACGAGATGGAGCTATCGATATTCGCATGCATATCATTTCCTACGATATTGGCCAATATCTTGCGAGATTTCAATGAGATATCGATGTGTCGAGCCATATCAGTCAAAATTGATGGATTTTAGTACATTTTTCTCAGATAACTACCAATATCGTTGATATTTCACCGATATCTATGTCTATATCATTGATATCACCCATGAGGCTTGGTTTGACCGCTTGTTTAGTTTCACCTCTCTTTTGGCAATGTAGATGAAACAACTCTAGAGCAGATCAAGAGAAGTTCGCATACATATTGTACATGTTATTATATTAATATTTAATTGTTGATACTTAGTAAGAATTGCAATATAATGATACGGAATCGGAATTCCACAACACACTCCAGTTGGTGTTATTTTCATTCTTTTTGTTAGACAGTTTTGTTTCTTATCTATTTCATCTTCTTTCATTCAAAATTGTGATAGTCATTATTCATGTTATTTGAGAACTCTGTAATTATCATCATTTGCTTTCTTGTTTAATATCTAATGTAGTTCAATATTTTGTTTATACATAATATGCGATGTGATACAAAGCTCATGTGCTAAATACACATCCTTTATGTCTCTAAATTAGTATTGCTTGAATTTCATCTTTTCCTTTTCAACATCTCTCAATAGTTAGTAGTCAACAGTCGACTCTTCAACATTTACAACAACAATATGTGCAACACAATGTGTACTGGTGTGCCAAATACTCCTCATTTTTGCATATAAGTTGTTTTGAGAACTAGGATGATTTAATATGTGGAAAAAATATATTTTTTTGCACCATTTTCAAGAATTACATTGATATCCTCGATATATCTGATATATCTCAGATATATCTCTTTTTGGACTGACAATATAATATCAATATCGATGTTTTGAACCTTGGTAATAAACTTACAATGAAAAGTTGGAGTTTTAGTTTGACAGCATTTTTTAAAGGGGTTTTTTTATACTTGTGCACTTTTGAGCTTTTCCTATAACACTTATACTCTTAGTTTATTTTTGCAATTGCACTTATGTGATATTCTTACAATATTTATAGTAGGGCCCTTCTATTAGTCTAATATATGCACAAAATCATATGATAGAAGGGCAATAATGTGAATTTTGTAGGAAAATAGAGGCACGGGTTAATTGCAAAAAAGATAAGGGTACGTGTTATGGGACAAACTCAAAAGAGTAGAAGTGTAAAAATTCCTATTAAATGCAAAATGAGGTTCGGTCTCTTTAGGTAGTAACCCTGAGAAATTAATCTTCTCTTTTCCAATTTTTGTCACTTATGAACATGTTAAATTAGGCCCCATCACAGAAGACTATAGTTTTTACCAAGGTTTTCAAATCGAACCGGACATCAAATCGGACATGTATCAATTTTTGATTTTATGGTCGGATCGATGAGATCGACTGATCAAGCTGGCGATGTCATCAACAGTTCATAAAAATCGAAAAAACGAACCTTTGTATTGTTGGTTTGGTTTGTGTGGTTCAACCGGGTCGGACTGAGTTAGACCGATATATCATACAAATAAATATAAAAAATGCTACATCATATTTTTAGACGGTTTGTACACTTTGTGCTTCCACAATTTTTCAATAACACTTATACCTCTAATTTTTTACATTTACATGTGTGTCCCTGTATTTTTATAAAACACATAGTAACGACCTTTTGTTAGCACACTTGTGCTCCTTAATTATGCCAACATAAGGATAATGATGTGAATTTGTTAAATATATATGAGCACAAGTGAAGTTGCTAAAAGTTAGGGGTATAAATATTATTAGATTAATTGAAAAATGACATAATAAACATATTTGGTAAATTTCATATAAATAGATATATGTGATGTATAAAATTAATAAATTTAAAGCTATTTAAACTCTAATTATTTGACAAGTGTTGTTAATATACACTTCTCATAATATGACTATGACAACATCTTCTTCGTTTAATTTTGTTGGAAGTAGATAATCTCATGCACAATGTGAGAAGAGGGAGTCAATGCTCAAATGACGGGAAGGGAGAAGTGATATTGGATCATTAGCACATGTGGGAGGAGAAGAAATAAAGGAACACTATATTATGAGTTAGAATGAGACTAGATTATGAATAGTTTCTATAAGTTTGCATTTTATTAAATTATTTGAATTATTTATTAGAACACTTAAATGGTCTGGTGGTAGTGCAATGTGCCTACCACTAAAAAAGATCAGGGTTCAAATCATCCCTTGTGGAGGTTGCGTTAGGCAGTCGGCAATCACCATAAAAAATAGTTGAATCTTTCAACATGGATTTGAACAAGAATCCTTGTAGCTAACCCTACTTGTAGTCGAAGAAGGCTTCACCATTATAATTTAATTTTTTCATCAAATTATGGATGGCTGAACCTACGATTTGGTTCAATTGGTTCAACCGAATTTGAGCGGTCCTATCCGGTTTTGACTGATTTTTATTTTCTGAATAAAAATCAGGTGCTTGAACCATTTTTCTTTCGACTCTTGGTTTAGCCAGTCAGTTCGGTTAGATTATTAAGACCTTGGTTTTTGCTGGAGGCAAGATATTTCTTAGGATTGAAATTAATATATATCATTTAGCAAAGACTCAATCTACAAGTGTTGTGC
Organism: Ottelia alismoides; assembly: GCA_037367405.1. Classification (NCBI taxonomy): domain Eukaryota; kingdom Viridiplantae; phylum Streptophyta; class Magnoliopsida; order Alismatales; family Hydrocharitaceae; genus Ottelia; species Ottelia alismoides. The sequence continues at coordinate 259,711 of JAZKJV010009840.1, forward strand.
TTTGGTATTTCGTCTTAATTTATAGCTTTACATCTATCTTGTTCGGATGCGGGATAACATACCCTTATTTCAAGATAAGAAGATTTTATCTCAGCATAATATCCATTCCCTCTTGACTCAATAAACTCATCACAAAAACATCAAAAGGATCATGTAGGAGAGGATAAGAGGAGAAATGAAAAGAAAAGATTAAGCGATCCATACAAAAGGGCTTGTATAAATACAAAGATTACATGGGTATACATGCAATTTTCGCAGCTGTCCATCTAATACTCTTTTTAGATGACGACTTCTTGTGTTTAGGTCGTTTTCAATACTTAGAAAAAGTAATCCTTGTCGAATGACTCGGACGTGATATAGCAGCAACATCAAATCCGATTACAAACTTGAGGATGCCACGTGTAACCATCTGAATCCCATGCCGTTGGGATTTACGTAGACGCTATCACATGACTTCCTGAGAGGAAAATCATCGATCGCAAGAGTAAAAAAACAGGACTTTCCCCAAGTCTCCAATACAAATAGATAATAATGTGATCCCATTTTGGGTTGCCGTCTAATTCATGCTGCTAATATTAATATTATTGATATGTTATTAATAGAGCTTTTTTATATTTATGTCCCTCTCAAATTTTATAATATCAGTTATTTTTTTTGCAATATCAGTTGTGTTCCTATATTATTACTAAATTCACAATTCTGTCACTTTATAATTTCACTTATGCCCCTCTTTATCTTAACAGAAGGGTAGAACAATGAATTTTTTAAGAATATAAAGGTACAAATGATATTGCAAAAAAAGAAAAGCATAACTGATATTACAGAATCTAAGATGAGTATAACCGTAAAAAACCTTAAATTATCAAGCGTATTTTTGATTATTTCCCCTCTTTAACACTCTTATATAACTCATTAAACTATTTTAAGGGGAAAAAACTACATGACGTTCTTTAAGGAATTCCATTCAAATTCTGAGATATTATTAATTAGTTTTTTTAGTCCGATTTTCTGTGGTTATTAGTGCTTTGCTTTGTCTCTATTTTTATTTTAGAAAAGTGTGATTGCTTAACTAATCAGGTCACGTACAAGTGGGGACGTAGACTTTGGCTTCTTGCAACCCAAGTTGATTGCCCTAAGTTATATGAAAGGATTCCTCTTGCAATTCCACATCATTGATAGTAGGTGTGGAGGAGAAGTTGATTAACCAAGTCATTGTCTTTATTTTAAGATCATTGTCACTCCGTCGAGATATCGATGACCGACAAATACAAGAGATAGATGGAGTTTGAGGTATTAGTAAGTTTTATCATGAGGTTAAAATGCGATGATCTAACGCTTGCCTCGATTTTCTTGACTCTTGCAATGGATTCTGCGAGGCTTGGAAAGCAAAATGACTTTAGCATGAAATGATGTTAGCAATGTTAAGTCATCTAGGAGAATTTCGACAAAGAAAGAAGTCTTATTGAGCGCACGTACTCACGTGTAGACATTCTTAACGCCAAATCACATCTGTCTTTCCAAACGAACCATAATGCATAAGCTAGCTTCGAGCAGAAGACCTCCAGGTATGTTGAAGAAGTCATGCAACAATGTCTCGAGTAAAGGGACATTTCTCGAAGACGTGATGATCTTCGTGTTCTACATCGCTTTTGCATAGTTAGCAGATGCTAGCCGAGTTTGATGCCAAGTTTACGACAACAATCTTGGGTTATAAGTTTACCATGGTTTCCACATCTAGACGAAGAAAGATACCCCAGATTGAAAATACCTTGATCGAAACCTCTTACGCAAAATCAAGATAGATCCCTTATTCAGAAACTTAAGCGATAAGCCCTTCGATGAGACCGCGGGGAATGCGATAATATCCTCTTTCTGATCTAGAACAATCATTTCTAGCGAGCTCCTTAAGAACATTATTTCATCATATCAGATGATTTCGACTTTATCATATAGGGCTTTCGCCCAATTATATCTGGCTTGTAACATCGAGAGACCATATCTAAGAGTGATGTTTTCGTTGTATGTATGGATGGATGTATGCATGTATATATTGAATACATACATTAAATATTTTGCATCCTATACAACTAATTGTCAGTTCAATTACTACAAAAATTATTATCTTAAATTAATTTCCTTTTTTTTAATGCGAGACCGTTGCTTGTCACTTTCCAAACCTATCTTTTTTGTGTGGAATTAAAATAATCTTGTAGATTTTCTACACAAATTAACAATAGCCACAAGTACTACAATCCACAAACAAGTTACATACAAGTTGTGATTCTTTGGGCCATACATGGCACGTCTATATTATTTAGTTTCATTTTTTTTGTCCCCGAAGAAAATATATAAGCCACTTGTTTTTAACTATAAGGTTACATTTACAAGTGTTGATTATCTCTCAATATATAATTTATCTAGTCTAGTGAAAGTACAATTCCTACTAATAAATAAAAATCCATTTGGATATCGGAACTATTTATCAACACTAGATAACCTCTAATCCTTATTTTTGAGCTTGATTATATATGGGTAAAAGTGGGGTGTTTTTGATCTATCTTATATACCAAATATGTTTGTAATTAACATCTCAGAGTGGTATGTCTATTTTATTTGGGTAAAATTCAAGATCGAACTCAAGGAGACAAACTTAACGTGCTACTCGATGTGTGTTAGTGGACATGCCAAGTTACTCAGGTGTATGTGTGAAGAATAATCCCAGTGTGATGTTTTTGGTCTTTCTATGTTCTTTTCAAAATTTATGGGTATCTTAACACTTGTATCTTTAGTCTTTTTATATGCCTTATTTGATTTTATAATATATATTTTTTAAATTGCCTTTTATATTTATATTTTAATTGATTTTTTGAAATGATTCTTGATTATTGTAATAAGTTTTTTTCGGGATAGTCAAATTTTTATATGATTTTAATATATTCCAAGGCTATAAAACTTAGGTAAAATTAGGAAGAAAATAGTTTTGAGATTTTAATTTTGCTAAGGTGTTTCAAAGAGGTGTGTGTTTATATATATATTTGGGTTATTTAATAAAAATAAAATGAAGGCAAAATGTGATAAAGGAAAATAGCTAAAATGAAGAAGATTTGAAAAAAAATGTTTCAAAAAATTACAAGGGTAGTTCTAAATGATAGACAATGGTTTGGGGAGAAAATGGGTAACTTTATCAGTTGTCCCCTCCTTAGATATTGCAATAACAGTTATGCCATTCCTTTTTTGGAATATCAGTTGTACCCCTTACTTCTTCCACAATGATCACTTGTGCCCTTCATTTTAGTTGACATCAATCCCCATCCCAAACAAACGTTAACCTTAGGAACACCAGTTTAGTTCAACTCATTGACAATGAAATTAACAGAAGAGCACAACTGATATTCCAAAAAAGGAGGGACATAAGTGATATTGCAATATCTAAGGAGGGCACAACTGATAAAAAGTCATTTTAATATACTAATTTTATATAGTTTTATTAAGGTTTTAGTATTTTTGGATATATAAGAACATGAAATAAGGCTTTACAAGTAATTTTACATGGATTGAATCCTAAGACCTTGTTCGTTTGGAGAATTAGTATTGGAATAGGGGTCAGTTCCCTACCCATCGCGGTTCTAAAAAATACTGCTATTTCCATCTACATCCTATTGGTTCACCTTATTCCACCCTTATTCCTATCTTTATTCCATCTTATCTACCATTGTTCCACAATATTCTCCTTATTCCTATCTTACCCGCCGAACATAGAATAGATCATTATTCTCCTTATTCCTTCTTATTCATGAACTGAATGTCCCTTAAGGTTTGGGGGGGGGTGAGAATTTTTGGATAAAGTGTAATTTTTAGTTTTTAAAGGGAGATTGTATTTTTTATGACTTTTGATAATTTGAAAATATCAAACATAATGATTTGGCAAATACAAATTATATGATACTGTAGAATAGTGGAATATAGGGTAAAAAGGGGGTTTTGCAAAATATTATGCTTGAGATTTTAGGTGAACTTTCTATTTAAAGCTAGGAGGTATTTTTAAAATGCACTCAAAGCATATAGGGAAAATCTAATGTAGGGAATTGTTATCTACCTAAAAAGGCATATGTGTTAGTCTTCGAGTCCTAAATCTAGCAAAATAGTCCTAATATAAACCTTCTGATCAAAATACCTTGAACTTTAGAAAATATTTTTTGATAAATCATGTTATGCCAAATATTGAAAATTCACATAAAATGGGGCTATTTAATACGAGTCTCCCCTAAAATTTTGATTGGAAAATAAGAATAAATCAAGTTACAAGGACTAAAAATTAATAAAAGTAATTTTTTAACTAAAAATGCCTCTTTTAGGGACCTAACTGCAAATAGTCAAAAGTATTTTCCTCTTTCGTCCCCTGACGGGTTCTCTTGGGGTCGTTCGTTAGAGGAATAAGGGAAATGGATAAGAAGGAATATGATACTGAATTTGTTCAGTTGGAGGGAGATGATAGGGATGAATAAGGAGGATAAGTGGTAGTTATTTGCTATTCTCTGTTTGGTAGGACAGAGAGGATCAACAATGAAGGATAAATGGGTTATGTTAGATAAGATTGTTAGATAAGTGGTAGTTAATTTTTTTTCGAGAGGCTTATGAAGGAGGAATAGTGAGTGAAATATTATTCCTCATTTTGATCCAGGACCAAAACGTTGATCACCTATAGAGGGAAACGAATAACGAGGGATATCCTATAATGATTTTGTGGACATGTATGTGATTGTAATTAAATGTAAAGGTGGACATGTTATGAATGGAAAGAATTTTAAATTCCAGTTACTTGTGCTATTTTCTCTTGCTTATATGTATATCATGTGATTTAGAACATGGAATGTATGTGCGTGGAATTGGTTTATCGAGTACCCAGATAGCTCCGACTAATTGAAGTCGAGCATAGACAGATCCTTTTCGAGATCTAAAACATTATAGAAGGGCAATTTTGCTAAATGACTTGATTTGAAAGATAAAGATTTAAAGTCTATTTTCATGGTTATTTTATACATAGATGTTGAATTTTCTGATTTTAAAATCAATCATTCTTAAAATCAAAGAGTTGGACGAAAAAAAAGGGGAGAGCTTGCAGCAACAACTCTTGACGTCTCTAAGTCTCAAACATGGCAATGACAATGACACAGAGGGGCGGAACTAGCATACATCTTGGGGCGGAGCTTACCCCTCATTGATTATTGCATTTTACTTGTATATTATTCTTAATTTTTAATATGACCTTTTCTCACTACAAACTGGACGTCCTTTGGGGACGCTTATTGGGGACGGTTAAGGAGTAACTGTCCCCAATAACAATATCGGGACGGTCAGTAGCGAACCATCCCCTTTCTAATGTAATAGCGACGGTTAATATCGACCGTCGCCATTAAGTGACCTTTAGGGACGGTTCTTTCCCGTCCCTAAATAGGCAGCCCCAGTTTGTTTTTTTGTCAATCCGGGAACTTTAGGGGACGGTTAGAACCGTCCCCATTACTCCACTGTGCCCGTCGCCTATACAAAGGACCTTTAGGGACGGTTCTCTACCCGTCCCTAAATAGGCTAGCCCCAGTTTGTTTTTTTGTCAACTCGGGAACTTTAGGGGACGGTTATAACCGTTCCCATTACTCCACTGTGCCCGTCGCCTATACAAAACTATAGGGGACGGTTGTAACCGTCCCCGATAGTTCGTTATAGGGGACGGTTGCAAAACCGTCCCTCTGCCCTTAGAAAAGGGGACGGTTCACTCATAACCGTCCCCGATCATTCATATAGAGGACGGTTGTTTGACCATCCCCGATGGTCATATACCCCTCCGGCGGAGGAGAGTCTTCCTCATTCTCACTCGACTCCTCCTCCTCCCTCTCCGTACTCCTCGTCGTCGCCTCCTCCTCCCTCTCGCCGCCGTCCTCCTCCTCCTCCTCCTCCCTCTCGCCGCCGTCCTCCTGCTCCTCCTCCTCCCTCTCGCCGCCGCCCTCCTCCTCCTCCTCCTCCCTCTCGCCGCCTCCTCACTCCTCCTCCTCCTCCCTCTCGCCGCCTCCTCACTCCTCCTCCTCCCTCTCGCCGCCGCCCTCCTCCTCCTCCTCCTTCCTCTCGCCGCCGCCCTCCTCCTCCTCCTCCTCCTCCCTCTCGCCGCCGCCCTCCTCCTCCCTCCCTCTCGCCGCCGCCCTACTCCTCCTCCTCCTCCCTCTCGCCGCTGCCCTCCTCCTCCTCCTCCTCCCTCTCACGCCGCCTCCTCCTCCTCCTCCACCTCCCTCTCACCGCCGCCCTCCTCCTCCTCTCGTCGCTGCCCTCCTCCTGGGCCTCAACTCGTGTCCGTCCGCCCGCCGCCCGTCCGCCGCCTTGCCCGCCGCATTAGTTGGTTGTAAGGTTTGTTATTATTTTTTTATATATTCATTATGCTTATGATTGCATATTTTTTCAATATACTTATTAGTTTAGTCAAATGCTTAAGATAGTAGATTAAAAAATAGTAGATAACTGCTTAATTGTGAAAAATGCCTATTACTGATAAATGCTTATTAAAAATGTTTAAGATAGTAGATTAATCTTGATTATGATTAAATTCTTTTAGTGATAAAAGATTATTAATTTAGGTAAATGCTTGTAAGTCTTGTTTCAAAACATAGTTAGATTAGAAACATAGTAGTGAAACATAGTTATTAACTTTGGATGTTACATATAGGCAATGGACAAAAGTTGGATGAATAAAAGATTCGATGATTATTGGACTATAACCAAGGGGTTATGGGATTCTTAGACTGGGCATTTCGATTTGAGTCGCTCTATCATATTTTAGGAGATGAAGGAGATAAGATACATTGTCCGTGCATAAGATGCAAGAACACTTTTACACAAAATCGAACCATGGTTTACGAACATTTGATTTTAAATGATTTTTAGCTCTATTATACAAATTGGACGTATCATGGTGAAGGAATTATTTTGGACGAAGATAATAATGACCAAGTTGATAATGAAAGAGATGTCTTTGAAAGACATGACCGTGATGCTATGTTTGAGTTGATAGATAACATTCGAGGACATGACACTGATGAACTGATGGATTCACCTCCGGATTCCTTACTTGAAAAAATAGAAGATGTAGAAAAGCCATTATGTAACGGAGTCAAAATGTCTCGGTTGCGTTTTCTTCTGGAAATTTTTAAGATAAAAGTGAAGAATCGGTGTACAGCGGTTACGATGACAAATGTCTTACAATTGATTAGGACATTATTAAATAATCCAGAAAATTTTCCAAAGGATTGGAAGGATGCTAAATCCAGATTTCGGTCACTTGAATTAAATTACGAGAAAATTGACGCATGTCCGAATGACTGCATTTTATATTGGAAGGATTACTCAAATCTAAATACATGTCCTGACTGCAAAAGTAGTAGATATAAAAATTTGGACCATGATTCGAAAAGGAACAAATCGGAGAAGATTTTACGGTTCTTTCCTTTGATTCCCAGATTACAGCGATTATATTCATACGAAAGAACAACTAAAATGATGATATGGCACAATAATATCAAAAAGAAAGATATAACTGGTGTTATGCGACATCCGTCTGATTCAGAAGAGTGGAGGAAATTCGATGAAATGTATCCATCGTTTTCTGAAGAAGTAAGAAACGTACGTTCAGGTCTTGCTTCCGACGGTTTTAATCCAATCGGAAATATGAGTACGAGTTACTCTATTTGGCCAGTGATAATTGTTACATATAATTTGCCACCATGGATGTCAATGGCATCTTCTTTTATGATGACGACGTTATTGATACCTGGTCCAAAGGGGCCAGGTAATGCGATAGATACATATATGCAACCGCTGATTGATGAATTAAAGATTCTATGGAATTCTGCAGTGCGTACGTATGACGCGGCAAAGAAAGAGTTCTTTACAATGCGTGCTTCTTTATTGTGGACAATTAACGACTTTCCCGCGTATGCCAATTTATCGGGATGGAGTACGAAGGGTAAACTCGCATGTTCGATTTGTATGGATAAATCACATTCGACATGGCTAAGTGCGAGTATGAAGCATTGTTATTTGGGACATCGTCATTTCTTACCCATAAATCATAGATGGTTAAGAAGTGAAAACAATTACAAGTTTGATGGACAATCGTTTGGACGTCGGTTAAGTCTGATTCGCCGATCAGGAAGTGCATTGTGGATAGAACAACAAAATTTGGGCAACCACTCTCTATGTCGATTATTTAAGAGGAAGGCATCCGGTGGATGGTGAAAACAGAGTATATTCTTTCAGGAGCTACTCTATTGGCATACTTTACAGGTCCGTCATAACTTGGACGTGATGCATATAGAGAAGAATGTTATGGAAAATATTCTGGGGATTTTAAATATTTCTAGTACTGCGAAAGACAGTTTGCGAGCCAGACGTGATCTAATACAGTTGGGTATCCGACCCGAACTACATCCGATAGAGTCAGAGAATTCTAAAATTATAATTCCAGAAACAGTGTATACTTTATCCTGTGTTGACAAAGATAAGATACTCAATTTTATTAAATTAATTAGAGTATCAGATGGATTCTCATCTCAAATAGGCAGATGTGTAAATCTGGCTGAAAGAAAGATATCGTCATTAAAAGTCACGATTGTCATGTATTGATGCAAGTTCATTTTCCGTTGGCTATTAGAGGAGTTGTACATCCTGATGTCTTGCAGCCATTAATTGAACTCAATCAGTTTTTTAAAATCTTGTGTTCGAAGATTTTAGATCCTGAAGTATTGTTCAGATTAGAGACAGATATTGTTATCACTTTATGTAAGCTGGAGCAGCTCTTTCCACCTATATTTTTCGATATAATGGTACATCTTATTATTCATCTTACCAGCGAAGCTCGAATATGTGGTCCTGTACAGTATCGTTGGATGTATCCAATTGAAAGATACTTATTATTTGTTTTATTTTTATACAGATTTTGTTAAATTTCAGTCGATTTCTTCCAAGAATACGGCGAATCATTCGAAAGGGTTTTGGTCCACGCATAAGATGGGAAGGAAGAACACCAACCAACTGAAGGACGACTTTGTAAGTATTTAAAAAATGTTTAGAACGATTAATTTTGAGTCTTAAATTCATTTTAAGAATTTTTTTTATTTTTTAAGTTGAGGGAAAATGAAAGAGAAATGACCCGCATAGAGGTTTTTGCTGGGTCAAAGAGCCGAGACTTAGGAGGAGAAGTGCAGTGGGTTGATGACGCCTACGCACTAATTCATGTAAGTATAAATGCATTTTTTACTTATAGATTTATTTATGGTAATATATTAAAATTATTTTATATTTTTTAAATGCAGGAAGAAATGATTAGGCTCTCTACCACCTACTCGCTGGATAGCACGGGGACGAGCACTCCCCCGTTGACGGCCGATGATGCCTTCCGTCAAGCCACTGGTCCAGAACACAGTGGACGCATCCGTTGCGGAGGACGTGGCGAAATCATCCGTACATGGTACGGAATGGGTGGTGCAGGTGGGTCGCAGTCTTCCTCGCAAGGAAGCCAGAGAGAAAGAGAGATGGAGAGGGAGCTGCGCGAAGTAAAGGCAAAGATGACTGCACAAGATGAAGAGATGGTCAAGATGCGTATGGACATGGCGAATGTCATGTCCTTAATAAGCCGTCTTCAAAGCCAAGCCACGCCCCCTGTACAACCTGGACAACTCGGCGACGATGAGGAGAGTGAGGAGGAGAGCGATGAGAGTGACGAGGGTGACAGGAGTGGCGCATCTGAGTAGATAGCATAGATGTAGTACATCTTAGTTTATTTTTGATCTTTTTATTGTAATGTTTTTTTATTAATGCCTAACATTATGTAGACTTCATAACGTTTCTTCATGTTGAGTTTATGATCTTCATGATGAGTTGTTTGGTTCTTGAATGTTGTGTTGTTTGATTCTTCAATGTTGTGGTTATTGGTTTTGCAGAGGGAATAGGGAAGACACCATGAATTTAGGATTTTTTTTTCTTGCCAGGGTGTATTGGGGACGGTTGTAACCGTCCCCTATAGAGATACAGAAACGTCCCCCCTAGCGCGAACAGTTCACGGAAACTATTGGGGACGGTTATAACCATCCCCTATATGCTAATGTTGGCATCGCCAATAAAGCGCAGATGGGACGGTTTTAATCGTCCCTTATACGCTTCTGTTGGCGTCGCTATAGACGCTACTAGAAGAGGGGATGGTTACAACCGTCCCTAATACTCTTCTGTTGGCGTCGCTATAGAATCTTCCAGGCTTCTGTTGGCGTCGCAGAAGGCCTGCAAAGTAGAAGGGACAGTCACAACCGTCCCTAAATCCTAACGTAGGCGACGGTTTTAACCGTCCCCAAAGGTTTTCTGGGGCCGTCTCAAATTGTTATTGACCATTAGGGATGGTTGGTAACCGTCCCTAATACAATAGGTAGTAGGGACGGTTGTAACCGTCCCTAATAGTAATCGTGTAAGGGACGGTTACAACCGTCCCCAATGTTTTATTAAATGAGACGGTTGTCAGAAGCGTCCCATTTAATCAAATGAGACGGTGTCTGAAGGGACGGTTTGTAAACCGTCCCCTTTGATCAAAGGGGACGGTTATACCTACAAAGAGGACGATCTTTGACCGTCCCCTTAGATCCACCCGCCTGTAGTGTCTTAAAGTTTAGATATCACGTTTTATAAGAAATAACACTAAGTGATCAATTGTCTATTGGTAAATGAGTAAGTTTGTGGTAATAATAACCAAGGTTCAAAACCTTTCTTATTTTTTCTAAGTAAATTAATTTTCCTCGATTGAGAAAATGAGGTTCGGGTTCATTTATCTCTCTCATCATTTCTAATTCTCTTTTTAAATAAAGTAAATTTTGTTATTTTCTTTTAACTATGATTTTATTGTCTAAAAATATAAAAAAATATCATTAAAAATAATAATCTATTTGAAAATTCAACCTTATTGATAAATTTAAAAAAATAATAAAATTGTATGTTTTTATAAATTTTAAAAATCTCATTTGGAATTATCAACTTTATTAAAAAATATCATTTGAAATTACACTATATTTTCCTTTTTGACTATATATGATAAATGTATATACTTGGTCCCTCCTTGATAAAATTTTTGATTCCGCACATGGTGACACACGTTATCATATCACCTATATTATTCGCTATTTTGGAGAAAGCATGACACCCCTCTGATTTCACACACACACACACACGTAATATAACTGATCGACATATTACTAGATATGTCGTTGTGTGTGCGTGCACGCCATGTGCATATGTAGGGGCATGCACGTGCGCTTGCGTGTGCGTGTGCATGCCTAGTGGCAGCTTAGGGACAAAAGACGACGTAAGATGAGTTCCGAAGTATCATTGTAGAAATGCGTTCGTTGTTGCTACTATCGATTCAGACACTTCCATAGCACCCACACAATCATTTTTGAGATGTGGACGATGACGATAATGGAGCTAGCAATGTTGAAGCGAAGATTCTGCATTGTTTCACGAGTCTTCGACGTGTATATTACTATACGACATATAATTCACAATGAAGTTTTATAATTAGCTCGAGAGTCCATCGACATTTCTCTAAGCAGAAGATAGACTCTCTAAGAAGCAATCAACAATGTCAGATGTCGCTTTTCTTTGCAGAGAAGTCTTGAATTTTACAACAAATATCATATTCGTTGTTGTATTGTTAGTAACAATACTAACAAATCATATATAACAATGAGTTATCCATTGATTTTCTTTAAAAGTGTATGTAAAAATCATTGTTAGATTAGCAACTATTGGTTCAAATCTTAATAAAAAAAGATCAATGCATGATCGTCATTATGAATGTACGAACTGTCATAAACTAATATGATATTTGATGCAAATTATAAAATAGAAGACCATTTGCAATGAATTATACAATAAATCACTTCTATAAATTCAAAGGTAAGAAGATATATATGGCAATTAAAATTAGATGAAAATAACACTTTCAAAAAATTTTAGTTGTAAATAATTTCCCTCTCTCTCTATCTTCATTCTCAAATGCCATTGAGAACACCATCTCGATTTCTTAAATGAACATCGTCACTGTCCTGAAGAGGCTCTGATACCATGTAGAAAAACGTAACGATCGTTAACATCTAGAAGGTGATTGAAATGGAGACCTAATATCAGTTTATGATTATAAAAAAGACATCCATAAGTGGAAACCATTTGCGGAAAGATTAAAGATAGGAAGTTAAGTGTTAAGAACTTCAACATTCTTGATTTGTTGATTATGACTTTTTTATGAGTTGATGTCATAGGTTGAATCGATGATCAATATATGTCCTTTTCTATGGTGTTGTTGTTTAAGACGCACACGCAAACTTGTTACCCTCTTGGGTCAAAGTATTCCATAATATCTTTGCTTTGCTTTAGACATTTTTAATTTTAAGGATGTTAGAAATGGAAATCAGATTCGATTCGCTAAAAGTTCAATTAAAAGAGTAGAATTTTAACGTTATTTTTGACTTGCAAATACATGCATAAGTACGCATCTCTTCCGAACCGAATCTATTATCAAATAACCCTTGTAATAATTTCGTCTCTTTCACCTCATCCCAATTGACTGGTTCGAACCAACCTATAAACTTGACCTACGAGCTCGGCCCGAGCTTGATTAATAGTGGGCTGGACTTGAGCCGAAAATCAATCTCATGAGGCCACCAATGACTCATAAGAGGGAAAAAGGTCGGATACGGATACGAATATAAGTATAATCATATCTTTATCCATTTTAAAATACGAATACAAATGCGGATAAGAATATTGACGAATGTGAAAAACTTGTTATCATATCCTTAAAAACGAATACGAATGTAAAACGGATACGAATGTGATACGAATAATAACATAGACATTAAATAGATTAACTAAAATATACATGTTTGGGATGGTTTATACATAAAATATGTATACCAGATATAGCAATTCCATAACAGTTATATCAGCAATAGTGAATGCAATCATAAAATGTTGTTACACACAGTTATAAATAAATCTATTACTATACTTATGTACGAAAACGTATATACGAACAATGCGAATATTAGAGAATGTCAAAGTGATATCTATATCACATCCATTTTAAAATGAATACGAATATGAATGTCAAAATATGTATAAAATGAATACGATAGCGGATCGGATACGAATATATTCACATTTGTTTCATCTCTACCCATATACAATGTTTACATATTATTATATTTCATTTCTTAAATATTCCAAAATATAGGTGGCTATCATTCTTTTCTATGTTGCTCGTATGTTTCTCTTGCACAATATACTTTTTTTAATGAATTTTTAATTTGAATAAAAAAAATTATAATAAAAAATAATGGCGCTTGATTCAACGCAGGGTCTATTAAATTAAATGAACCTTGGATCAGGTTGCCTTCAATGTAAGAGGTCCAACCCGATGCTCATCCCTATTCCGACGCCTAGTGGGACTGAACGACTCGCATACGTAGTAGATCCAAGTCTCCCAAGTGAGAAGGATCGTCTCGAGAGTTCCACATGAAGGAAAGCGCATAATAAGAGCTGGAGGTCTTCCAATGCTCTTGGAGGCAGAATATCGACGAGGGGACAACGACTCGTGGATAGAGGAAAGGAGATAACTCTAGGGGTGGAGGCAACATCAAAACTATCAGATGATCCGTGGGAGGCGACGGTATCGCCATCGAGCGAGCTTGGAGGTGACATACTAGCTTGAGGCAGAGGCACCTATTAGATGGAAATAGATGTGCATTAAGCAATCAAGAAATAAAGATATATCGATCCTCTACTCTATCGCTCGACACTCGTATTAAGTAACGAGGTCCCTACCGTAAAAAAATCAAACTAGCTAGGGTTCCAAATGCCCTCTCTAACATCAGAATCTTATACTCACACTCTCGTTATAAGAAATTATATATTTATTCTTCATTATCCCTCCTATAACTTGATTGATGCATTTAGAATTACAGAGACGACATCTTTTGTGGGGCACTAAGACCATATGCATATCCTGAACTAAGATTGTGTGCATCAAACAAACAATATTCAAGTTTCTTAAAACATGGCATATTCATGTTTGATGCAAACATGGAATCACCCAAATGTTATTACTCATGCACGCGTCCCCCTTGCTAAGTATTAATTAATATTAAGACTTGGCACTTGCATGTAAAATACGAGATAATGTGATCTTCTCTTATAACCATAGAAAAAAGAGGTCCATTTTTATATATACGGATATATATGTTAATCCATATATATGGTTGGCCGATGCGACACTCTACCCCGTATTTTAATGCCTACGGGATACGGTCGTGCTCGACCTAAATACGACCTGCAAAGCCTACGATGACATACTATATTGCATGGCACATGCATTGGATTCTACCCAAAACGAGGGAGGAGAGTCCGTTTTTCGAAATCATTTAGGGATGAGCATCGGGTCGGGATAACTCCAGTTTCGAAAGCTGGTCAGCCCTTTTAACCCGGCCTGATCCTAGCTCAAAACTAAAGCAAGCTGGAGATGGACCTAGATCAAAATATACCGGACCCGATCAGCTAAAAATCGATATATGTATATATATAGTGATATAAATTTTACCGTTCTCTTGAAAAAAATCCTTTGAGTAATTTGTTCTTCATCCATTTGAACGTGCTTGGTTAATATGAACGTGCTGCATGTTATATTTTTATTAAACTTCTAGTTCGTGTTTTCTTTCGGATTACGGGTATGCCAACTCTGCAAGAAGTTACCCGTTACACATCCTATTTTTAGATGTTGACTAACTTTCGCCATTCCCTTTCTGTTTTTTTTCCATTTATTCTTTTTAATGAGTAATTTAATACCATCTATCTTCTCCATCGAGCTCATGTCTCTCTAATCTTCTCTCTTTTCCGGGTCATCGTAATTCATGCATTGCATTTTATAGTGCCACAATTACAATTATTCTTACTGGTGCCATAATTGGGGCTTCGACTGCTACAACCTCCTGTGATCCTACATCCAGCCCACACGTTGGCTCGTAGTGTTGCAGGCCACTGTCGTTTCGCGTCGTGCTGGACTTTACAATCTCAACATGATTTCCAACCTCCATCATCGAATATATATCTTGCAAGTTGCAACAATATTCTTTTTCAGATCAGAATTCGTCATATTCCTACAAGCAAGTCCCCATGCTTTTTTCAAGATCTTCTCTTCTTTTCTTTATTTTCTTGATGGAACCGTCTCATTATTTATGAGATCATAGATTCATAGATAAATTTTGTTACTGAGTTTAGGGACCTTAGATCAATAACATATATGCAATTATTGATCTATGTTAAATTTTGATTCATTAAAATAATATTAAATATTTGAGTTCACTTCGTCATTGGTTTGGATTTAATAACTTTGGAAACATCACAAGGATATTGTTTCAAATATTTACAAAAAATAATTTGTAATGTATATTCATGCTATTTTTTTTATAAGAGGGGGTGTGCGACAGGGATGTCCGTTAGCACCAATGCTATTCGTTCTGGTGGCAGACGCTTTGGCGGTAATGTTCAGGAGAGCGGTCGATGGAGGATGGTATGAGGGATTCTGTAAGGGGACCATCTCTATTCCACTATTACAATATGCAGATGATACTGTGATTTTCTTGGGCGGTACAGAGGAAATGCATAAAAGAATGAGGCAGTTAGTGGAGATCTTTAGCAGTATCTCTGGTCTCAGGATTAATAGAGATAAGTCTGTGGTGATTCAATTTGAGATGGAAGAGGAGGAGAGTGAATCAAGGAGTATGCTTTTGGGCTGCCCCCTTGGGAAGTTACCCATTACTTACCTTGGGCTACCACTAGTAGCGGGGAGGTTAAGGAAAGCGGAGTGGGAGGTGGTCCTTAGGAGATTTGAGGAGAGACTGGCAGGTTGGAAGGCAGTCAATTTATCTAAAGGCGGGAAGTTGATACTACTTAAGCATGTGTTATCAACTATGAGTGGGCGGAAATTTAAAAGATTCTCCGAATCTCAGCCTGACCAAAGCCCACTATGCTGCATGGACTTGGATTTGGGCCATGTTGCCTGCATGACTCTTAAGGATCCAGCCTGATGCTCATCCCTAGAATTAGTTCATATATTATCCATTGTTAAATATATAATAACAAATAGTTCGAAAAAGTGTAAGAATTAATGTATACTAACAAATGGTCGTACGAAAAGACACATGCGATCCTAGTGGTTCGACAATTTTCCCATGAAGTACAATGAGTGGTTGCTTATAAAGATAGTCTTAAACAACAATGCTAGCATATGGTTACGGCAACAATGCTAGCATATGGTTACGGAAAGGGATGCAAACATACGGTACGGATACAGATATAGGTATTTTACCATATCCTTATCTATTTTTAAATACGAATACGGATGCGATATTGACATATATTAAAACTATCCTACCATATCTTTAAAAAAAGGATTCGAATGTAAAACATATTTGATCGCATACGAAATGCTAGAAATGATCTATAGAATCAACTTAAATATATAATAATTGGATGGAAAACACATAATATAAATTTACTAAATGTTCTTGTATCATAAAAATTATACAAATATGGTAAAAGAAGGTATAGAATTATGTTATATATGATTAAAAATAAATCTATGACTATATTTATAAACGAAAACGGATATACAAATACGGATACAAATATTATAAAAATATGGGTCACCTTATTAAACTCCAACATTAAAATTACCAAAATATGTTATAAAAAATAGAAATAAACTTTGAAACCCAATATTGTAAATTTTGAATACTACTTTAGTGGGAAACAAATACCTATAAGCTGTTCAATATGGGAGGAGACTCAGACATAAAAAGAGTATTATGGTCGCCCTTTGCTTAAAAGATGAATTTCTAGAGCTTTGTCCTTTTGATAAAAATAAGAAGAACATATGGAAACATGGATTGAGCAAACTTCATGTGCCAGCAATGGATTATCAAGCATAAAAACAAGGGCATACCTGTAGGTTGGCTAACCTGTCCTTATTTTTTAATTTTCAAAGTATTTTTTTTAAAATCCCTGAGGGAATTTAAATCACCCAATGTAGCATGTCCTCATTTGAATTCTTATAAATCTGACATTCATAATAGAGGAAAGGGAGCCTACTTCATGAAGTAGGTAACCTTACATACTTTATACTTATTTTTGGTAATTTTTTATTTTTTTAGAAAATAGCACCATGGATTTTCGTCACTATATCCCACTAATATGTCATTCCAATTTCATTGGAAACAGAGACTCTATGCCCTCCATCTAGAACAGGTAATTTTAATGGTCTTACATTTGCTGTAATCGACCTATTCTGGATGGATGTCATATGAGTCTATGTTTCCGACGAAATTTGAATGGCATATTAGATAGATATAGTTATGAAAATCCATGATTGTATTTTTCAAAAAAAAAATCAAAATGAGCATAAAATAGGTAAAGTTACCTACTTCATGAAGTATGCTCCTTTTCCTCTTCATAATATGTCCATCTAGAATGGGTCAAATTCAACAATTCTGAAACCATTAATATTTGATAGGCTTAATGATTGGGATAAGAGCCCTGAATTGAGTCGAAACATGAAGGAAAAATATGTCGTCATATATTGATCTAAATTCCCTCACGTGTTTTTAGAAAATACCTTAAAAAATAAAAATATGGTAGGGTAGCGAAGTTGACTCTCCCTTTGAAGTAGCCTCATTTAACCCCTTTTTTGAAGTTTAGTTTATATTATTTGTTTTGTTATTACGGATGGATATGACCCCCACTTATCTGAACTGTCTAGCTTATAGTTAACCATAAGATCATTCAAGTGGGTTCTAATCTATAATTAATCTATTCGAATAGCTACTTTAAAAAAAAATAAACAACGAAGAAGATAAAGTTTCCACCACAATAGCCATCAATTGGGCTCATAAATTTTTGTTGGGCCGAAAGTTAGGCCTCGAGTACACATTTAACAATATATGAACCCGAGATCAGATCGTATTAAGGAGAATTTGGGCTTTTGTTGGACCCAACGGCTTGGGCCGATCTTGATCTGGTTTCACCCAAATTATAGTATATATTTACTTAATTGGGCTCAATGGTACTTGAGTCGTCTATACACAATGCAATCATAAAGAGTAGAGCAATGATAATGAGTAAACTTCAATGTCGTACTTGTTTTGAAATTAGTTGGTGATATAATATTGATGAAATTGAAATACACGCGCAATTGACTAACATTACATAAGTACAAGAAGAAAATATACACGATATAACAATGGTCGGTTACCTCTTACGAAAAATAGAGAAAAAATTGGCTAAGAAGTAGAGCATGTATAACCCTCTCCTCCGTTTCCTTCTTGGCTTCCTGATCTTCTCTCTCCCTCTCAAATTATCGCCTTGTATTATGTTGTGGTGTGTTGGCAGTATTGCCTCCACTATTCTATATACAACTCAAGTAAAAACTCATAGGCCTATCTTTTTAAGGACTCTGCCTATAATACAACTCAATCTTATTAGGTTTAGGAGCCCACTTTCTTTAGGATTCTAATATTAATACTCCTAGTCCTAACAATCCCCTCTTTGCGATCTTCACGTTCCTTGAGTTTACACATATTGTTGCATTTTTTGATGCGACACTATACACATTTCTCGTGATTAGAAAGCATGCCATCATCGTCTTGCAAGGTAAACTACATCCACTTCTCTTTCTTTCTATGCTCCTACAACAGTGATGCCAGTGATATGTCAATCTCCTCTCATATTACTCGACTTGGAAAATACTAGAGCTCCATCACTTAGTACGATCCTTGTTTCAATTGTCTACATTGTGTTTGACATCCTTATTCCTTGTATCACCATGTATGATATTTTTCTTGTTCCTATAACCCCCCTCTGATGATTATTTGATGTCCTTGTGACTCAATCATTTCCAGTGAAAATCAAATTCTTTCTGGTTGTAGGCATGTGTCTAACACATGTCAGAGTTGAATTGCTCCATCGAACATGCAAAATCACACTAATCTAACTTCTTTAACATGGTGAAAATGTCCACATGCAATCTTAACCATGCTATCATTCATCCGTGATATATATTGAACTACTCCTCAGATGAGCACATATGATCTGAACATGTTGAGAAATTTTCCTATATCTCTCTTGAGTACTCTAACAATCTCCCTCACATACATGTCACATAATCTTCTTACTTGGAATACAGACGATAGACTTCTTCTTCCCTTTCTCCTTTTAATATATTGGATAATTATTAAATTTGTGGCCTCCTTGTCATGATGAAAGAATTTGATTGGATCACATGACTTGGATTGATTATTAATCCTCATCTCTCTTGATTTAGCATATACTATCAATTGCAAGCACATGAACTTTATGTTTTGTTGCCTTATACAACGACCTTTGTCGAGACTCATATATTATCAGTAATAGACAATCTTGTCTAATGTGATGGTCTTCCTGTCATACACAAGTGATGACATCACAATATGATTGTAAAACTGTGGAAGCGAGTTCAACAAGATAAGTGCCTTATCCTCCTTGAAAAGAGACTCTCCACAATATGATTGTAAAATTGTGGAAGCGAGTTCAACAAGATAAGTGCCTTATCCTCCTTGAAAAGAGACTCTCCACAATATGATTGTAAAACTGTGGAAGCGAGTTCAACAAGATAAGTGCCTTATCCTCCTTGAAAAGAGACTCTCCACAATATGATTGTAAAACTGTGGAAGTGAGTTCAACAAGATAAGTGCCTTATCCTCATTGAAAAGAGACTCTCCACAATATGATTGTAAAACTGTGGAAGCGAGTTCAACAAGATAAGTGCCTTATCCTCCTTGAAAAGAGACTCTTCTTTCTTGTAGTTCTCCTCAAGTGCGAACACATCCATCTGATGAGCTCTTCTTAGTACGCATCTAACTTTGTCATATAACTCATCTTTAGATTAAATAGTTTCTTGTTCAGGAATAACCTTTTTATCATATATTTGGACCTGCACCATCCCATATAGCTTTTCCAGACATTTATTGGATCATCATAGCTGATGACTTCACTTGAGTATTGTTTGTTAATGAAAATTATACATATTGTACTGTTTCCAAGATCCCTCATCTCCTTCCATAATCCTCCTTCAATTTCTCCGACTTGTTTTTCTACTACTTGGAGAGCTTTCACAAGTTCCTCTTACGTGAGTATATTCTTGACCAATCGTTGTCGTAAAATGAAATCATTCTTTTTGATAAAGATCGAATCACTTAATGCCTTGATTCAACCGGTTCTTTATTGATCATCCTGATTTGAAATCTAGACCACTTTGCAAAAAAAAAAAAGCGAATTCCTCATGATATGAACCATCCAACTCATCCATAGCATAAAAAAACCCTATGCAGACTAATAGATCTCTTGGTTCAGAAATTTATACTAGACACCGCGACAAGAATCTTCAATGGTCGACATATTTTGCATTTGATCTTAGAAAATCTATATCCATAATCATTAAACTTGTCATTTTCATATTTGTATTCTTGTCTACTTCTTTTCGCATTAAGAAATGCATACATATACCTATACATGCATCTATAAATATGTGTTTATGGTCCGTAGAAAATGAAATAATCATGTTCATTGTACCATCATATGCTTATCTTTACTCAAAACTACATGAAGCTATAAAGTTTCTAATGGATTTAGCTTGGAAATGAATATGTGATTCAAATGTCCATTGACATGGGAATGGACCTATAACATAAACCCTAGATCACTCTCGCATATGAGAACTCTTGTGCATTAGGATCAGGTTAAACGATGATCGTCGCAAAAGTTTCTTCAAGAGATCTGAACCCACTTTAATGATCTGATGGTTGTAAACAAGTAAAAAGTGTACCGACATCCTTGGACAAAGCTGGCCACACTCGACTTGCTTTCTTGCTCAGTCCTAATGCAAAATTGTCGACCTCCTGATGTTGTGTGTTGGATTGTTTATGATTGACAATGCATCGATCCTACTATTGGAGTGGTTGTTGTTCTATTATTTGAGGATTCAATTCAAGATGGAGATTGTTGATATGATCTGAATTGCTAAATGTTGGGATCCCTCTAGATTCCAATTGATGTGAGGATTATTTCAAGTTTTGATTAATTGAAGTTTCCATCTAGATTCTTATTGATCCGTGATTAGAGAAATATTTTCAGAGGATAATTGATTACAATGTCCATTTGGATTTTGATTGTTACATAACTTGTCAATTCTTCCCATGGGGGGATATGGAAAATCTTTCTATTTAAGGAGATTTGAGAAATATGCATGTTTCGGGAGATCTGAGATTTTGCTCCATGTATGGATATTTGTCTATATGGAGTATTATATAAAATCCCATAATAAGTGTTAAATTAATTCTATGTAATTCAGTTCTTCCCCTATATAAAACCCCATAGTAAGTGTCCATGTGGCTTGCTTCCGCTTCACCCAAAGACTGATATCAGAGTCGTCAGGTTCGTCCGAAGCAAGAAGGAGATGATATCGCATAACACGAAGATTGAAAGGTTTACTATTAGGAAAAAGTTTGACCTCTAACAGATAACTGGTGGATATTTCACTATCGGGAAAGAACAATTTGATACTGATCTCATCTATGAAAGTGATTCAAAATGTTTGATCGCTGGATTGTCAGATTAAGACGACTACAACTGTTCATAGTTGGAGATCGATAACATGCTATATCTTTACTTCAACGACTCATGTTATTAGTTGGAAAACTACGCCGCAACCTCAAGTTACTTCGTCTACTACATAGTACGCGACAATGATAAAAGAGATCATTATGATATTTGAATTTTTATCACAAATCAAATCTAGCATGTTAATGTTTTCACGTAATTAGATTAAATAAACAACAAGTGGGGACTTAAACATGTCCAGTCAAAACGGTGGTGCAATTCAAAAAGGATTAGCGGCGCAGCTTGTTGCCCGCTTGTCTCCTATTTTGATGTAATCCCTCTATTTATATATTTCCACTAAGTCTGAATCGATGAATTGTTGGTTTGGTTTGTATGGTTCCACTGAGTCTAACTCATATATCATACAAATAAATATGAGAAATGTTACATCGTACCTTTAGAGGGTTTGTTCACTCGTGTCCTTCCAAGTTTTTTTCTTCAATATAACTTATATCCCAATTTTTTGGATTTTTATCAG
Source organism: Ottelia alismoides (assembly GCA_037367405.1). Lineage (NCBI taxonomy): Eukaryota > Viridiplantae > Streptophyta > Magnoliopsida > Alismatales > Hydrocharitaceae > Ottelia > Ottelia alismoides. The sequence continues at coordinate 282,011 of JAZKJV010009840.1, forward strand.
TTGTGCCCCTTTGAGATATTGCAATATCAATTATGCTCCTCTCTTTTGGGGAATATCAGTTCTACTCATGACTTCTTTCACAATGATCAATTATACCTACTTGATTAATTGTCATCAATCCACAACGTAAACGGACGTTAACTTTGGATACACAATGAGAATTACATTTCTATGTAACACCTTTTCTTACATTAATCAATGTTACAAATTCTAAAAAAAAGGAATTAGATTGAAAAAATAAGAGTTGAAAGCACTCCATCCCATCCACCTCCCCCTTACTACCCCTCCTCTCCGACCACCCTCTTCTTTCAACCCATCCTCCGACCACTCCAATCCTCCTCCGACCGCCCCTCCCCTTCTAGCCCCCATCCTCCGATCGACCCTCCCCATCCAACCCCTCCTCCTCAGACCACCCTTCCCCGTCCACTCCTCCTCCCTCTCCGCTCCATCCTCCTCCTCCCCCGACATCCCCTCTGCTTCCGGCCCCTCCTCCTCCCATTCAACCCCTCCTATACCCATACTCATCGATGAAAAGTAGCCGACGACGAGGAAATGGATGATACTATTATGTTTCCTCGATGAAGCCCGTTGTAGCACCTCTATCTCTGATGTGATTTGATGAAGTTTAGCCTTTTTCTTGATCTTATAGAACAAACCTCAAGATTGGGTATGGAGTATGGGTTATTTGGATATAAGTTTGGGATGTTAACATGAGATTCCCCTTCTAGCCCCTCTTCCTCTCTCCGCTCCATCTTCCTCCTCCCTCGACATCCCCTCCGCCTCTAGGCCCTCCTCCTCCTCCTTCCATCCAGCGCCTCCTCTGCTCCCTTTGCTAGCCCCTCCTCCTCATATTGGTCTTTTTTCTTGTTATGATCCTCTTAACTATACTATCGTTTGAATAGATCATGAATTTGTTCAACTAATTGACAACCAGGCTAACAGAAGGGCACAAGTGATCATTATGAAAGAAGTTAGTGACATAACTAATATTCTCAAAAAAGGAGGGATATAACCGATATTGCAATATCTCAGAAGGGCACAATTGATAAAAAAATCATATTTTTTTAATAATTACACGTGTACCCCTTTATTTTTACAAATACATAGTAGCAACATTTTATTAATACACTTGTGCTCTTTTATTGTACCAATATAAAGATAGTATTGTAAGTATTTTAAAATATGGGATCACAAGAAATTTGCTAAAAAGGTAGAGGTGTAAATGTATTAGAAAAACTCAAAAGGGCATAATACATATAATTTTCAAATTCATTTAAATACATGCATGTGATACATAAAATTATAATTTTAAAATCATTTAAACTCTAATAAATAACAAGAGTTGTTACTCTCATAGTATGACTATGGCAACGTCTTCTTTTTCTTCTTCTGTTGTTGTTGGAGGTAGACAACCTCATGCACAATGTGAGAAGAGAGAGACAATGCTCGCACACTAAAAAGGAGAGGCAATAACGAGTCATTGTCACATGTGGAAGGAGAAGAGATAAAAGTGTAGTATACTAAGGGTTAGAATTAGACTACATTATGAATAGGTTTGTTAAAATTCACATTTTACTAAATTGTTAAAAATTATTTTTTAATCAAAAAATGGATGGTTAAACCGGTGATTTGGTTCAATTGGTTCAACCCAGTTTAAGCAGTCCAATTGGGTTCTGATAATTTTTTATTTTCTGAATAAAAATAAGGTGGTTGGACGATTTTTTCTCCCGGTTCTTAGTTTAACTGCCCGATTCAGTTTTTAATACCTTTCTAAATGTATGTTAGATTAAACAGATAACCATTTTGATTGGAGCGGATCGATGCATCAACCTTGTAGCATGATCCAGGGTGGTTATATCCAGACGAAGCAGTCCTCATACCATGAACAACCCCAGCTGAAAAATATCGTTGTCCTCTACATTATAGAATTTTATTGATCTATTAAATAGTGTTTATTTATGTTTATATATATAACATGCATCATGTATGTATGTGTGTGTATATATATTTATGAGTATGCATACTATATTATCCTGATTACTATGTAACGCTCCAAAACTAGTATCACATATAATATTCACAAGGTGTGAAAATAGATTATAAGTGATGGTGGCAACAACTTACAACTTGAGTTTAAGCATTTTTGATGGTTGTCAACAGATTTGTTTAAGCTTGAACTCGATAAGTTGTCGGCCTTGTCAATGACTTCAACTATACTCAAACATGGCACCCAAAATGGTCCAACATCTAATACTTACAAAGTGTCAGAGTTGATTACAAATGGTGGTGATTATAACTCGATAATTTGAGCTTAAGCATTTTGCGTAATTTTCAACGACCTCATTTATGCCCCATCTCAATAAGTTGTCAGGAGCAGTTACCTCAATGACGATCTGTATTTAGATTTGCAAATCAGATTAGATGAATACTTGCAATGATGTATATGTATATCTATAGTTGTATTACATGCTTGTGTTTTCAAATCAGTTTGATGAATCGACATAAATTGATGCAATGGCTCAGGGCCCCATCAACATTAGGGGCCCATTTTTATATTTATCCAACTTTTAGTTTAGGAAAAATAGTATGTGCCCTAATGAGACTTTAGAGAATCAAATTATTAGTAAAACAACTCATCGAAAAATGAGCTCTTGTGGAATCGATTTTTTCGATGAAAGAAGTCGTTGAAAAATGAGCCCTTATGGAATCGATCTTTCGATGAAGCAACTCATCAAAAAATGAGTTCTTATATAATTGAATTTTCAGTTAATAACTCAATGTTAAAGTCCAAAATTTTATGAACTTATATAATGGCACATTGTTCATTGAATTTTTGATAAAGGCCCTTTTTTTCTTTTGCCCAGGGCCTACGAAATGCTAGGGACGACACTGGATATATTCTGCATTAGATCTAAGAAAATCTATATCCATAATCATTAAACTTGTCATTTTCATATTTGTATTCTTGTCTACTTCTATTCGCATTAAGATATACATGCATCTATAAACATGTGTTTATGGTCCGTAGAAAAAGAAATAATCATGTTCAATGTACCATTATATGCTTATCTTTACTCAAAACTACATGAAGCTATACAGTTTCTAATGGATTTAGCTTGGACATGAATATGTGATTCAAATGTCCATTGACATGGGAATGGACCTATACCATAAACTCTAGATCACTCTCGCATATTAGAACTCTTGTGCATTCAGATCAGGTTAAACGATGATCGTTGCAAAAGTTTCTTTTAAGAGATCTGAACCCACTTTAATGATCTGATGGTTGTAAATAAGTAAAATGTGTAACGACATCCTTGTACAAAGCTGACCACACTCGTCTTGCTTTCTTGCTCGGTCCTAATCAAGGTTTAAAAAATCGGGCTGGACCGGCTGGTCGGACCGATTGGACCAGGAACCGGCCTCGACCTGGTCGGTTTGGCCGATTCTTTGTAATTAATTTCAAAAGAAATAAAAAATAAAATACCGCGTCCGACCAGTGGTCGGACCGGGTTGACCCGGATGGTCGGACCGGGTTGATCCGGATTGACCCAGTTTTGATGGTTTGGTAATTTTAAAAAATAAAGGTTTAAAATAATGAAATAATGGGGTTTTTACCATGTATGCCCTTCTTAACTTTTGCGATATAAGGTATGCCTCTCTCTTTTTTGGAATATATGTTATGTCAATACTTTCTTTGAGTAATTTTCTTGAAACAACTATAAATAAATGATTACAATATTATATTCATATATAATTCTAGAAAATGCGACTAACTTTGTAGAGTTTTACTCGAAATAGGCAATCATGTTATTCTATTTAAAGATTTGAAATTTCTAATGATTATTTCATTGATATATAAATACATACTTATATATATATATATGTATTCGGTTTTATTGGTTCAAAAAATCGGTTCGACCGGTCTGACCAGTAAATTAAGCCCGGACTGGTTTTTTCTTAGTCGATAAGATTTATGACGTCATGCTGACATCAGCACCAGTCCGACCGGTTTGGACCGACGGTTCGACCCGGTTGGACCAAACCGAAGACTGACCGGTCCAAAGTCCGGTCTGGTTTTTAAAACCTTGGTCCTGATGCAAATTTGTCGACGACCTGATGTTATGTGTTGGTATGTTTATGATCAACAATGCTTGAATCTTACTGTTCGGATTTGGAGTGGTTGTTATTCTACTATTCGAGGATTCGATTCAAGATGGAGATTGTTGATATGATCTGAATTGTTAAATGTTTGGGATCCCACGAGATTCCAATTGATGCGAAGATTCTTCCAAATTTTGATTAATCGAAGTTTCCACGTAGATTCTGATTGTTATCTGATTAGAGAAATAATTTAGACGATAATTGATTACAATGTCCATTTGGATTTTGATTGTTACGTAGTGTCAATTCTTCCCATTAGGGGATACGGGAAAATTTTTCTATTTAAGGAGATTTGAGAAATATGCATGTTTCTGGAGATCTGACTGAGATATGAGAAATATGGATATTTGTCTATAGAGTAAAATGGGACTACCTCGTGGGTGGAGCTAACTTGGCTCCCCGCTCCTATTTCGATGTAATCCCTCTATTTAGATATTTCTACTAAGTCTGAATCGGTGAATTGTTGGTTTGGTTTGTATGGTTCCGCTGAGTCTAACTCATATATCATACAAATAAATATGAGAAATGTTACATCATATATTTAGAGGGTTTGTTCACTCGTGTCCTTCCAAGTTTTTTTTCTCCAATATAACTTATATCTCAATTTTTTGGGTTTCTATTAGTTGTGCCCCTCTGAGATATTGCAATATCAATTATGCTCCTCTCTTTTGGGGAATATGAGTTCTACTCATGGCTTCTTTCACAATGATCAATTATACCTACTTGATTAATTGTCGTCAATCCACAATGTAAACGAACGTTAACTTTGGAGACACAGTGAGAATTACATTTTTATGTAACACCTTTTTTTACATAATCAATGTTACAAATTCTAAAAGGGATTTTACACGGCAGACCCTATAATCTTTGTCAATTACCTCTACGACCTTTGAAACAACGTAATTCCTCCCTCGATCCCGTAAACTTGTTAACTCTTACCCCACAAATCTTGTGGTTAATCCCCATCCATTTATCCGTTAAATGTTACCAGATTCCGTTAAAAAGATGTCCATATTACCCTCTTTATTTATCAAATTTACTAGGAATGCCATTCCCTCCCACCCTCCACCTCTAGCTGCCCTCCCTCCCTCCCACCGTCCACCTACATCTGAAAACGTCGCCTCCCTACAGCGCCCCCTCCTCCAGTCTGCCGTCGCCCTTGCTTGAAAACTCCCCTCCCCCGTCGGCCGGCATCCCCTGCTTGCCACACACCTGAACGAAGCCCTCCCCCGTCGAAGTCCCTCACCCGCTCCCGCTCATCACACACCTGAATCGCCGCCCGCAGAGTCCCCTCCCCCCACCCCCGGGGTCCCGCTGCTTCCCCCTGCAGACCCCCCCTCTCACCGCCGTCGAAGCACCCCCCTCCTCCCCGTCTCGTTGCCCCCTGTAGAGCCCCGCCCCTCTGGGGTCCCGTCGCTTCCCCCTGCAGAGCCCTCCCCCCGCCGTCGTCGAAGCTCCCCCCTCCCCGTCTTGCCGCTCCCTGCAGAGTCCCCTCCCCCCCTGGTCCCACTGCTTCCCCCTGCAGACCCCCCTCTCGTCGCCGTCGAAGCTCTCCTCCCCCCGTCCCGCCGCCCCCTGCAGAGCCCACCCCCCGGGTCCCGCTGCTTCCCCCTGCAGACCCCCTTCTCGCCACCATCGAAGCTCTCCTCCCCCCGTCTCGCCGCCCCTGCAGAGCCCACCCCCCGGGGTCACGCTGCTTCCCCCTAGAGACCAACCCACCCACCCCCTTCTTGTCTCGCCAACCCCTGCAGAGGCCCCCCTCCGATCTCGCCGCCGTCAAAGCCCCCCCCCCCCCCCCACCCACGGTCTCGCCGCCCCCTGCAGAGCCCCCACCCTGCAAAACAGTGTTTTTTTTTATTTTTTGGTTAATTATAGCTGTCCGATCATAGATCGGTTAGATTAACTCATTTCTAACTCAAGGAAGTTAACTTTAGATGTGTCAATTTAACGGTAGGGTTCGTGGGGTAAGACAGAGCAAGTTTATGGGGGTGAGGGAGGAATTACGTTGTTTCAAAAGTCGTAGAGGTAATTGACAAAGATTATAAGGTCTGCCGGGTAAAAATCCCATTCTAAAAAAAGGAATTAGATTGAAAAAAAATAAGAGTTGAAAGCACTCCATCCCATCCACCTCCCCCTTACAACCCCTCCTCTCCGACCACCCTCTTCTTTCAACCCCTTCTGTGACCACCCCCATCCTCCTCCGACCACCCCTCCCCTTCTAGCCCCCATCCTCCGATCGGCCCTCCCCATCCAACCCCTCCTCCTCCGACCACCCTTCCCCGTCCACCCCTCCTCCCTCTCCACTCCATCCTCCTCCTCCCCCGACACCCCCTCCGCTTCCGGCCCCTCCTCCTCCCATTCAACCCCTCCTATACCCCATACTCATCGATGAAAAGCAACCGACGACGAGGAAATGGATTGTACTATTATGTTTCCTCGACGAAGCCCATTGTAGCACCTCTATCTCTGATGTGATTTGATGAAGTTTAGACTTTTTCTTGTTGATCTTTTAGAACAAACCTCAAGATTGGGTATGGAGTATGGGTTATTTGGATATACGTTTGGGATGTTAACATGAGACTCCCCTTCTAGCCCATCCTCCCCCTCTGCTCCATCTTCCTCCTCCCTCGACATCCCCTCCACTTCTAGGTAGTCGGTCGAGGTGAGAACAACTGTTACTAATTTCCCGCTCGAGAAAAGTCGTCTCAGGTGTACTTGAAAGAAGAAATAGGAAATGGCAAAAATCTAGTGAGAGTTTTCTTCTTCGTCGTCGTAAATCAGAATGAAGAATATTTCAAATAGTATTTTTTGAATTGAAAATAGTTTATGGGCGGGAATTTCACCCTAGATTCACAATCCACCGCTTTAATCCACTTGGCTACATCCGGCCTTTAGACCAAATCACAATCATAATGAAGTTAATTAGGTTCAAGAATCTTTTTTGTACACCCATCATTATTTGATTTAGTCTTTTTTCTTTATATCTAAATTGAGATATTGGACATAATATACCAGCCTTCAAAATGTAAAAAAGATACAAATAGATATCAAATTAGACCTTATTGAATCAAATAAAAGCAGCTAAGTCTAGAGGGAAGTTGTGAGCGTTACGTTCATGCATCACTTCCATACCAAGGTTAGCATAGTTGATGATATCAGCCCAAGTGTTAATAACACGACCTTGACTGTTAACAACTCTCGTTCTTTACACTTTTTCCTAGCTGCTTGGCCGGTAGTAGGTATCTGGTTCACTGCTTTAGGTATTAGTACTATGGCTTTCAAACTAAATGGTTTCCATTGTGGCCGATTGCTTTCTTGTGGTGCATGATTTCGAGATCTCCTTCACATGCTGTCCCATAAGTGAACCGTGATTGGCAACGGTGGGTGTCGCAAGATTACTTGCATTATCTAGTGGCAAATATACTCGAATTTAGAGCAGCTTCGTGAGGCTCAGAGCAGTCCCTCAAATCAGGCAGGAATTCCGAGAGGATAGCCGGTCGTCTATCTCATAGATGGAGGATGGATCCCTGTAGAGAGAGAAGCCCTGATTCCGGGGAGGAAAGGAAAGTTGGTTCTATAGGAGAAAGGTAGTCCGACTTTGACCTGGCGTGATCAATCTGAGGATTTTCTTAGTCTTAGTAGCACTCGATCTTTCTCTTGACTGCCATTTTCAAGAAATTCTGATTCGCTATTTTCTATCCTTCCTGAACTCGCGGCCCGCTCCTCCCCCCTTTCACGACAAAGATAGGTGGACTCATCGAATCCTATGACGAATTTCTGAGACCTCAGTCCGGGAAGAATCCTCTCACTGCCCTTCTCTCTCTGGCTTCGTCGGCTACTTCAGTCTATCCGCACCTCCCTGCTTGGGAAAGGTGATGACTAGTCAGAACGATGACTTATGCAATGCCTTTCCAAGGTGCAAGACGTGGAGGAAGGAAAGCTTGAGAAAACCGCTAATATATAGTGGGGTCTGAAGATCAGGAAATGGATGAAATTAAGCATATATATATTTCCTTTGAGAATCGCGATAATTTTTTTCATCTCTATAACTATATCCAAAAGTCACTATATAAAGCAAGAAATGAGATCAATATAAGAAAATCAATACTATATAAAATCACGGTGCGAGCTTTTTTAACTATCAAAAAATGAATGAAAATCTAGTGGCGAATATTCACTATTATATAATATGGAAGTCTTCGGCAGGTTGGCCGAAGTCATAGTTGGCTGACTTTTTGATCCCGAACCTCGGATTACATAGAATCCTACCACCCTTCCAAGTCACGTGGACCAGGAAAGGAAGCATAGGAGGCTCACAGATGTTAGACCACTCAGTCAGCTGTCTATTTACTGATGCAGGGAAAGAAAGACTCAAGTTGGCTATATCGTCGAGCTATTGAGACTTCAGGACTTCAAGTGACGTCTTTCTGCCTGACTGGCCCTGATCCGATAGGGGCGAGCCTTCTCCAGAGGCGTCTGAGTGCTCGACTAGGAGTCCATCATCAGTCAGAAGCGAGAGATGAAAGAGCAACTATGTTCCAGAATCTTTAGCCGTTGGTATCGATCCTTCGTCTCTTGACCCTAGGACTCATTCACGCTTCACTTAGATTGGAGTCATGAGCGAGAGAAAGAGGGGTGGGGCCAAGCTAAGAAAGGTAGGTGAGATAGGACTTGTCTCCAATAGAAGAATGAATGTGGAATCCGCTCAAACTAGGCGCATATATCTAACTGACAGGAGCGAGCTTCTCTTCTTATCCACCGGAGAGAGCCTGGATCATTTTCGAGCGAGGAAACAACTGTCCCGGACTAGGACGCGCTTCCTATTTTTCGAGAATCAAGAGTGCAATTGACTTATATCTGGAGCCCGTCGAGAGTGTTGTTTTTGGCGTAGAGGTCTTTCGTCGAGTTATTGAGACTTCATGACTTCAAGAGACGTCTTTCTGCCTGACTAGCCCTGATCCGATAGGGGCGAGCCTTCTCCAGAGGCTTCTGAGTGCTAGACTAGGAGTCCATCAGGCCTTGAAAATCATCTGCTGTCTTTCTTCTTTGTCAAAGTGCATGAGGAGGGTCTGCTTGGGTAGTCGCGTCAGCGCGCATGATGGCCCAGTTAGTCTCTACTCTAGGGAGAATTTGATTCGCTATCTTTTTTCGAGAACCACCTAAGGTTCCAACTCTCAAATGACATTCTTTTGAATTACTTCAATCAAATAGTCTCCGTGTTCCTCGAATGGATCTCTTAGTTGTGGGTTTCCCAAAAGCCATGCCCGACGTCGTTAAATATAGTCGCGCGAAAACAACCATCGACATCCGAGACGGGAAAGCATCAATCGAGATTCCATCCAGCCCCTCCTCTGCTCCCTTTGCTAGCCCCTCCTCCTCATATTGGTCTTTTTTCTTGTTATGATCCTCTTAACTATACTATCGTTTGAATAGATCATGAATTTGTTCAAGTAATTGACAACCAGGCTAACGAAAGGGCACAAGTGATCATTATGAAAGAAGTAAGTGACATAACTAATATTCTCAAAAAAAGGAGGGATATAACCGATATAGCAATATCTCAGAAGGGCATAATTGATAAAAAATCATATTTTTTTTAAATAATTACATGTGTACCCCTTTATTTTTACAAATACCTAGTAGCAACATTTTATTAATACACTTGTGCTCTTATATTGTACCAATATAAAGATAGTATTGTAAGTATTTTAAAAATATGGGAGCACAAGAAAATTTGCTAAAAAGTCAGAGGTGTAAATGTATTAGAAAAACTCAAAAGGGCATAATAAATATATTTTTCAATTTCAAATAAATACATGCATATGATACATAAAATTAACAATTTTAAAATCATTTAAACTCTAATAAATAACAAGAGTTGTTACTCTCATAGTATGACTATGACAACGTCTTCTTCTTCTGTTGTTGATGGAGGTAGACAACTGATGAATACTCATTCATCACTCTTTATTCTTATATTTTAGCTACAAAAACCTTTGCAAATGCATGTATATGTTTGTAAATACAAATAATTACCAAAATCATGCATGGTGTAAAAACTAATAATTAGCATGTTTTTGTGCAAAAATAAAAGAATAAAGATTAAAAAGAAAAAGAGGAAATATTTAGAATAAATATTGAGTAACCTAATCCCAAGGGAGGGCTCAGCATGGGCCTGACCGCACAAAAGCCAAAGTAGGGAGAGATAGGGAGCTCATATGTGTAAATATCCCTATAAATACAATAAATATATTTTCCTCTAAAAAAATAGAATAAAAGTGGCTTGTATATATATTGTATATATTTGTAAATATAAAATCCAAATAAAAATTGAAAAATTAAAAAGAAACAAAAAACCCCTTCACTTGTGTATATTCATCATGTATATAGTCCCCTCATCTATATTTATTTTACTTTATAAATAAATAAAATTCATTTCCTTATCTTTTATGTTGTAAATAAATAAAATAAAAACACCAAAAACAAAAACAAAATAAAAAGAACAAAATAAAAAATAACATTGTACATATACCATGTATATAGATGTATATATCTATTTATTTCACCTTTGTATATAAATAATAAAAATAAAATAAAAATATCTTTTTATTCCTAATTTTATACTATAAATAAATAAAATATAAAATGGGGATAAAAATGTATAAAAATAACTAATTAAAAATCAAAAAAATCAATACCTATATTGTATATATACCTATATATAGCCCTATTATGTAAATACCTTATTTTATTTTGAAAAATTAATTAAAAATCACCAAAAAATAGAAAAAATAAAATAAATATTTTTCATATTTTGAGTTTTTAATAAATCGGCCATTTGCTATTTTTAAATGAATATTCAGATCATTTCCAAATGGCCTTCCCTGATTGGTCCACGGGTTGTTGACCGCCCGGTCAACTCCCCCCTGTGGACCACTTCCCAAGGGTCCTAGACGCCCGACCCGATTTCTCCACATTTTAGCGTCCAGACCCGATCATCATCCACCCAAACCCAGGGTCCAATCTGTCCACGCCAGATCCGACACCCTCGCGGGGATGCCCGCCTCGGGGTCCGCGCTCTGAGCTGCCCTACCCGATCGTCTTTAGCCGGACCCCTGGCTGTATAAAATCTGAGCTCCGCCTCCATTTTCCCGATCTTTGGCTCCCCACCTTACCTTCCCAGGACCTCCACTGCCATCCTCGAGGCGACAGCTCGCCGCTGGTTGTGTTGCAGAGAGGAGAGGGTGCCCGGACCTCAAATCCGGTGTCCTAGCGCCGCCGTGCTCCGCCTGAAGGTAGAGCTCGAGCCTCGGGCCTCGACGACCCGCGAGGCGATGACCCAGAGCTTCCAGAGCTCACGCCCAGTCGATTCGTCCACCCAGGTAGCCTTAGCCGTCTTTCCTTTTCTTTGATTTTGATTTTGCCCCAAATCGCCCAGTCGCCGTTCACCTTCGATTCCGGCCACCTCCGCCTTCGATTCGATCATCGGACCATTCCACCACGTTCACCTTCTCCCTGCGCACGTTCTCCACCCATCCATTCAATCCATCTCGCACAGGAGCTGGGGTTTCGAGTTCCTCCGCCGTCGCATCGCCGGAGCTCGACCGCCCCGCCGCATCGATCATCTCCACCACCACTAACAGGGTCGAGGCAGTTTGCCCTCGACCCGCGAGTTTGTTGCACACCCTTGCAGGTCCCAACGAGCCCATCTGAGGGGTTCGACATCCAGGTGCACGAGCTCGACCTCCGCCGGACTCGCCTGAGCTCCCCAGAGCTCCGTCGAGTCATCGGAGGGCACCAGTAGACGCGGGAGCCCGAGGCGATCCTTCCCCGATCTTCAGCTGCCCGCGAGGAGTCCTCCAGTGCCAACACGAGCCCGACGAAGTTCGCCGGAGCCCAGTTCGTCGAGGACCTTCCCCTGCCGTCCGATGCACCTCCAGCTCCAGTTCTGATCTCCACCGTCCATTTGAGGAGCCGCCAGCACCGTCGATCTGAGGAGGAGTGATCGTGACCGTTCGATCGTCGAGGTTTACCCCCAGCGCATCTGAGCCGATGGATCACCACGTGGCGCGCATCTGACGGTAGACTTAATAAAGGGTAAATTACCCCTTAGGCCCTGAGCTTTTTAGTAGTTTGCTTTTAGTCCTGTAATTAGTTTTAAACTTTTATTTGCGTTGGATAAATTGCATAGTGGACCCTGTAATTTTCTGCGTTTACATGTATGCCCCTGTGTGTAGTGTATCACGTGCGTCGACACATGTTTCTTTGGGTTATTTGCATGTTTAGCCTTATAGTTTCAGGATGTTAATGAATGAATGAAATCTTTTTATTAATTGCATATATGCCCCTGTGTGTGTTTTTTTTACAACATGTGTTGAAATTCATGGGTATTTTACACCAAGGCCCCTGGACTTTTAATACCTGTTATTAAAAAGTCCAGAAACCTTGGTTTCTTTGCAATTAGGTCCCTGAGTGCCCAAGTCATGCGCCTCGCGCGTGTTCTTTTGGAAATATTGCACCGGACCCCCTGGAACTTTCACTAATTGCGTACAGGTCCCTGTGCACTGTACTCTAGTTTTGATTTTTAATAAAATATCAAACCAACTCCAAATACGATGAAAATTGGACACATGGCTTCTGCCATAGTGTAAAATTTTCTCCTATTTTTGGAGACATTTTTGATTCATTTACTATTTTTAAAAAATCAAAAACACACATTTTCTTTACCGACTGACTTAAAAATTCGAAAAAAAATATCAAAACACCTATAAAATTCACAACAAAATTAGACAATAGCTATTTTGCATTGTTTGATTTTCTGACCAATTTTGGTCATTTTTGGATATATAAAACTTATAAAAGTTGAAAAACACTAAAAATCCTATAAAAATTCTAATAAATAATAGAAAAACCCAAAAATAATAATTCTAGTGCCTAAATTTTTCTTGTGTTTTCTTCTATAGAGGAAAATTACCTTCAGGAGTTAATAGGCCTCTTTTGCATTTTAAATTGGCCTTTTACTCCTGACTGGACAGTACTTCATTTCTCTCCCTTATTTGATTTTTAGAAAATTCAATAAACATCAGAAAATACCAAAAATTAACCAAAAACAGTAAAAAATATAAAAAACATAAAAATATTTTAATTTTAATTTTTGGATGTTTTTTGAGTAGTTAAATAATTCTTGTAAGTTGCTTGTGTGCTTGCTTTTCTATTTTCCTAATTAATTAAAAAAATCAAAAAAATTTAAAAATATAAAAAATTCCACCAAAAATTGTTGCTATTTATTTTATTCCCTTTTTTTAGACTATTTCGTAGGCCGCGAGGCCATCACGTGCTCCTTGTGTTCGACCCTGGTCGCTATACCAGGTTAATATAATAGCGAGACCGCTACTTGTGTTTCTTCGATTTTTATCCGATTTGGTGGTCTATTTTTCTTGACTGACACCGCTTGGTTACTTGGGTCGCAATGACCCTTGACGACCTTTTACTCGAGTGATCAGGAGCTGTCATCAGAATGGCGCCGTTGCCGGGGAGCACGACTTAATAGTTTTTCTTTCTTTTTGTTTTCTTTTTCGCGGCTTTCCGCGGCTCTTTTGGAGTCCGTGGCTTTTCGCGGCCTTTTATTTTTCTTTTTCTTTATTTTTATTTTATTTTATTTTCTTTTCTTTTCTCTTTGTTTTTGTTTGATTTTTGCTTGTTTATTTTATTTATCATTTTGCACATATACCCCTGTTTAGCTTTTCTGCTATTATTTGATTATTATTCTTGGTTTGACACTTGTCTTCTTTCTTGCGAGGGCCCGAGGACCGAGGCGGTGACTTTCAAGAAGCCGGCGCAACCGCGGGATTCGGAGGCGGTTCCCTTCTGCACGGAGCTGCAGGAGAGCGTGAGAGAGAGACTGAGTGGGAGAGGATTAGAGTAGATTAGTTTAGACTTTTTGATTAACTGTTGTAATAATACAGGGACACTCAGCTGGACTTGGACTTAGACTTTTTAACGGGTCTGTTTCGCCGAGCACCGTATGCTCGGGGGACCCTTAGGTTTTTCGCGGTTTTCTTCGCGGCTTTTGGTTTTTTGCTGCCTTTTACGGTTTTACGCGGTTTTTCTCGAGCCCCTAGATTTAGGACTTTCTGTTTGACTGTTCCGTAATTAGTAGGATCCAAATACTTAACTATCTGCCTGCACCTATAGTTCGCTAATTGGATCTACTGATAAAACATTAATAAAAATAACTGACTCACTCCCTTCGAGCCTACGTGCCGTAGCCTGCCCTGCCAAGCGCTGCTCCTAAACCCGATGTGTCGGGAGGAGGAGGGGTAGACCGAGACCGGACTCCTTGGATCGAAGGACCTGTGACCAGTTAGACGGTTCTGTTGAGTAGAAGTTGCATGCTTAGGACTCGGTTTTTACCGCTGCACCATTTAGGTAGTTTATTTTCTGCTTTTCAATTCTGCGCGGATCATCTTGCATGTAGAGTGCTGTAGACAGGTACACATTTCTATCTTTGCATGCATCATTGATTTCATCGCGCATCGGCTTTTTTGTCTTCTCCCCCTGTTTTTGACTTAATAATCAGGAGAACCGAAAAATTCGTTAGGCCTTTTATTTTTATTGAAAAAGATCTAAAAAGAAAAACAATAAAATTGGGACTGTTTAAGCTATTGACCCTAAAAGACACTTGACTTAAAAATCTGTCTTGGGGAGAGCAACCCCCTCATTGTTTGGTTTGATTGTGCGAGAGAGTGACCCAAACACTAGGTAGATCCCTCCGGTACCTTCCTCAGCTGATTACCGACTCTTTCGTGCGGGACAGTCAGTTGGGGATAGTATCGGGTATCCCAGCAGGTCACGTAATCGCTCTGATATTTTGATTGTTCACCAAAATAAAATTGACAAGAAAATTTGACCGAGCCTTTACGGTCTTCAGCTCGCGTTGCGTTGGTGAACAGAGGGGTTTGTTTGTCATCATAGTTTCTCCAGATCTCATTCGCCTTACTCGCCACATGAAGATGATGGGCAGACGATCTCTTAGGTAGCCTCTGGCTGCACCGCTTTCGGGTGCGTCTACCCGTTCATCTAGGTTGGCTTGCGAGAGCCGAGACCAGCTCTCCGAGCCCGAGTATGATTCCACCATGTTCCCCCTCGACCCCCTTTCTTTCGGTTCCGAGAGACTAGTGCCAGAGGAGAGATTAGCAGATTTATCGGCACCTGAGTTTGGATCATTTGGTTTTGCAGACACCATGGCCGACAGTTCAGAGGATCGCTCTAGAGGTCCACAGCCTGAGCATTTTGTGTTGGACCAGGGTGCGCGATCAACTCCACCCTGATTGCCTCCCTCGAGAAAGTTCAGCAACAGTTGAGGGATCAGGGAGCGTTCATGCTAGATATGAGGAGAGAGATGGAGCAGATGAGAGCAGAGAGAGAGCAGCGGAGAGACGGGCCGAGAGTCCCAAATGATGCAGCCGCAGCAGCCGCTGCCGCAGCGGCAGCCGCCGCGGCAGGAGCAGGAGCGCAGCCGAGACCGATGCAAAGGTTGCACAACCCCGGATCGACACTGATGCACCACTGAGTCGTGCTGCCAGCCATCGTGGGGGACTTCAAGTTCCCCCCGAACACCTTGCAGCTCCTCCCCCGTTTCCACGGGCTCGCCACCGAGGAGCCCCATCTCCACCTCCAGGAGTTCCTCATGATTTGCAGCACTGTCCACGACCGCCAGGTGGACCAGGATACCATCAAGATGATCGCCTTCCCCTTCTCCTTGGCAGATAGAGCAGCCACCTGGCTGAAGCATTTGGGGAAGTTCGTCTACACTTGGGAGCAGCTCCGCACTGAGTACTTACACAAGTACTATCCACTCGGGCGGACTAATGCCGCGAGAGCCCTGATCAGCAACTTCTCCATGCTCCCCAACGAGCAGTTCCATGAGGCATGGGAGAGGTTCAGAGAGCTGACTGATAGATGCCCGCACCATGACATTTCCAAGCCCAACCTTGTGTAGAGCTTCTTCAGCGGGCTGACACCAGAGCTCCAGGGCTTGGTGAACGCTTCTTGTGGCGGGTCTTACTTCGCCAAGGATCACGACCGGGTCTGGGCCATCTACGAGGAGATGGCCGAGAACTACATGGTGATGTCCCAGACCCGGTTGTATACTCAGGGCAGACCCCAGCAGCAACCAGGACCCGTGCAGTACCAGAGGATAGCACGGGTCGATGCTGGTCCTTCCAGTTCGTCCGCAGTAGCAGCAGCACAGGCAGAGTCATCAGCTGTGGACATGGGCATCATTAGCGAGAAGTTGGATCGGATGGAGCTGATCGAGAAGAAGCAGTGCCAGGGCATCACTCAAATGGAGCAGATGACACAGACTCTGAGCGACATGAAGACCCAGCTCATGTGTCTCCAGGAGGCACAGACGGCTTCCCAGCCCCGTCTTCAGTCGCGAGGCGATCCAGGCAGCAGCAGCAGCTCGTCCCAGCGCTCCAGCTCACACCAGCAGCCTAGACAGGTTCACCTTGTACAGGCAGAGCCGTACCAGCAGCCGCAACCCACCTACCAGTCACCACCATCTCCAGACTTGCAGATGGTGGTATACCAGCCGAATCAGCCTCTGCCAGTGCTCCCGCCACCCCAGTATGACACAGAGCCGTTGATGGATGTCAACGGGATTTGGTATGACCGCCCTCAGCCTGGTATCCGACGAGACCATCCCGGATTCAAATAGGGGACCGGAGGTGCCTAGCCCCCGCAGCAGCCGCCAGGTCAGGGTGGCCAGTACGACCATCAGAGAGAGCACCAACCGCAGCACCAGCCCCCAGCCTACCCTTCACAGCAGCAGCAGCAGTCGTCCTATGGTCCCCGTCCCTATCAGCAGGGACAGTCTTGGAGGCGTGAGCAGCCTCACCAGAAGCAGCATTCACCCACTTACCCCTCTCAGCAGCAGCAGCACCAGTTCCAGCAGCCTCATTATCAGAGAGGCTACCCGTCGGGCTCTCATGGTCCACCATACGAGAGCCCCGCCTTGGACGATATAGCCCGCCTCCTCACGGATCAGCATGCTACCTTCAGACGGGAGATGGATGAGTGATAAACACGGATCTCACGAGGGTCTAAATTGGTATCTCTCACAAGGCGGAGATAACCGTCGCTGTTGCGACTCTCAAATGAAATCCGTATTTGATCAACAATTAACCCACACTAAGATCAACAAATTAGAAACAATGTGGAGTTAAAATTTATTTTTAACTCTGCACAAATGATGTATAGTGTCAAGTATGCAGAGAGTTCGAACACAGGGAGCAAACAGTATAGTCCAAGCAAATGAGTGCACAAGTGTGTGAGTGTGTGAAGTGTCTACACTAAGCAAGCAAGCAACTACAATTTTTGTGGGTTTTTAATTTTTAAATTTTTAAATTTTTTTTAATTTTTAATTTTGTATTTTGATTTTTGATTTTCTGATTTTTATATTTTATATTTTATATTTTTTTTATTTTTCTTTTTCAATATTGGAAAGTAAAGGCAATATAGTAAAAGGCAAGGTAAAATATTTATAAAAATGCACAAAAATGTTCAAAAATTCAGAAATAAAATATTTTTAGTCTTTTTAGGGTTTTTTACTGTTTTTGTGATTTTTGGGAATTTTTCAAGTTGTTTTTGATATTTTTAAAAGCTGAAATAAGAGAAAACAGTGCAAACAAGGCTGGCTGTGAGTAAAATGGAATCTAAAAATACCAACCAGTAGCAAAAATGTTTCACACTATTTTTCAAATAAAAGTAACAAGATAAGGAAGAAACAGAAGCTGAGTTTACAATTTTTGGATTTTTCTACTATTTTCTATATTTTTTTGAAGTTTTTGAGAGTTTTTAATTTTTTTAGTGTTTTTCTTTTGAAATTTTTAATGATTTTTGGACTGACACTAAAAGATAATAAAATAGACACTAGGTGATTTTTTTGGAAATTTTTGGAGGTGTTTTAATATTTTTTTTGGTATTTTCTAAGGATAAACAATACACAAAAGGCTGTTTTTGATTTTTAATAAATATTAAAATAAAATAAAATCAAAAACTAAATAGGTGGCGTTAAAGTACACTTATCCAGAACTTAAACCTATTTTTGTGGAATTTTTGGAGCTAAAAAGATCAATCAAATAAATCCAAACAAACATCCAAACATTAAACAGTCCTGGCAGGGGTAGAAATGCAATATTCAAAACTTCCAGGGGCATACATGCAATTTCCACAAAAATATTGAACTTAATATTCAATTTCTGGAACCAAATGTAAATACAAAATCCGCTGGGGCACGCCTACAAATTACCCACCAGGGCGCGTGACTTGCACGGCCTGGGAGGGACTGGAGTGCAATATCACAAAAGTCTGGGGGTTAACATGCAAAATACCCAGAAATATTACACGTGCTATGAAAGTTTTAGGGCTAAAACGAAATACACAAACGCACGGAGGCTCCTCTGCAAAAATGCCCACCACCTCACGTGTACAGGTCACGTGAGGTGACTTGGCGAGGGACCCAAAACGCAAATAAACAAAGCCTAGGGGTTGTTTTGCAAATATTACAAAATATTTTAAACTACAGACGAAAGTTTATAGACTAAATATTAAATACAAAAATGGCGAGGGTGTAGATGCAAAATACCCTCGCTCCTGCGCTCCGATGATGACGCGTGGCGCGCATCCAACGGCTGGACGACGAGGCGCGATCCAGCGGCTGGGAGCGCTCCACTTATCCACGTGGGCGTGTCCTGGGCGCGCGATGACGGTTCGGCACGTGCGGCTGAGATTAGATCCTCCTGAGTTGATCTGACGGTCGAGGCTGAGGAAGATCCAACGGCCGCTGCTTGATCTGGAGCTGCGGCTCGATCGGACGGCGGAGAAGCAAGGAGGAAGAACGGGGAAGAAGGCCGGCGAAGGCGAACTTCCCCGACTCCGATCTCGCGTCTCCGACGATGAATGTGCTTCAAAATGGCCGTGGAGGACTCCTGGGGTCGTCGGCTACCTCCTGGGGGCTTCAAAATGCCCGGCGACGGCCAAGGTGCTCAGGCGAAGGTGGCGGAGCTGGAGAGCTCGGCTGAGGTCCGGCGAGCCTCAAAATCGCTCCCAGGCGCGATTCAACGTGCGTTGACCCTGCAAAAAGAGTTAGAAGGTCCAGGGCAAAGTGCCTGGACCTTTGGTGGACCTAAACGAAGAGCGAGGTGGAATGGACGTTGGTGGCCGGAGTTGCGCTCCGGGAGGACGTGTGATCGGGTGATTTTAAGCGATGGATCTTTGATTTTTTTGGGGGGTTTTTAAAGCCTAAGCTAACAGGAACGAATGCAATAAAGACATGGCGGAGTGGAAGCCCTCGATGGCCGGAGCCAGAGGAAAAAGACTACCTCGACGCCGGCGGTTGGCGGAGGTGCTGGAGGCTCCCTCGACCTCGACGCCCTGGCTGAGAGGCTCGCGGCGGAGCTGTCACCTCCGGCAAGACCTGGAGCACAAGAGAGGCGGAGAGGGGTGGACCAAGGGGACTCAAAATCGATTTGAAAATGGGGGGTTGGTTTTATTGGGTTTGACCCGAGGTGGCAGAGGCTCAAAGATCAAGATCCCTGAGCGGCTTCTTGATCCATAGCCCAATGTAAACACTTCGCGGGCAAGATGAATCTACAGGGGAGATTTTTGCAGAAGGAAATGAGATGAAATAGTGCAAGACTCGGCTGGGAAAAAGCCAAGAAAAAGCTCAAAAACCAAGTCTGACAGGTCTACAGGGGGGTAGGGCAGGCAGTTGACCTGGGGTCACCGCTGACTGCCTCCCTGGTTGGTCCACGTGGACCAACCAGAAAAACCCAAAATAAAATCTTATTAAATCAATTTAAAATATTAAATGGCCGAATTAAATAAAAGTTATAAAATAAAAAATGTCCCAAATTTATATGTAGTATTTTATTCTGATTTTTATTTATTTTTATAAGATTTATTTTTATAAGTTACCTTTTTAACCCTATATAGGTATAATACCTATGTATTTTGATATTTTATTTTTATTTTGGTATTTTCAATTTTATTCTTTTTGTTTATTATTTTCAAAAATCATAAAATACTTTGAGATACATAAATCTATTGTTCTTTTATTTTTCTGATATGTTTTGTGTATTTAATAAAATACAAGTGTATGTTGTATAGGTATGTTCATAGGCCAGTATACCAATGTATTGAAAATATACAAGTGTTTTATTTTTAATTTTCTTTGCATTTTATTTCAATTTTAATGCACATATATAGTATAAGTAATATTTACAAAATTATAAAAATATAAAAAAAATGAATAAATAATGAATTAAGAATAAATTGAATATTTCATTCAGTTACAAGTGTACAATGGGGTCCAAAAGTCAACTTTCAAACCGTAGCCCCGCAAATGCGAACCACCACCGTTGGATAGATTATTTTATTCTATATACAATTAAAGGTGAGTACACTGCATTTGGAGTTGTGTTTGTGAGATACGGTCTGGGAAGTTGGGATTTTGAATTTCTTATTCAGACCATATCTTTTCATCTGTACATTCTTTTTCTGTGAAATCAATTTTGTCTTTTTCTTTATGAAATTATCTGCAATTTTTATGTACAAAGTTTCTTTATTGACGTGTAAAAAGTGGAACCCAAAAATAGGTCCCAAAATGAATAAAGAATGAATAGCAAGTATAGGTATTTTATCTGTGTTTCTGACCTTATCTCCCCCTACTTTATTCCTTGTCGACCTATTCATCAAGATGCCTAGGTCTCGGGGGTTTTGGGTCATAAAATATTTACAATATTTTATTCTTTTTCTTTTCTTTATTTATTCTATAATTTTGGCCTTAATTACAGTAATTTATACACTGTTGAGATGCACATGCATGCATGCTAAGATGCTGGATTTAAGGCTATTTACAGGCATTTGCTAGGGTTTTAGGTGCCAAAATGATAGAATAAAGATGATGAAATGTGGATTCATCATCCCCCTATACTTTACCTTTGCTAGTCCCTAGCAAACACTTATGCAATAAGTGCAAAAAGAGAAGAAAGAAAAGAAAAAGAAGAACTTGGATTTTATTTGATTATCAAACTTGTCTTCGCAAAATCAAAGTTTGGAGCTTAAGTCGGACCTTTGGAAATTTAGTGCGGGCGGAACCTTAATGAGAACCGAATTTGAAATCCAACAGTCCCTGAGAATCCCAAAACTCTGCTCAAGTCTCCTCAATAGCCAGGTCAGAAATACTTCAACTCATACGCAAACCCTCACGACTATGAATCTGACTCGTACAGTGTAAGTGATGGTGGCTCTCCCCAACTAGAATGACAAAGAAACTGACTTCTCCAGTACGACAACCCAATGATTCCCCAATCCAGCAACTCCATCCTCGAGGAGCGGGGTATTCCCTTCTAAGTTCAAGTGGCAACCAGCTCAAGAGGAAGGGGTAAAGGGAAGAATGGACGGTAGCCAGTGTAGCTACCTATCCCTGGATGCAAGACCAGTGTAGTCAAGTCATCCTGCTGCAGGCTCACATGATATGACTTTGGAACTCAAGCTTGCTTATTGACTTTGTACATACTTGCAGGCTTTTTATTTTTGTACATGCCTGAACACTTTTTTTTTTTTGAATACTATATACAGTAGCATTTACATAAGGAGTTTTTCCTCTTGAGCCAGTAGACTATCCCTCTTTTGAAGCTTTATCGCAACCCACAGCCTCCTGTCTTTAGACTTCCTAATCACTGGATGGGTTGGGGTGCACTTCCCTCCCTAGAGGAGGACAAATGTTTCCACTTGTGTGCGTCTCGTACCGGCAAATCCAATCCCCTCACCACTCCAACTGAGTTGAGCCATGTGAAAGGTGCAGGTGTCCAAGTAAGGTCATTATCAACAAGAGTCGTGCGTGTGCTCCGAAATACTCTACTTAGGCAGTCAAGAATCCATTGAACTAAGTCCCGTGATCCTCAAAGAATTAAGTCAACTAGACCTGAAGTACCTCAAACCCAGTTCCTATAAGGTTCCTGTTATTAGGTAGATTATAAGGTCTAATCAAGCTCCAATCTCCGGATTTTACTTAGATTTGTTCAACTATCAAAATCAATCCGAAAAATGCGAATGCTATGCAATGCAATGCGGAAAATATTTTTGTGATGCGATTTTCAAAGATTTTGAACTTTTTATGGATTTTTGAAAATATGATGCAGGCAGATGCAATTTTTTTTTGTATTTTTTTCAAAAAGATTTTTCAAATGTTTTTGGATTTTAATTTTGCAAATGTTTTTGGGAAATTTTATTTTTTAAAACACAAATTTTTGGCTGAAAACTAGGTTAAAAATATGTACATGGAAGTGCTTCTTCATATAAACAAGAAATGGATTTTAAGAATTTACAAGGGTAAGTGATCAATTTTATACATATATACATATAGTGGATTTTTGTGTGATGTGTATATTCCTCAAACTTATTTGAAAACAATTTTACACACAATTTTTGAAAACTATAGTCCAAAATAATTTTTACAAACATTTTACACACATTTGAAAATCATTTTGCAAAGGCTTTTCAAAACAGTATATATAGGTTTTTCAAAACATTTTTGCAACCATTTTCAAACCATTTGCAAATCATTTTTCAAACATTTTATTTCACACAAAGAAAATAAGTTTTACAAACCACACAGGTTGAAAACACGAAACAAAATATTTTCAAAATAGTTTTCAATAAATGTTCACAAAGATTTTCAAACTATTTTTCAAACATTTTGCAAAAAACATTTTCACCTGATTTATTAATCAGTAACTACAAAAAGAATTTGAGGAATAACCACATCTTTTTATTAAGGATTTTTTAATGAATTTTAAAGAATTTTTAGCCATATTATTAGGAAAATACGAAAGTACGAGTTATGGCTAAAGTATATACGTAGTATATACGACCCCCCTATACTTAGCTTGAGCTATGTCCTCATAGATCGGAGAGAAAAGAGAAGACATAACTCGTACTAAGTATAGACAAGTCTAAAGAACAAAGAAATGAATGAATGAATCAATAAATGAGAAGTTGACCGTCCCCCCTATACTTAGGATCAAATAATCCTAAGTATAGCAGACTGTACACAACGCAGGGAGGGTCAAGGGTGGGAATGAACAGATCGTACTCAGATTGTCTCCCCCTATACTTAGGGTAAGATATCCCTAAGTATAGACAAGATGAGGGGACAATGAAGAGGATCGAAAAGGATAGAACAACTCGGGGTGCCAACCCCCCTATACTTAGGACAAAGTACGTCCTAAGTATGGAAAACTGTCTACGAGGGCGGCACCTTTTTGATAGATAAAGAAGATAGACGAGGAAAAGAAGAAAAGAAGAAAATAAGAAAATAAATCAACAGACAACAGAGTGATATAAACAGATGAATCTGTACAGCGGAAGCTAGACTTTGATCACCATGTATGAGATGTAGATGATGAGAGTCAAAGGACACATCTCATACCAGAAGAATGGGGGCAACGTCAATGGTCGGCGGATCATGATCAAGATATAGTTTCAGGCGTTGACCATTGACGCGGAAGGTAGAGGAAGATGACGGTTCGGATATGTCGATGCTGCCATTGTCATGTACCTTCCTGACCACATACGGTCCTTTCTACTTGCTCTGCAATTTCCCTGGAAATAACTTGAGCCTTGAATCGAACAACCATACTCTCTGATCTGGCTCAAACTGTTTATGGCTGATATGCGAATCATGCCATGTCTTCACTTTTTCTTTGTATTGTAGGCTGTTGGAGAAGGCTGTATCTCTCAATTCTTCCAGGGCTGCCAATTCTGCTCTTCTCTGTTCTCCTATACTCTCGGGATCTAGAAGCAACTCAGTAACTGCCCAAAAAGATTTGTGCTTGATCTCCACTGGCAAATGGCACGGCTTGCCATAGACGAGACGAAAGGGAGATGTTCCCAATGGATTCTTGAAAGATGTCCGATAAGCCCACAAGACCGAGTCCAAAAGCTGTGACCAATCCTTTCGGTCTGGGCGAACAACTTTCTGCAAGATAGTCTTTATCTCCCTATTCGATACTTCGGCTAGACCATTAGTCTGAGGGTGATAAGGAGTGGCAACCCGATGGTCAATGCCGAACTCGTCTGCAAGGGCCCTGACTTTGTCATTGATGAAGTGAGACCCCCCGTCTGAAATCAAGACTCTAGGTACTCCGAACCGTGAAATGATATTTTTCCTCAAAAATTTGCATACGGTTTTAGCATCTGCGGCTCGGGCGGGGATGGCCTCAACCCATCGGCTGACATAATCCACAGCAAGCAAGATGTGCTCGAATCCCTGACTTTTAGGAAATGGGCCCATGAAATCAATCCCCCATGCATCAAAAACCTCACAGAAGTGAATGGGTTGCATGGGCATCATGTCTCTCTGTCCGCAGGTTCCCATTTTCTGACAGTCAGTACATCTCTTCACGAACTCATCAGAATCCTTGAAGAGAGTAGGCCACCATAGGCCGGATTGAAGCACCTTCTGTGCTGTCCTTTTTCCAGAATGATGTCCTCCTGCCTCAAGCTTGTGGCAGTATGTGAGGACGCTATGCTGCTCTTCCTGAGGAATGCACCTCCTCCAGATACTATCCCCTCCTTCATGATAAAGGACGGGATCCTCCCAATGGTAAAACTTGGCCTTAGCTAGGAAGGTCTCAAGTTTCTGCCTGGGCCAACCCTGAGGGACTGTCTTGGCAACAAGATAGTTTACAAAGTCAGCATACCATGGGAGTGAGGTGACAACCAAGATCGCCTCATCTGGAAATGTCTCTGTGATAGGTGCGCTGGGCTCAGATTCCTCAAGATTCTCCAATCTGGAGAGATGATCCGCCACCGCATTCTTGACTCCAGGCTTATCCTTAATTTCAATATCAAATTCCTGGAGTAGAAGGATCCATCTGGTGAGACGTGCTTTGGCATCCTTCTTAGCCATTAAGTACCGGATGGCGGTGTGATCTGTGTAAATGGTTACTCTAGATCCGAGAATATATAATCTATACTTATCAAGAGCGAAGACTACGGCCAGCATCTCTTTCTCAGTCACAGTGTAATTCCGCTGCACGGCATCCAAAGTCCGGCTGGCGTAGTGAATGGCAAAGGGTAAACCATCCCTCCTCTGTCCAAGCACAGCCCCAACGGCAAAATCTGAAGCATCCGTCATGATCTCGAATGGAAGAGACCAATCGGGTGGCTGAAGGACAGGAGCTGAAACAACCATATTTTTGAGAGTCTCAAAAGATTCAAGACACTTATCATTAACAATAAACTCGGTGTCTTTGGTGAGCAAGTCAGTAAGCGGTCGGGCAATTCGACTGAAGTCCTGGATGAACCGTCGGTAGAAACCGACATGCCCCAGAAAAGACCGTAACTGACGCAGATTGGACGGCGGGTTGAGTTTTCTGATGATGTCCACCTTAGCCGGATCGACCTCCATGCCCCTGTTGGAGACGATATGACCAAGGACCATCCCCTGAGTCATCATGAAATGACTCTTCTCCCAAGATAAGACTAGATTAACCTCTATGCAGCGCTTCAGCACGCGGTCTAGGCAGTCAAGACAAGCGTCGAACCCGTCGCCATAGACCGAGAAGTCATCCATGAAGACCTCTAAACAATCACCCACCATGTCCGAGAAGATGGACAACATGCACCTTTGGAATGTCGCCGGAGCGTTACATAGACCAAAGGGCATCCGTCTGAAAGCATAGGTCCCAAACGGACAGGTGAATGTCGTTTTCTCCTGGTCTTCGGGCGCAATGGCCACCTGATTGTATCCAGAGTACCCATCAAGAAAACAGTAATGGCTCTTCCCAGCTAACCGCTCGATAATCTGATCAATAAATGGTAGCGGGAAGTGATCCTTCTTGGTGGCCTCATTCAATCGTCTGTAGTCCACACAGACCCTCCAAGAAGTTGGTACTCTGGTAGCGATCTCCTCTCCAGACTCATTGACAACTGTAGTGATACCCGTCTTCTTGGGTACCACATGGAGTGGACTAACCCATTTGGAGTCGGAGATGGGATAGATAAAATCGGCGCTCCACCACTTAGAAATTTCTTTCATGACTACGTCTCGAAGATTCGGGTTCAGCCGTCGTTGGAACTCACGCGACGGCTTAGCGTTATCTTCGAGATAGATGTGGTGAGAGCAAAGATTTGGGCTCAGCCCGTGGAGATCAGCTATACTCCAACCGATTGCCTTGCAGTTTCTTTCAAGAACCTCCATCAAACGAGATTCTTGCTCTCCAGTCAAATCTGCTGAGATAATGACTGGGTGCATTTCTGGCTCTCCAGCAAGGAATCTATACTTCATTGACTGCGGCAGAGGTTTCCGTTCTGGGCAACTGGGAGGTGGCAGATCTGGCTTCTGATATGTCTGTGTGAAGGCGACCAGGTCTGCATGGGAGAACTCTCGTTCTGCATGAATTGCTGACGAAGGGCGGCCTGATGGATCATCAATAAACTGCACTGGCTCGCACTCTGTCATGGTTGTTGGCTCAGAAGGAATCAGACAAGGCAAATAATCATCAAAGTCGTCCCAGTCAATGTCTGAATCCGAGGGATCAGAAGAAGATGAGCAAGATTGAAATTCTTCAGCACCACTCATAACAACACTGTCAGCCTCAGAGATATCCTCATCCAGGACTGTGCTCTCCCGACTCTCGACTGCCATGAGCTTGAGATACAGTGAATTTGTAGGCAAGGCGAGGGTCGGTGCTACGGGATCTTTCCAGTTGGATTCATCATCAGTCATCTCGAAATCACAAACCTGGTGGATGTCCAGCTCTTCCTCTGTCATCTGCTCTGCTTCGCTGAACTGCTCTGAGCATTCTGCCTCTCTGGCTCTGATCTCTTCGATCGTCTCTATTTGTATGGTTTCGCCCTCTACGCGAAAGCATACCTTCCCACTATCATGGTCGGTCACCGCCTTGGCTGTGGCCAAGAATGGACGTCCGAGAATGATGGGGGCATCAGATACCGACTCAGGGATCTCCATGTCCAACACAACGAAGTCCACGGGGAATTTCAGGCCCTGAATGGTAACGACCACGTCTTTCAATAACCCCTTCGGCCTCTTAATCGACCTATCAGCAAACTGAAGGACGGTTCTGCTTCGAAGAAGAGGGCCAAACTCGAATTGCTTGAGTAAGGCTGCTGGAAGAAGGTTAATTGAAGAGCCGCTGTCTAATAGAGTGCGATCAAACTGCTGCTCCTGAATCTCGCATCTGACATAGGGAGCTCCTGCGTCTGGTCGCTTGGCTGGCAATGTGTTCTGAATGGCGCAGCAAGTGTTATGCGTGAGCATATGGATTTGATCTCTGTGCCTCTTCTTCCTTCGGACAGTCGTTGTGTCTTTCAAATTCTTCTTGAAGAAGGGGATATGCTCAAACGCTTCTCGTAGAGTCAACTGAATGTGGAATCTGTCAATCATTTCATTGCCGAACTCTACCTGCTGATTCTTTTTTGGATTTTCTTTTTTATTCCCCTTCGCTCGGCGGAGTGCCTCAGGGAAGGGGATGGTAGGGGCCTCCTCAGAAGGAGGCCTTGGAATTGGTCCCTGTGCCTGTGAAGATGGAGAATCCATACAATCATCATCATTCATCACATATGGATCCGTAATTTGAACAGAAACCTTTCCTTTATTCATATTTTTGTTTTTGTTTTTCTTCCCATAGTCACTAGATACAAAAAGTGGTGGCATCACAGAAGATGGCTCAACAAAAGTAGATGTGGTGGCCTCAGCACCACCACTAGCACCTGTCTTCGCGGCATCAGCACCGCGCTCTGGTTCATCCTCCAAAATGGTGGCTTCAGCACCACCGTCTGCATCTGGTATCACAACGGCATCAGCACCGTTGTCCTGGACTCCATCATTGGTGGCATCAGCACCGCCGTCTTCAACATCATCTGTAGCGGCATCAGCACCGCTCCTCTGCTCCTCTGGCGCTCCTGATTCTGCATTTGGCTGTCGCTCAGAAGAGGCGCCGCCGGCTGGCATCCTACCGCTCCTAGTAGTCACAAAATTAGCATCATTCAAAGAATCATACATATCATTCAAATCATCACTAGGAGAGGTATCCTCTGTGAACTCTACCTGCTCAGATTTTCTTTTTAGGTTATTAGGATTGGGTTCGATCTGAGCGGGTATGGCGGCTTTGCCTTTGATAATATCCCGCATCTCCTGCCGGAACTCATCCATTTCTTGCCTGAAAGATGCTCGCTGTTCAGATAGCAAGCGGGCAAGATCGTCAAGGGCTGGGTTCTCATAGGCTGGACCCTGAGAACCGGATGTCTGTCCCTGCTGGACATGGGGCTGCTGCTGCTGGTATTGCTGCTGATATTGGGGGGAGGCTGGGCATAAGAATGCTGAGGCGGCTGACGCTGCCTCCACTGCTGTCCCTGATAGGCGGGACGAGGACCACTGTGGTACTGCTGGGGTTGGTTGTACTGGGGCTGCTGGTGTTGTTGTTGTGGCTGGCCGCTCTGCTGTCCTTGAGCAGGAGGATGCTGTTGGGATGAGGATCCACCATTACCCCAACGGAATCCGGGGTGATCCCTACGAATTGCGGGCTGAGGGTATCGGTCATACCAAATCCCGTTGACTTCCATCAACGGTTCCTGCTCGAAGGAGGGTGGAGGAAGAACTGCCAGTGGCTGCTCCGGCTGATAAACCACCATCTGAGTCTCCTGAGATGGCGGTTGCTCTGGATGGTACTGCAACAATGGAACTGGCTCCGCCTGGATATGGTTCACCTGGCGGTATGAGGTGGAGGCCTGGTTGGGATTGTTGCTGCTGGAAGCAACCTGTGACCTGGGAGGCTGTTGGGAATGGGCCTGTGCCTCCTGAATACAGAGAATTTGAGTTTTCAGGTCACTCATTGTCTTGGTGAGAAGGTCCATCTGGGCTAGACCTTGGTTCTGTTTCTTCTCGAGGATCTCCATGCGGTCCAGCTTTTCACTGATGATGCCCATGTCGACTGCGGCTGATTCGGCTTGGGCTGCGGCTACCGACGTTGTGCTGGGCCCGGCATCGATGCGTGCGATCCTCTGAAATGATCCCGCTCCTTGCGGGGGTTTCTGCTGGGTGTAGACTCTGGCTTGGGTCATCACTGTAGAATTTTCTACCATACCTTCGTATATGGCCCAGACATCGTCTTCACCTTTGGAAAAATATGATCCACCGCAAGAGGCGTTCACAAGCCCCTGCAGCTCCGGTGTCAGCCCACAGAAGAAACTCTGCACCAGATGGGGCTTAGAGATATCGTGATGTGGACACCGGTCTATGAGCTCTCTGAATCGATCCCATGCTTCATGGAACTGTTCATTCAGGATCATGGTGAAATTGCTGATCATGGCTCGAGCTGCGTTTGTCCGGCCGAGAGGATAGTATTTCTTCAAATATACGGACCGGAGATCTGCCCAAGTGTCGACAAATCGCCCTAGATGCTTGAGCCAATATGCGGCTCGATCAACCAATGAAAATGGGAAGGCGATCATCTTGATAGTGTCCTCGGTCAACAACCGATCGTGGATGGTGCTGCATATCATTTCGAACTCTTGGAGATGGAGGTGTGGCTCTTCGGTCGGCAACCCATGGAACTTGGGTAGCATCTGAATCGTGTTGTGCCGAAGCTCGAAGTCTCCGTGGATTGGCGGAAGTCTGATCCACCGGTGAGTGAGGGACGAAGCTGGGTTGTGAAGCTCCCTCATGATAGTCTGTGGCGGTCGCTCACCGTCTGGGTCGCCTCCTCCTGCATCGGGTCCTCCTCCTTCTCCACCGCCACCGCCCCCAGGTCGGTTTTCTCTCAGCTGTGCGATCTCCCTCATAAGGTCACCCATGAATGTGCCCTGGTCTCTGATCTGTCTCTGCATATTTTCCAGGGATGCTAGCAAGGAATTGTTGATGGCTGCTTGATCAATAATGAACGGAGGATGATCGTGATCATCTTGGTGCTCGCCTCTGTCTGCCATTGCTTGATTCTCTGAAAATGCAAAAGAGGCCATTTCAGGTGCTGTTGAATGAGCTGAGCTCTGCGATGCACTGAATTCTGATGCTATTGGACTGAGGGAAGGAGAATGGGAAGGGTGGTCGAGGGGGAACAGGGTGGATGTGAACTCAGGCTCGGAGAGCGGGCTCTCCGAGTTATTCCTAGATGAATAAGGAGGAGTGCTGGATAGCGGTGCCGACAAGGTCGGCCTAAGAGATCTCCGTCCCATCATCTTGATTGTTTGGAAAGAGTGGGGGCAATGCAAGAGAAAAAGAAGAGAAGATGAGATGCGACAAAATTTTGCACAATTGTGCGGTGTTTTTGATCTTGACCTTAATAAATCTAGAAATCAAACACAAAGCAAGGGTAGGTTCACCAACTCAACTCGTGAAGCCGTGAAGGTTCGGCTTTTATCTTGTCAATTTTAACTTGTTTTTCAGGCAATTATCTTTTCACGAGTCCTTAGAGCGCTACGCCTATAGGAGAGAGAGTACTGCCAGGAGAGTGTCCCCGTACTTGTCCTCCTCCTGTGTAACCTGTAACTTGCGCTTTTTGAGGTCCTTGTAACCCTTCCTGGATCCCTACTCAGCCAAAGAAAAGAGGGAGGAAGCCGATAGGCGAAACCGATACTTCGGACCTCGCTCGCAACGGAATCACCCGTGAGCGTACAAGGTCCTACTCGGACGCAGCCGGTGAGACAGACACACCCGTGAAGGCGTGGCCTAAGCTCTGTACTTCGGACAAGGTCGGTGCTCTCACAATAGAGAGTCACCAATGGCGACCAAGTCCTACTCGACTACGTACGATAGTAGCGCCAATACTTCGGAAATCCAGGCGATACACAAGGCAGCCACAAGTTGGGTTTTGGGCTCTAATCCTTACGAAGCGCTCACCTCACTGGGAAGGAAACCTTCCTATGCAACCTGAAAACAAGTGAGGGTGTTACTCTCCCCAAGCAATGAATCCAATTACCGTTTTTATTTTGGTCAAGTTTTCTTTAGCAGTCCCTTTTTTAATTTTTTTGGTGTTATCGCTTCTTTTGAGTCAATTCAAGCAAGCGCCTAACGTTTTTGTATTTTTTCCTTTATCCTACTTTGTCCAAAAAAAGAGGGAGAAAAGAGTCGGAAAAGCCGTGCAAGTCGACACCAAGGTGGAAATCTCACCTTTGTGCCTAGATGATGCGTGCAAAGTTAGAAGACTTACAGCGAATCCCAGCTCTCTCCATGCGGGATGCAAAGCAGAATATTTAAACCTAATCTATATGACGATATGCAACGGAAATCGTCCTAGAACAAGCAACTGCTAGCAATAGAACCACAAGCTAGCTAATAACTTCTAATCCGAGTGTCCGGTCTTGGCTCACCCCTCCTCTGCCCAACACATTTGGAGTAGGAGAAAGCGCTTGTTCGGGTGTGAGCTCGCGGCGCGTGGATTTGGAAGCTACTCGCTAACTGTTTAATTAGTCTAAGCCCAAAACGTAACTATAGGAGCATGCAAAGATAATTAAGTGTTTGGACCTATTCTACTCGAGTCAAGCAGGACCTAGATCTAGGAGCTCAATCCACAAAAGAAAATGAAAAATAAACACAAAACCGGAAAATGACAGCGATGAAAACGCGGCAAAACTGCGGTGAGCCCCCGGGTGGAACAAACACCCGGAAGTTAGGCCCGAATGTCTAAGTCCAAGTCCTAGTGTACCTGTATTATTACAATTTAAATGAATCACTCTCTCACAAAATAAAAGAAAAGCTAACTAATCCCTCTCTCTCTCACTCCTTGCTCTCTCCTGCCGGCTTGGCTAAAGAAAAGCCGGCTCCACGTCCCAAGGTTGCGTTGGTCGCCTAGGCGATCCGCCTCGCTCCGCGGTCCCTCGCAAGAAGACAAAGAAGAGATGGTCAGATAACTCAATCAAGATATATCAAAAATGTGAGAAATGGAAAACAATGCTATGGTAAACAATTCACACAAACAATCAAAATATGGACTACAAGCTGTTGCTCCCCGGCAACGGCGCCATTTGATAAACACGGATCCCACGAGGGTCTAAATTGGTATCTCTCACAAGGCGGAGATAACCGTCGCTGTTGCGACTCTCAAATGAAATCCGTATTTGATCAACATTAACCCACACTAAGATCAACAAATTAGAAACAATGTGGAGTTAAAATTTATTTTTAACTCTGCACAAATGGTGTATAGTGTCAAGTATGCAGAGAGTTCGAACACAGGGAGCAAACAGTATAGTCCAAGCAAATGAGTGCACAAGTGTGGTGAGTGTGTGAAGTGTCTACACTAAGCAAGCAAGCAACTACATTTTTGTGGTTTTTAATTTTTAAATTTTTAAATTTTTTTAATTTTTAATTTTGTATTTTGATTTTGATTTTCTGATTTTTATATTTTATATTTTATATTTTTTTTATTTTTCTTTTTCAATATTGGAAAGTAAAGGCAATATAGTAAAAGGCAAGGTAAAATATTTATAAAAAATGCACAAAAATGTTCAAAATTCAGAAATAAAATATTTTTAGTCTTTTTAGGGTTTTTTACTGTTTTTGTGATTTTTGGGAATTTTTCAAGTTGTTTTTGATATTTTTAAAAGCTGAAATAAGAGAAAACAGTGCAAACAAGGCTGGCTGTGAGTAAAATGGAATCTAAAAATACCAACCAGTAGCAAAATGTTTCACACTATTTTTCAAATAAAAGTAACAAGATAAGGAAGAAACAGAAGCTGAGTTTACAATTTTTGGATTTTTCTACTATTTTCTATATTTTTTTGAAGTTTTTGAGAGTTTTTAATTTTTTTAGTGTTTTTCTTTTGAAATTTTTAATGATTTTGGACTGACACTAAAAGATAATAAAATAGACACTAGGTGATTTTTTTGGAATTTTTGGAGGTGTTTTAATATTTTTTGGTATTTCTAAGGTAAACAATACACAAAAAGGCTGTTTTTGATTTTTAATAAATATTAAAATAAAATAAAATCAAAAACTAAATAGATGGCGTTAAAGTACACTTATCCAGAAACTTAACCTATTTTTGTGGAATTTTTGGAGCTAAAAAGATCAATCAAATAAATCCAACAAACATCCAAACATTAAACAGTCCTGGCAGGGGTAGAAATGCAATATTCAAAACTTCCAGGGGCAATACATGCAATTCCACAAAAATATTGAACTTAATATTCAATTTCTGGAACCAAAATGTAAATACAAAATCCGCTGGGGCACGCCTACAAATTACCCACCAGGGCGCGTGACTTGCACGCGCCTGGGAGGGACTGGAGTGCAATATCACAAAAGTCTGGGGGTTAACGTGCAAAATACCCAGAAATATTACACGTGCTATGAAAGTTTTAGGGCTAAAACGAAATACACAAACGCACGGGGGCTCCTCTGCAAAATGCCCACCACCTCACGTGTACAGGTCACGTGAGGTGACGTGGCGAGGGACCCAAACGCAAATAAACAAAGCCTAGGGGTTGTTTTGCAAATATTACAAAATATTTTAAACTACAGACGAAAGTTTATAGACTAAATATTAAATACAAAAATGGCGAGGGGTAGATGCAAAATACCCTCGCTCCTGCGCTCCGATGATGACGCGTGGCGCGCATCCAACGGCTGGACGACGAGGCGCGATCCAGCGGCTGGGAGCGCTCCACTTATCCACGTGGCGTGTCCTGGGCGCGCGATGACGGTTCGGCACGTGCGGCTGAGATTAGATCCTCCTGAGTTGATCTGACGGTCGAGGCTGAGGAAGATCCAACCGGCCGCTGCTTGATCTGGAGCTGCGGCTCGATCGGACGGCGGAGAAGCAAGGAGGAAGAACGGGGAAGAAGGCCGGCGAAGGCGAACTTCCCCGACTCCGATCTCGCGTCTCCGGCGATGAATGTGCTTCAAAATGGCCGTGGAGACTCCTGGGGTCGTCGGCTACCTCCTGGGGGCTTCAAAATGCCTCGGCGACGGCCAAGGTGCTCAGGCGAAGGTGGCGGAGCTGGAGAGCTCGGCTGAGGTCCGACGAGCCTCAAAATCGCTCCCAGGCGCGATTCAACGTGCGTTGACCCTGCCAAAAGAGTTAGAAGGTCCAGGGCAAAGTGCCTGGACCTTTGGTGGACCTAAACGAAGCGCGAGGTGGAATGGACGTTGGTGGCCGGAGTTGCGCTCCGGCGAGGACGTGTGATCGGGTGATTTAAGCGATGGATCTTTGATTTTTTTTGGGGGTTTTTAAAGCCTAAGCTAACAGGAACGAAATGCAATAAAGACATGGCGGAGTGGAAGCCCTCGATGGCCGGAGCCAGAGGAAAAAGACTACCTCGACGCCGGCGGTTGGCGGAGGTGCTGGAGGCTCCCTCGACCTCGGACGCCCTGGCTGAGAGGCTCGCGGCGGAGCTGTCACCTCCGGCAAGACCTGGAGCACAAGAGAGGCGGAGAGGGGTGGACCAAGGGGACTCGAAATCGATTTGAAAATGGGGGGTTGGTTTTATTGGGTTTGACCCGAGGTGGCAGAGGCTCAAAGATCAAGATCCCTGGAGCGGCTTCTTGATCCATAGCCCAATGTAAACACTCCGCGGGCAAGATGAATCTACAGGGGAGATTTTTGCAGAAGGAAATGAGATGAAATAGTGCAAGACTCGGCTGGGAAAAAGCCAAGAAAAAGCTCAAAACAAGTCTGACAGGTCTACAGGGGGGTAGGGCAGGCAGTTGACCTGGGGTCAACGCTGACTGCCTCCTGGTTGGTCCACGTGGACCAACCAGGAAAAACCCCAAAATAAAATCTTATTAAATCAATTTAAAATATTAAATGGCCGAATTAAATAAAAGTTATAAAATAAAAAATGTTCAAAATTTTATGTAGTATTTAATTCCGATTTTTATTTATTTTTATGAGATTTATTTTTATAAGTTACCTTTTTAACCCTATATAGGTATAATACCTATGTATTTTGATATTTTATTTTTATTTGGTATTTTCAATTTATTCTTTTTGTTTATTATTTTCAAAAATCATAAAATACTTTGAGATACATAAATCTATTGTTCTTTTATTTTTCTGATATGTTTTGTGTATTTAATAAAATACAAGTGTATGTTGTATAGGTATGTTCATAGGCAATATACCAATGTATTGAAAATATACAAGTGTTTTATTTTTTAAATTTTCTTTGCATTTTATTTCAATTTTAATGCACATATATAGTATAAGTAATATTTACAAAATTATAAAAATATAAAAAAATGAATAAATAATGAATTAAGAATAAATTGAATATTTCATTCAGTACAAGTGTACAATGGGGGTCCAAAGTCAACTTTCAAACCGTAGCCCCGCCAAATGCGAAACCACCACCGTTGGATAGATTATTTATTCTATATACAATTAAAGGTGAGTACACTGCATTTGGAGTTGTCGTTTGTGAGATACGGGTCTGGGAAGTTGGGATTTTGGATTCTTATTCAGACCATATCTTTTCATCTGTACATTCTTTTTCTGTGAAATCAATTTTGTCTTTTTCTTTATGAAATTATCTGCAATTTTTATGTACAAAGTTTCTTTATTTGACATGTAAAAAGTGGAACCAAAAATAGGTCCCAAAATGAATAAAGAATGAATAGCAAGTATAGGTATTTTATCTGTGTTTCTGACCTTATCTCCCCCTACTTTATTCCTTGTCGACCTATTCATCAAGATGCCTAGGTCTCGGGGTTTTGGGTCATAAAATATTTACAATATTTTATTCTTTTTCTTTTCTTTATTTATTCTATAATTTTGGCCTTAATTACAGTAATTTATACACTGTTGAGATGCACATGCATGCATGCTAAGATGCTGGATTTAAGGCTATTTACAGGCATTTGCTAGGGTTTTAGGTGCCAAAATGATAGAATAAAGATGATGAAATGTGGATTCATCAATGAGTTCCGCCAGGAGATGCGGGACATTGTGAGAGGGAAGGCCGCCATCCCTACCCAGATCGAGCCGAACCCCAACATCCTGAAGCGGAAATCTGAGCAGGTAGCTTACACTGAGTATGCCACTCCTAGTGATCCATTTGATGATATGTCTGCAGACCTTTTTGATGCTGATTTTGTCACACTTAGGAGCGGTAGGACACCAGTAGGCGGCGCCTCGTCTGAGCAACACCACGAGGACACACCTAGAGCGCCATATGAGGAGGAGGAGAGCGGTACTGAGGCCGCTCGAGATGATGACGGTGGTACTGATGCCACCAAGGATGCTAATTCCCCAGGCGGTGCTGAGGCCGCCAACTCACCAGTTCGAGGTGGTGGTACTGAGGCCACCCCAGATGCCGAGCCAGAGCGTGGTACTGAGGCCGCGAGACTTCCAGTTGATCCGGCCGATGGTGGTACTGAGGCCACCCATGTTCATTCTGAGAGAGCTGTAGTTTTTCCTACTTCTGATGTATCTCGGAACTTTGTTGTGAATAAAGGAAAAGGTTTGGTTTTTTCTGGTCCCACTGTGGTGCGTGATGTATGTGCGGATCCGGCCGTCGAGCCATCTAAACTTTTCCTAGTCCTTCATCTGAGAAGGATCCGGTGATCCCCTTCCCTAGAGCCCTTCAGATGGGGAAGGGGAAGAAAAAAGAAAATCCAAAAAAGAGAGAGCAAGAAGAGTTCAGCCAGCAGATGATAGATTGATTCCACATACAACTGACTCTTCAGGAGGCTTTGCAGCACATCCCCTTCTTCAGCGTTCGTTGAGAGATAGGACTACAGTCAGGAGGAAGAGGAGGAACCACCATTCAGAGATCCATGTGCTGACGAAAGCCACATGTTTCGCGATCCCAGAACCGTCTGCCAGCCAAGAGGCCAGATTCCAGGAGCCCCGTATGTCAGATTGTCACATTAGAGAGCAGAGGTTTGACCGGACTCTATTAGATAGCGAATCGTCTATCAACCTCCTTCCGGCAGCCCTTCTCGACCGCTTCGAGTTGGGCACTCTTAGATAGAGCAGGACAGTCCTTCAGTTTGCTGATCGATCTGTCAAGAGGCCGAAGGGATTGTTGCGAGACGTTGTCGTCAATATTCAGGGCCTGCGATTCCCCGTGGACTTCGTAGTGTTGGACATGGAGATCCCTGAGTCAGTGACAGATACCCCCATCATTCTCGGTCGTCCGTTCTTGGCCACAACCAAGGCGGTGACTGACCATGATAGCAGGAAGGTATACTTTCACGTCGAGGGTGAAAGTGTACAAATATAGACGGTCGAGGACAGTAGAGCCAGAGACAGATCATGCTTAGATACCACTTCAGACACAGAGCAGCTGACAGATGCTGGGCTAGACATCCACCAGGACTGTGACTTTGTGATCACAGACGATGAGGCAGTTTTGGGCAGACCCAGCAGCACAGGCCATCCTCTCTTTTTCAGACACCGCTGATGCCGAGATGACAACAGAGGAGAGCTTGGAGAGCACATTCCTGGTTCAGGATACCTTAGAGGCAACAGAGCAGGTTCTCGACCGCGACACGGATTTTTGTGATGATGGTGGTATTGATGCCACCTTGTTTGATGCAGATCCCTCGGATTCAGAGTCTGATTGGGCAGATTGTGAGGATTACATGCCAGACCTGAGTTCCACTGAGCCTACAGCTGAGGAGGAGGTAGATGCCGAGCAGAGCAGAGACAGTCCTTCAGGGCAGCCTTCTCTAGTTACTGAGAGTAACAGAGAGTTTCAGTTCTCCCATGCAGATGTGGCAGCATTCACAGAGACATTTCAGAGGCCAGATCCACCAGCACCCAGTTGTCCAGAGCTGAAGCCGCTCCCTACTTCGCTGAAGTATCGATTCCCTTGCGGGGTGAGCCTGAGATGTACCCAGTCATCATCTCCGCCGATCTGACCGGAGAGCAAGAATCCCGTTTGATGGGGGTCCTTAAAAAGAACCGCAAGGCAATCAGATGGAGCGTAGCAGATCTCCAGGGATTAGTCCGGCCCTGTTCTCCCACCATATCTATCTCGAGGATGGGGCGAAGCCGTCGCGTGAGTTCCAGCGGCGGTTGAACCCAAATCTGAGAGAGGTTGTCATGAAGGAAATCTCGAAATGGTGGAGCGCCGATTTTATCTATCCCATCTCCGAATCCAAGTGGGTCAGCCCTTTGCATGTGGTGCCCAAGAAGACAGGCATCACTACAGTTATCAGCGAGTCTGGAGAGGAGATTGCTACACGAGTACCCACTTCTTGGCGGGTCTGCGTTGACTACAGGAGACTCAACCAGGCCACCAAGAAGGATCATTTCCCCTGCCCTTTATAGACCAGATCATTGAGAGACTGGCAGGGAAGAGCCACTATTATTTTCCGGATGGGTACTCCGGGGTACAACCAGGTGGCCATCGCTTCTGAGGACCAGGAGAAGACCACCTTTACCTGTCCCTTCGGCACATACGCCTTCCGACGCATGCCATTTGGGCTATGCAATGCCCCTGCGACATTTCAGAGATGCATGCTGTCGATCTTTTCGGACATGGTAGGGGAGTGTTTGGAGGTCTTCATGGATGATTTCTCGTTTACGGCGACGGATTCGACTCCTGTCTTGACTGCCTAGACCGAGTACTCCAGCGATGTATAGAGGTTCACTTGGTGCTATCTTGGGAGAAGAGTCACTTTATGGTGACTCAAGGGATGGTGCTTGGCCACATCATCTCCAGCAGGGGCATGGAGGTTGATCCGGCCAAGGTTGATGTCATTAGAAAACTCGCACCGCCGTCCAATCTGAGGCAGTTACGATCATTCATGGGGTACGTCGGTTTCTACCGATGATTCATTCATGATTTCAGCAGGATTGCCTGGCCGTAGACTGACCTACTGACGAAAGACACCGAGTTCCTTGTCGATGACAAGTGTCTTTCGTCCTTCGAGACTCTCAAGCAGTGTGTTATAGAGGCTCCTGTTCTCCAGCCGCCTGATTGGTCTCTCCCATTCGAGATCATGACGGATGCCTCCGATTTTGCCGTGGGGGCCGTGCTGGGACAAAGGAGGGATGGAGTCCCCTTTGCTATCCACAACGCTAGCCGCACATTGGATTCCACGCAGCGGAATTATACTGTCACAGAGAAGGAGATGCTAGCCGTAGTGTTCGCCCTAGATAAGTTCAGATCTTACATCATTGGATCTAGAGTGACCTTGTATACTGATCACACTGCCATCCGATACCTCATGGCAAAGAAGGATGCCAAGGCCAGACTGACTAGATGGATCCTTCTACTCCAGGAGTTCGACATTGAGATCAAGGATAAGTGATTTACACGAAATTCGATGTGGTCAAAATTGATGTCTCACACAAGGCGGAGA
This sequence comes from Ottelia alismoides, assembly GCA_037367405.1. Classification (NCBI taxonomy): domain Eukaryota; kingdom Viridiplantae; phylum Streptophyta; class Magnoliopsida; order Alismatales; family Hydrocharitaceae; genus Ottelia; species Ottelia alismoides. The sequence continues at coordinate 321,520 of JAZKJV010009840.1, forward strand.
CGACCGTCGCTGTGGCGACTCACAAGTGAATCTCGTATTTAATCAATAATTAACCCACACTAAAGATCAATAAATTAGAAATAATGTGGAGTTAAAATTTATTTTTAACTCTGCACAAATGGTGTATAGTGACAAGTATGCAGAGAGTTCGAACACAAGGAGCAAGCAGGGTAATTCACAAAAGTGTGCACAAGTGTGTGTGTGTGATGTGTCTACACTAAGCAAGCAAGCAAATAAATTTTTGTGGGTTTTAATTTTAATTTTTTTATTTTCTATTTAATTTTTAATTTTTGTATTTTGCTTTTTAATTTTCTGATTTCTATATTTTATAATTTATATATTTTTTCTTTTTGAATATTGGAAATTAAAAACAATGTAATGAAAGGCAAGATAAAATGTTTATAAAAATGTGCAAAAATAACCAAAAATTCAGAAATGAAATGTTTTTTGATATTTTTAGGATTTTTTTAGTGTTTTTGTGATTTTTGGGGATTTTTCAAGGTGTTTTTGGTATTTTTAATTACTGAAATAAGAGAAAACAGTGACAAAGTTTGCTGGCTGTAAGTAAAATGGAAATTAAAAATAGACAACAACCACAAAATTTTTGCAAACTATTTTTCAAATAAAAAAAACAAAATATAGAACAAACAGAACCTGAGTTTGTATTTTTTGGATTTTTCTTTGATTTTGTATATTTTTTTGAAGTTTTTGAGTGTTTTTAAATTTTTAGTGTTTTTCTTTTGAGATTTTTAGTGATTTTTGGATTGACACTAAAATAGGATAAAATAGACTAGGTAATTTTTTTGGAATTTTTCGAAGTGTTTTAATATATTTTTGGCATTTTCTAAGCTAGACAGTAGAGAAGAAGCATGTTTTGATTTTTAATAAATATAAAGATAAAATAAAATCAAAACTAAATTTAGGGCGTGGAAGAACACATGCACATGAGCTTAAGTTTAAAATTTGAGAAATTTTTGGGATTCAAATGATACCCTAATTAATTCATGCAAGCATACAAAAATTAAAGGTCCTGGCAGGGATCTTTCTGCAAATATCAAAACTATGGGGGCACACCCGCAATTTTGCCACAAAATTTGCACTACAACAAAATGTTTCTAGGCCAGACAATAAAACCAAAAGCCGCTAGGGCTTGGTTGCAAAAATCCCCAATCTCACGTGAGTTACACACGCGCCTGGCAGGGGTACGTGTGTAATATCACAAAAGGTTGGGGGCTGAACTCTAAAATGCCCAGAAATAATAAACTCTTAACACTAATCTTGGGACTAGAAATAAACACGCCAAAGTTCTTGGGTTACTTCGCAAAAAGCCCAGACGTACGTGACAGGCACGTGCGCCAGAAGAGGACCTGTTTGCAATTCGAAAGAGTTCTGGGGGTCTTTTACTAAATATTACAAAAAGATATTAAAGGCGAGGAATGTTTCTGGAGTATTAATTAACACAAAAAATTGCACAGGGGTACTAGACAAAATTACCCAAGGCAGGGGATGATCCATCGGCCGACGACCCTTTACTTATGCCACGTGTCCGCGCGAGGTCGTCCTATACCCGTTCGCTGCCAACGGCCACGATCAGATCAGCTGGGGGAGATCAACGGCTGCAGGCGAGGAAGATCCTACGGCAGCTGTATGCCTGGAGCGCCGACCTTCATCCAACGGTAGTAGAGGTGGGAGGAGGAACCGGAAGAAGAAGTCGGTTCGGCGAACCTCTACGAGCTCAACCTCCGACTTCCACCAGTCTTGAAGCTCCCAAAAATGGCTGCGGCGCTTCCTGCAAGGAACCTCTATGTGCTGGTAGCCTCAGATCCGCCGGAGGAGCGTCGTAGCACGACCACGAAGGTGGCGGAGCGAAGTGCCTCAAAGTGTCTCCGGCGAAGGGCAAAATGGCTCCAGGAGATTTAACGTCCACGGTCCTGCAAACAAAAATGGTTATGGGGGTTGCGGGCAAAGTGCCCCAACCACCCAGAGGAGGAAAAACGGGGGAAATGGCGGAATGGAGGCTCACCGGAGCTCGCTCCGGTGAGGGGTCGAATGAAGCGAACAGATGGATGAAGGATGATGATAATGATGGGGATTACTCGCCCCAAGACAATGTTTTTTTCTTTTTGATCAGTTTTAGGGTCAAGTAATGTTAGCAGTCCCAATTTTATTGATTATCACTTCTTCTTTTTTGGATTTTAATAAAAATGCACGAGCCTATCGGGGAATCAATTCCTTTGAACACCTAGATTGGCAAAATCAGAGGGAGAGTCGGAAAAGCAATGCAAGCGGCAAATAATGATGGATGCTAAAGCGTAAATGCTCACCTTGCCTCCAGCACTCTACATGCAAGGATGCTCAGCAGAATTGAAACCTATCTATATGCAAATGCAAAAGCCGATGAAATCGCCCTAAGTTTCAGAAATTGCTATTAGCGGGAAGAACCACAAGTTGACCGCCAATCCTCAACCCTAGAGTCCGGTCTAGGCTCACCCCTCCTCTGCTCAACACACTTGAGTTTAGGAGAAAGCGCTTTGCGGGGAGAGCTCGCGGCACGACAGATTGAAAGTTGTGGTGATCAATTGTTTAAAATTTGACTAAGTCCAAAACGTACTATAGGTACATGCAATGTTGATTAAGGTGTTTTGACCTAATGCTACGCAAGCAATCCTAAGACTAGGGGCTCAATCACACAAAATAAATAAATCGAAAACAAAACAAAATAAAAAGAATGCGAGAAAAAGCCGACAAAAACCGCGGTGATCCCCCAGGTTACAAACACCTGGAAATTAGGCTCAAGAGTCCAAGTCCGGGGGTACCTGTATTATTATAATAAATAGTCTCTCTCTCACTATGAATTACAAAATAATTACACTAAAAGAAAATGCAACTGAAGTGGAGCACGGTCTTCAAAACTTCCTCTTCGTCTCCTCGGTGCTCGGCTGGCAGATGCCGGCTTCACGTGGGTGCGTAGGCGCCTAGGGTAGAGCGCCTCCCTCGATCCGCGGTTCCTCGCACAAAGTCAACAAAAGAGAAGGTAAGGCAGCTCAAGAGATATATCAAAAATAATACAAAAAGAAATAAAAGCCGCGAAATGCAGACAAATGATCACCACACAACAAAAACAAGACCTACGTGCTGTTGCTCCCCGGCAACGGCGCCATTTGATTAACGCAAAATTCGATGTGGTCAAAATTGGTGTCTCACACAAGGCGGAGACGACCGTCGCTGTGGCGACTCACAAGTGAATCTCGTATTTAATCAACAATTAAACCCACACTAAAGATCAATAAATTAGAAATAATGTGGAGTTAAAATTTATTTTTAACTCTGCACAAATGGTGTATAGTGACAAGTATGCAGAGAGTTCGAACACAGGGAGCAGACATGGTAATTCACAAAAGTGCGCACAAGTGTGTGTGTGTGTGATGTGTCTACACTACACAAGCAAACAATGAAGTTTTTGTGGGTTATTATTTTTTATTTTTTATTTAATTTTTAATTTTTAGTTTTGTACTTTGATTTTTAATTTTCCTGATTTTTATAATTTATAATTTATATATATTTTTTCTTTTTGAATATTGGAAATTAAAAACAATGTAATGAAAGGCAAGATAAAATGTTTATAAAAATGTGCAAAATAACCAAAATTTAGAAATGAAATGTTTTTGATATTTTTAGGATTTTTTAGTGTTTTTGTGATTTTTGGGGATTTTTCAAGGTGTTTTTGGTATTTTTAATTACTGAAATAAGAGAAAACAGTGACAAAGTTGCTGGCTGTAGTAAAATGGAAATTAAAAATAGACAACAGCCACAAATTTTTGCAAACTATTTTTCAATAAAAAAAAACAAAATATAGAACAAACAGAACCTGAGTTTGTATTTTTTGGAATTTTCTTTGATTTTGTATATTTTTTTGAAGTTTTTTGAGTGTTTTTAAATTTTTAGTGTTTTTCTTTTGAGATTTTTAGTGATTTTTGGGTTGACACTAAAATAGGATAAAATAGACACTAGGTAATTTTTTTGGAATTTTTCGAATTGTTTTAATATTTTTTTGGCATTTTCTAAGCTAGACAGTAGAGAAAAAGCATGTTTTTGATTTTTAATAAATATAAAGATAAAATAAAATCAAAAACTAAATTTTAGGGCGTGGAAGAACACATGCACATGAGCTTAAGTTTAAAATTTGAGAAATTTTGGGATTCAAATGATACCCTAATTAATTCATGCAAGCATACAAAAATTAAAGGTAATTCATTGTGTCTACTATTGTAAGGTATTGGGTAAAAGATAAGTCAATGATTTTACAAATTGCCTTAACCGTTTCGAAAATTTATTGCACAACGGCTATTTTTGTATATATGTGACATCAACTTGCCTTCTGGTAGCATATACTGTCAAAATAGCAGTCAAATATACATTAAATCGTTTAACATATGGTCAAATTGTAATTATTGACAAGCGAGGGACATTTTCCAACATTAATGCTTGTTTTGTTGTATATTAGATTAATGTTGCAACAATTGGCATAACTACAAATGATTTTAATGTGTTTCCTCATTGATATTTTCATGGTATCATATACGGTTGAAATAGCAGTCTTAAAAGTGAAGATCATCTGTACATTACATCAATTTTACATTTGGTCAATCGAGAAACGTTTATCCACAATGCTTATTTTGTATGTATTACATTAATGTTACAACAATTAACATATAACGCCAAATGATTCAAATATTCATTTATTATGTTTCCTCATTAATATTTATTTCCATGTTGCCTTTATTAGTTCCATCTAATATTTTATGATTTGGGCATTAATGTTTTTATTCCTTCAAACTGTCCCAATAGTTTTCGAAATTTTTGTGGCACGACAGTTATTGTTTGTTTATGAGCCATCAACTCGTCGCATAAATTGAAGATCATCTAAATATATGGTCAATTTCGTATTTTGTCAATTGAGAAACGTTTTTCCACAGTGGTTGTTTTTGTGATTAATGTTTCAAAAATGAGAATATAACTACAAATGATTTTAATATACATTTGATATGTTTGCTTATTGAAATTTTCCATGTTAGCTTTATTCCATCTAATACTTTATGATTTGGGCAACAGAGGCTACGATTTTCACATTGTTTCGAAATTTTGTGGTACAACGGCTATTGCTTTTTTATATATCATCAACTTATCTTTCTTGTAATATGTATAGTAGTTGAATAAACTCTGAAAGTTGTTTAAACATATGATCAACTATGGGGTGAAGGTAAGTCCTCCGTCGGCCTCCTCTTCTTTGCTTCCTTTTCTCCTACGTTATAGGAGATCTTCTTCTCCATGATGGGTGGTAAACTAGATCTGAAATCGCTTCCCTTGAAAAAATATGACATTCTTGAAAACCAATTGAACTCCTCAAAATACCTTCTGGAAAACCAAATTACTTATCATAGGGTGTGTTCATTTTAAGAATTAACAGGAGTATAGATCGGGAATAAGCTGGAATAAGGCACTATTCCTGTTCGGTTAGAAAGATAGGAATAAGGTGGAATGAAAATAGAAATAAATGTGGATAAGGTGGAGTGTGGGTAGAGAGCAATGAAATAGTTGTACGATGACAGGAATAGCACCCTTATTCTTGGGATTCTTCTCCAAACGAACGCACCCCCAATATTAGCCCTATAGTGCAAAAAGCTCCATATAAAGGCAAGAGTTGATCCACTCCCACTCCATAAAATCCATAGAACCTAATAACGCCTACTCGCAAGTACCAATATCCTCCTTTTGGAAAATTAGATGCGAAAACAACTCAAGTTGTCAGTCTCCTCCACCACCCAAACTAAGTGTGTTCAAAATATCTGGATCAATGGGTACTCAGCTTCACTTGTGCATTTTGATCATAAAACTAAGGGCACTGTTGGAAAATACCGGACTGGGTATCCCGTATATCATGACCCAATCAAAAAACCAATTCGGGAAAAAAGGTACCCAACGAGTACCCAGCTGAAAGCTCACACTAATAGTGTAGACGATTATGCTCAAAGTGACTGATGATGCAAATTTCGACTGGTTAAGAAGGATAAAAACTAAACAATGTGTCGTTGTTCTCAACCACTCGAATCAGTCAATGAGAAAATCATTGTATTTAAACCACTTAAAAGATATTCAAACAATCAAATGCAAATGTAAGCGATTTCGCTATTATATTTACCTGGTATAGCAACCATGATCGAACACAAGGAGCACGATTAAAAAACTATGTAGTCAAATTTCCAAGGTGATTTTTAGTGGTTTTTGAATTTTTATTTCTTTTTAATTTTTCAAAATAAGCACAAAGGAATAAAAATGCACCCACCAACACTGATGAATCCGTGATTCATCGCCTTTATTCTTTCATTTTGGCTAAAATCCTTGGTAAAATGCATGTAAATATCTACTAATTCCATTTAATTAACATTCTAACCAATATTAATATTATATATTTAACACTTATTTTCACCAAAATAAAAGAATAAAGAGAAAAAGAAAAATAAAAATAAAAGAAGGTTGTATATGTAATATACAAACTGATCCTAACCCCGAGACCAGGTAAATATTGACCGGGTCGACAAAGAAATAAGTAGGGGAGATAAGGATCCTAATTTATAAAAATAGTCAGAATATAAAGACCAAAAATGTAATTTACCCTTTTTCATAAGGTAAATACTTCACCTATTTTATTTATCATCAAAATAACCTCAAATCAAAACACTCCTTTTTAAAAAATTGTTCATAAAAATATTAAATATTTTACAAAAATATTAGAAAAATATTTCGATATAAAAATAAAATAACTGCAATGAACCGGAAAAGCCGTAAAAGCCAACTTCCGAGGTTCATATCTATTTATAGAAAACTCCAAATTGACCCAAACTCACTTCTAAAATCCGTTTTGTATATAGTACTATTTATTAAAAATATCAGAAAAATATTCGGATAAAACCGGTGACTTTCGGCTTTTTGACCCGTTGTCTATATGTACTATATGTACAAACTTTCGAGATTTTTAATTAAATAACCGTAAACCGTATTAACTTAATTCCTTTTTCTAAAAATCATCTAAAATTGTAAATAAAAATATAAAAATAAAAGTAAATTAAAATACCGAAAAATCCGGAGGCCCGAAACCGTTACTTTTTTCGTCAGGGGCCTCATAACTCGGCCGTATGAGCTTCGAAATTAGCAAACTCTGTCCCTAAAATTATATTTTTCAATTATCTACAAAATGACACTAGTTTCGCTAAAATCGGAGTTAATGCGAAAAACGCAGTTTTCGGGGTCCGTATTGGTATATTATACAATAAGGCGTAACTTATGTTATTATTTAATACATTAACCCCTATTTTTTTAAATAAATAATACTTTATTTTATTTATTTAAATAATTTAAATAATTTATTTAATTAATTTATTTA